>OZ024876.1:34916405-35513905 GCA_964017185.1 Rugalucina vietnamica
ATCTGGAATGCTGTGTGTGTTGTTGTTGGCTTTTGACTTGTGCTGAACATGTTATTGAGTAGTATCAGTCAATAGAGACAGTGGTGAGATAATATTTGGCCTGTTATGCAAAGCAATGCAATAGGGTCATTCAACCTGAAAGCAAGTGGGACAGACGGATTGAAATGTCAAAACAATGTCTTTAATATTCTTGCACTACCTATAGTGTGCAATTTTTTCAAGCTACAGGCCGCTGAATGAGACCTCTGAGCACCATGTTTTAAATTTAGCAAGATTAATTTAATTACATATCTGTCTTTAACAAAAATACACATAGAATGCTATCCGAAGTCATAATATTTACGTAACGCTTACTATTTTGGACCAAAAGCATAGAAAAATCTGCAACTTGAAGTGGATGACAAAATTTTACGATTCCTTTTCCAACCCTTCCCCAATTCTTGAAAAGTCGAAAAAATATTTTGAAATGTGCCAAACCCATATTTGTTAAATCAATTGTTCTTGTATTTTCACACAACATAGTACTAGGTAATATTGTTCGAATAAAAGAAAGAAACATAAAGGGTAGAGTGCATATAAGAGAATGGCTCATTCAATGCATATCATCAATATGTATCCAAATATATATACTATTAGGAAAATATCTGCAACCGTTTACGAGATTTTCAACAAAAGAAAAACCGGAAGTTCCGAAATGTCAGTTGTTAGCAGCTTAAATTTCGATTGTATTTTTAAAGGCTTACTTCTGAAGAAGCTAAAAATGGTACCAATGTTTTGTCGGTTAATGACTCCTATTGGTGCAATATGGCCCTTAGATCAAAGGACTGTCATAATAAGGTGATTATCACATCTCTGCAGGGGGTCATAAGGAGGCCTCTAAAGGATAATACCTGTAGATCCACTGTTAATTGATTTTATGGTCCCTGATAACCTGTGCAAACTGCCTCCCTCTGCAATCAATATTGATTTTTCCTGTTTTTGGCCCCTACCTGTATTCTGAGTCGAGCCATTGTCAGGGCATTAGGTTTTCTAATGCCCTGTCCCTAATCTAATGACCCTCAACAGCAATGGAAATAGGTCTTTAAAGAGTCAAAAGATTATAATTTTGTGTCAATGCCCTTGGAAGACAATTCATAATTGTGTAGGCAATTGGATAATTACAAACATAGGTTAACATTGTTAAATTGTCATATAGTCTGCTAAAAACCTTAAATGGATTGATATTTCCAGGAGTGTTTTACCCCAGAGCAAACCATGGAGGTATAACGTATGACGACTGTAAGACCACGTATGACCCCGAGGGAGGGGATGAACTTCAGTCAACATACAAACCCTACAAGGTGTCCAACTGGGTGATCGGCCATCAGTATGTTATGAAACCTTCGAGTGCTTGCAAGATATTTTCTCTGAAGGCATTTATAGGCCCGGTAAGTAAAAAAAAATATCAAAACCAACCGGCTTTCAGTACCCTGGTTAAAAAGGCACATCATTACGATAACATGACCATGCAATATATGGAGATTTATTCAGCTGCAAAAACGGATTTTTATATTTGCTCAAAACATTGATTGTGGGTACAAGTTAGAACCTCGGTGTGGCTGTTCTAACGAGTACCCACAATTGATGTTTTGGATCACAATTACGAACAAGTAGCCCAAGGGCAACGATCGCTCACCTGAGAGTCTACAAGTACAGTCGCTGGACAAAGGGTCGAATCTGGCTCAAATTCGAACTA
The DNA here is from genome assembly GCA_964017185.1 of Rugalucina vietnamica. Lineage (NCBI taxonomy): Eukaryota > Metazoa > Mollusca > Bivalvia > Lucinida > Lucinidae > Rugalucina > Rugalucina vietnamica. The sequence goes on from OZ024876.1 coordinate 34,918,141, forward strand.
ATCCAAGATGTTATGGTTATCCTTGTTACTTCCAATCAAAACTGAAGGCGCTAGAGTGGCCACAATACAAAATATTGATTTTTCAAACACCAAAGGGCAGCTTACTCCGCAGTCAGAGGTCGGATCTGGCCGAAATTCAAACTCATGCGAGATATTGTAGTTATCCTTGTTACCTGCAAGAATGAAGAAGATCCACTGAAAAACAAAGATGCTAGAGTGGCCACAACACAAAATATTGATTTTTCAAACACTCAAGGGCAGATAACTCCGCAGTCAGAGGTCGGATCTGGTCGAAATTCGAACTCATCCGAGATGTCATGGATGTCATACTTCCAAGAATAAAGAAGAACCGAATAAAAATGAAGGTGCTAGCGTGGCCACAACACTAAATATTGATTTTTCAAACACTCAAAGGCAGATAACTCCGCGTTCAGATGTCGGATCTGGTCGAAATTCGAACTCATCCAAGATGTTACCTATATTCTTGTTACTTCCAAGAATAAAGAAGATCCGAATAAAAATGAAGGTGCTAGAGTGGCCACAACACTAAATATTGATTTTCCACACAGTCAAGGGCAGATAACTCTGCAGTCAAGGGTCGGATCTGGCTGAAATTCGAACTCTTTCGAGATGTTATGGCTATCCTTTTTACTTTCAAGTCTGAAGAAGATCCGATCAAAATTGAAGGCGCTAGATTGGCCACAACACAAAATAATGATTTTTTTCAAACACTCGAGGGCAACTTACTCCACAGTCAGAGGTCGGATCTAGCTGAAATTCGAACCCATCCGAGATATTATAGTTATCCTTGTTATCTGCAAGAATGAAGAAGATCCACTGAAAAATAATGGCGCTCGAGTGACCACAAAATTTTTCCCTTTATAAGTCTATGGGGATTTTTCCAGACGCTCAAGGGCAGCTAACTCTGCAATCTGAGGTCGAACCTAGCCGAAATTCGAACTCAACGGACGCACGGTTGGACGCACGGACGCACGAACGCACAGACGCCGGCTCGACTACTATACTATAAGCTCACCTTGTGAGCCTTCGGCTCAGGTGAGCTGAAAATATGTATACCCATGTTAACACCAGTTTTACTACATAAAATTGGGGTATGAAGGGGTACATATTTCACGGGCATGTTGTCTTTATGAAAAGAAAAGAGTGACGACACAGCTTCTAAAAAGGAAACAATACTTGTTGTTCCGATAGGAGAAATCGTTGCGTTATGGTTTACGTACAAGTATGGATATTGTTAGATGCTTAACTTGCAGGAAGAGATAAACATTCCTCTGCAATAACACTATCTGAAATAATACTGGACAGGTGTGAATCCAGCTGGGAAACAGAATTTGTCATAGTGTAGCTCTTTCGATCAGCTACCTAATCTAACGACATACATAAGGTACAAAAACATGGCGGCTGGAACTAAACAAAAACATACAAACAAAACGTATGCAGCAGAAATACCACCTAAGAATGGTGACTTAGTCGGGCTAAATGGTTTTCTGACTTTTTCAGAAGTTAACGGCGAGCTTAGGTACCTGTAAAACTAGTTTAAGCCCGCCAGTAATTTTACATTACTGATCGTTCCAAGTCGATACTTTTTGGTGGTTCTTATTGTTTTATGTATTTGAGTTGAATTTTTGTGCCGTTTGCACCTTATGTACGTTTTCATATTTTTGGTTAAGTTTGGGTAACTGATTGGCCGCGTATTGGGAAGCAGCTGCCCACTCGGCTTACGATATGTTTTCAAAGTATAAGTACCTGATTGTTAATGTAGTTTTTCCAAAATCGGTCTTTAGAGTGGGAATTTCTTTCTGATTGCGCCGTTTCCTGATCATTGCCTGTTTTTACATTTTTAACTTTCAGCATTCGCAGTGGCTCCCTCAAATGAGCCGCCTCGTGGGAAAACCAACAATGTGGTTTCCGAACAGGTCCGACACAAACCGACCTGTACAAGCACAGAAAAGAGCTAGAAGCTTGAAATTTCGGATTTAAGTAGAAGAGGAATTGTACTATCCGAGTAGCGAAAACAAAGGCGCTGATCAGCTTCGCGGTCACCGCGAAGCTGATCTGCGTCTTTGTTTTCGCATAAGCAGATTGTTGGTTTTCCCATGAGGCGGCTCAATTACGAGTATCAACAATACAGAATACAGTGTATAGTGATGAAATTCTTTAAATTGTACACGCCCTGTATGCTAAATTCTCATTCTTGGAAGGCGGTATAAAAAGCATCGCATCGACTAAAGGTTCAATCACAATTAAGCGTATAAGACAAATGTGTGCCGGGTGTGATGATATCTAGCAAAATTTTACAAACGTCAGAAGCAAGTCGGAGATACTTTAAAACGCGGTACATGTGCGTTGCATCCGGCTTGGGTTACGTCTCGTTGTGCGTTACGGCGGGGCCCAAAAAATATTTCGAGGAGCGCGGCGTAGTTCAGATTAATAAATATCCGTAACGAATAAGTCCAAAATGCGCTTTGCTGTACGCTTCAGTAAAGTGCCCCAATCATGCGTCAGTCGCGCGTTAAATGACTGATACGCGCCAGCATCCTGTGTGTCTATGTCTCTAAAGAAAATTACTCTGAAGTTTGTATTTTCCGAATGGTTCGATGGTACATGTAGTCTTTATACATCATATAGATGGTCTGTTGCACCAGAAATGTAACAATGAAACAATTGTTACATTTTGGACAGTTTGTTACATTTTGGGCCGACAACGACGACCAGAAATGTAACAATCATGTAACATTTTTTTTTTGTTACATTTTGGGTCGATAGAGTACCTATCGACCCAAAATGTAACAATGTAACAACATTTGGGCAGTTTGTCGCTGTCGACGCTGTCGGTCCAAAATGTAACAAAAATATTTTTTTTTACAAAATGGGATACTCTAGCTGTCTACAACCCATTTTGTAATAAATAAACAGTTTTAGTCGTATATGATTGACTGTAGACGTACTTATAAATGATCATTAACATGCATAAATACGCAAAAATGATGTTCATTTCGAGAAGGGGAAAGTTTGTTGTAGTTGTCTTATTGGCTCACCAGTTCAGCATGCTCCGGTGTCGATATGGCTTCCGTCGTCCTTTAAGACATCCAGGCCAGACTCGATGTCACAGAAGAAAGCTCGTACTCCTTTCCCAAGTTTCCAAGTTTAATTGACATCTCTAAGTTTACGCTGCATATGTACATGTGCAATGGCGTCTCCGTCGGGAGGAATACAATGAAGCTGGGACACTGACGGAGATGCTCCATTCAATACACAAATAAACAAATTATAGCAAGATAGCTCAGTGGTTAGAGCGTCCGCTTCGAGAGTGGTAGATCGCGGGTTCGCGCCCCGGTCGCGCCATACCAAAAGGCGTTAAAATGGTACTCGTAGTTAGTAGTATCAGGAAGATATAAGAAGGCAGATAAGTATTTGCTGTTGTAAATACTTGTTATTGTCGCCTAATGTTATCTCTTGAAAACGAGACGTTAAATAGACTGCTTTATGTTTTATAAGAATTTTTAACGCTAACAGGCCCATGGGATAACACCGCCGGTTTGAGGCTAAGCAAAGACTGGCGGGTGAGTAGCTTAATGCTAATTTCGCTAATCGTGCAGCTGCTCCCCTAATGTCTAAACCCGGCTTTATTTCATCTAAAATCTAAGATTTTGCAATCATTAAAGCGATATATGTTTCATGGACATGTTGGCATGCAGTAAAATAACTTACCAATGAAACACCGCATACTGATTGTATGTTGGAAAATCCATACAGGAAACAAACAACTACAATATTGTATCGGTAAATCATACTATAATTTGAGCAACGTTTGTCTGTTTGTTTGTCTGTTTGTTTGTTCCTCTACTCCTCCTAGGTCCTTGGGCCGATCTTCACCAAACTTGGAGGGAAGGTGGAGGGCGGCCCCGGATATTAGCTTGAGGGGTTCATTTTTGAAAGGTCAAGGTCATTGAGGTCAAAGGTCAAATTTATGTTTTTTGTCTGTTTGTTCCCCTACTTCTCCCAGGTCCTTTGGCCGATCTTCACCAAACTTGGTGGGAAGGTTGAGGGCGGCCCCAGATATTAGCTCGAGGGGTTCATTCTTTAAAGGTCAAGGTCATCGAGGTCAAAGGTCAAATTTCTGTATCACCCAGGTCTTTGAGCCGATCTTCACCAAACTTGGAGGGTAGGTGGAGGGCGGCCCTGGATATTAACTTGAGGGGTTCATTTTTTGAAAGGTCAAGGTCATCGAGGTCAAAGGTCAAATTTATGTTTTTTTTTCTGTTTGTTCCCCTACTTCTCAGGTCCTTGGGCCGATCTTCATCAAACTTGGTGGGAAAGTTGAGGGCGGCCCTGGATATTAGCTCGAGGGGTGAATTTTTTTAAAGGTCAAGGTCATCGAGGTCAAAGGTCAAGTTTCTGTTTCTCCCAGGTCCTTGGGCCGATCTTCACCAAACTTGGAGGGAAGGTAGAGGGCGGCCCCGGATATTAGCTGAGGGGTTCATTTTTGATAGGTCAAGGTCATCGAGGTCAAAGATCAAATTTATGTTTTTTTTCTGTTTGTACCCATACTTCTCAGGTCCTTGGGCCGATCTTCACCAAACTTGGTGTGAAGGTTGAGGGCGGCCCCTGATATTAGCTCGAGGGGTTAATTTTTTAAAGGTCAAGGTCATCGAGGTCAAAGGTCAAATTTCTGTATCTCCCAGGTCCTTGGGCCGATCTTCGCCATACTTGGAGGGAAGGTGGAGGGCGGCCCCGGATATTAGCTTGAGGGGTTCATTTTTTGAAAGGTCAAGGTCATCGATGTCAAAGGTCAAATTAATGTTTTTTTGTTTTTTTTTTTCTGTTTGTTCCCTTACTTCTCCCAGGTCCTTGGGCCGATCTTCACCAAACTTGGTGGGAAGGTTGAGGGCGGCCCCTGATATTAGCTCGAGGGGTTCATTTTTTAAAGGTCAAAGTCAAAGGTCAAATTTCTGTATCTCGGCAGTCCTTGGTCCGATTTGCATGAAACTTGGTGAGTGTATACAGGTTGATCCCTGATTAAGATTTATGGATCCAATTGGGTCAAAGTCATCGAGGTCAAAGGTCAAATTTATGGGGGGGGGTTCTGTTGGTCATGTTTTTTTCTGTTTGTTCCCCTACTTCTCCCAGGTCCTTGGGCCGATCTTAAAGGTCAAGGTCATCAAGGTCAAAGGTCAAATTTCTGTAGCTCGGCCATCCTCGGTCCGATTTGCATGAAACTTTGTGAGTGTATACAGGTTGATCCCTGATTAAGATTTAGGGGTCCAATTGGGTCAAAGGTCATCGAGATCAAAGGTCAAATATGTTTTTTTTTGTTGGTCATGTTATGTCTTATTTTAGATTGTGTGTATGTGTGTGTGAGTGTGTGTGTGTGTGTGTGTCTTATTTGTCTTCATCGCCGCAATCATCTTTCTGCTACGCCGAGACGGGTAAAATTTACTAGTTCACTATAACAATGAATAATTATCAACAATGTTGACGCAGCGAGGTCACGACCTTGTTGCAGTATTTTTTTTTAGCTCACCTGAGCCTTTAGGCTCATAGGTGAGCATAGGTGAGCTTATAGTATACAAATCCGGTGTGGCTGTGTGTGTGGCTGTGTGTCTGTCAACATTTTCAAACATCTTCTCCTCCGAAACCGCTGGGCCTATTGAAGTCAATCTTCATATGAAGCCTCCCTGGGGTGGGGGAAAGAAAGTTTGTATAAATTATCCAGATCGCATGCTCAAGATGCTCAGATGCTCTACAAAGGAAAAGGGTTAGGAAACGCTAGTAGTTTGGAAGAGAAAGTTTAGATTTTGTTACATTGTTACATTTTGGGTCGTATATGGAAAACCTAAATTGTAACAATGTAACAACACGTATGTCTTGAATAAGAAAAAAAAGATAGAATAATTTATTCTTTCATCAGTTTTGGATATAACTGGAAAAGTTTCGACATGCGATGGTAGGGGATAGTACTCGTTGGGAAGTCATTTTCTAAGTTTTAATTCAAAATATTAAGTCTTAATATTATAGTTTGTTGAAAATGTGGATTGAGTAAAGAAATTGAAAGATAAACGTGTTTCTCTTCATCGTCTTTGACTGATAATAGATGCTAAAGTGTTTGTTTAAATATTCATTTTTTTTTCAAAAATATGCCACTCATCGACCCAAAATGTAACAAAACTTTTGTTACATGATTGTTACACTTCTGGTCGACGTTGTCGACCCAAAATGTAACACAATGCCCAAAATGTAACAACTGTTACATTGTTACATTTCTGGTTGCAACTATGGTCTTAGATTTGTGAGTTTCGCTGTTTGTTACAGACTTTTCAAGATAAGACCCTTGTGTCCTGACTTGAGGTCTATTGATCGTCGAGTTCCGTGAAAAATAGGTCATTTTCATCCCTGAAGTATGATTTATTACACAGTGTAGACTTTGATTCCCTGGTGTGACATGCCGTGCGTGTTTCAAGAACATAAGACTTCTTGGTATTGAGAATAAAATATAAAGGTTTGATCCTTTGGAAGCAATAAAAACATTCAAAGGGAGATAGTATGCGCAATTTCGGGTAATGAACCCTCATTAGTAGCCCTTTGAAAACCGGCAACGAAAGCCAGACTATTGTACTGTAATTTCGAAAGTCTAAATCAAAGACACATTTCCTAAATGGGGTCAAATAATTTAAACATTGCTTAAAAGTATGTTTCTAGACGTGAGTGTTTTGAACACCCTGAATATAATTACTGATCTCAAAGGACATAAATGAAAATATAATCTGCACTATAGGTGATGTACGGGGATACTTAAAGGGCCGCCACACGGCACAACACCAGCTGCAGTAATAGCAAATAAAATATAAAGGTTTGATCCTTTGGAAGCAATAAAACATTCAAAGGGAGATAGTATGGACTATATCGCGCAAGATTTTTAAAGGTTTTTATTTAAAATTTTAAATATGGTCACAGAGAAGTTCGAATTTTATGGTTATGTACATGTATTTAGCCCCAATGCAGGTGCAGACAACCCCTTCTCCCATTTTTTGTGATAAAGATAAATCTCTATCCACTTTCCTCTTCCCAGCAACTTCTCCTCAGTTAAATTCCCCCGTAAAATCCCTAAAAAATCGTGATTTTTTAAATGCGTAGAAATTCTACCAGTATAGAAAATTTGAATGTTTTGTGTAAATTTTTTTTCCAAAAGAGAAGGAACCCTTTGTTTAACTTTGTTCGTAATTTCATCAAATGCTATACTAAATCCCATTTAAAAAAAAAAAAAAAAAAAAAAAAAAAAAAAAAATCATTGTTTCTCTTTTTGGCATTGTGACCTACCAAATCCAGTTACTGTTCAAATGTCATTTTCCACAAAATGTTGTTATTTTTTTCCTAAAGGGGTAACTTTGTCACCGGATTGAGTTTTATTACCTGGGTTTACCTGTTGAAATTTAGGTGGGTGTGTCTTAACTAATAGCCCAGCTAATATTAATCGTATTGGAATACATGCCTGCTGATAAGAGCGGGCAAAGATTCCACAGGTAACTTTTCTTCCTGAAGCAATATCCAATCAGAATTGACTATTGTTAATGATATATGAGCCGCCTCATGGGAAAACCAACAATGTGGTTTCCGACCAGCTCCGACACAAACCGACCTGTACAGTTACAGAAAAGAGCTAGAATCTTGAAATTTCAGATTTAAGTAGAAGAGGAACTGTACTATTCGAGTAGCGAAAACAAAGGCGCTGATCAGCTTCGCAGTTACTGCGAAGCTGATCTGCGCCTTTGTTTTTGCCTAGGCAGATTGTTGGTTTTCCCATGTGGCGGCTCATATATTGGAGAGCTCAGAGAGATGCGGACTGGTTGGTGTCTAAGCGAACACGGAGATAAGACGCCTAATTCGGTCCTTTATACCCCAGGTGCCAATTTAATCGCCTAAAGAAGCATATGACTACATGTTATCGTTTTGCATTCTTAAAGTCTTAAAAAGTGTCGCACAAATTAAAAAAAAATGGCTTTCAGATAAACATGTTTTATGCCAGAATATCATTTTGAACAGGACAGCTTTTTTCCATTCTGAAATGTCAGCAAGGGAAGTAAAATATTAAGTGATTATTTGTCATGTCATTTAAAATGCACCGAACATAAACAAAATAATGTAAGATGTATACATAGCTTAGTGCCAAACTCTTAAAATTATATCACAGATTCGCCGCATTTCCATTTCAAAGTATTTTGATAATCACCCTTGCTTATTTTTTTCGGGCATTTATTTATTAGTGAACCGATTATGTTGTTGCGCTTTTTAGACTCGTGAGTTGCAAAAGTATTACATGGTCATATTTTCCTTGAGGTGTTTCAGAAAAGTGAGATTTTGAAAAAGACAGTTTCTGAAAGATGGTGTATTTGACAGTAATTAAAAAAAATATTTCCGAACACTATGCAACTTGAGTCCCCTGAAAGACACATAATCTGGCAAAAATCATGCCATTATCAATAGTTGTTTGTCAGAAAAATGAATTTGAAAAGTGTCCGAACGTTTGACTAGTATATATTATAATTTCGATTTACAGGTTTGATGGTACAAGTACTAGCTCTCTTACAAAGATTTGTGATTATTTTGTAATTATGTCATTTGTTTATTAAACCATAATTGAGATATATATTTCATCTTTTGTTTTGCATTTTCGTGTACTCGTCACGATAACATAAACTGGCGTCAACAAAAAAGCGCCTCAGTCATATTTGACCTCTCATACTGTAAGGATTAAATGCTTTAATTATTTCATGTATTGAGCATATCATTTTATGACATTTTGCGCATTCGAAAATGACCACTCGTGTAAGATCCTCTATATATAAGTTTTTAGTGATACATGTACGATAATAAGATTATGGCGCGGTCAGTAATCAACTTCGTAATTGGCAATTAGCTGCACTTCGTGAACCAAAGGTTAAGAAACTCCCAAGGAAACTGGAATAGAGATTTAATTCGACAGAAGTACGTGAAGCTGTAATGTCAAAGTTCTTCTCAATATCGTAATCACTGTGGTGTTTTCTTGTGATTATCACGCTGGTGTATTATACACGTTCATGTACTAGCCAAAACTAGATACGCAACTTGAGAATGTAGCCTTCAGTTTAGAATCAAAACGTCACCGCCCAAAATGGCATGTTCGCCGTGCAAGTTGTTCAGCCAAAACGAGTTAAGTGAGCGAATTAGGTAATTTTTGTGTTCCATCCATATATTTGTAAGTAAGCAAGCAGTAATTTCAGTTTTTGTAGCGTCTTCATCTAGGTTAAACAGTAGATCAGTTTGTATATTAAAATCATTCAGCTCAAGATTATTTTATTTATAACTGCCCCAACACCATACCCTGAATGACAGTCATATTGATGTATAGAAAACTCCTCCCCTTGATCTACACCTAGTACAGGTTCATTAATGCTATACATGTACTATATCTCGTTTTTTACATCGGGGAGTTAATGTGTCTTGCTTAGGGACACGCACGGCGCCCCATGATTCGGATTCCGTTGCTCTAAAACCAGAAGTACTACCAGGCCACCGCGCTCCCCTAGATAGATTAAGACTGAACGTGACTGTCAGACTTGACAGTAGACTGACCCTGGAAAAAAAGCATCAGGAAAACATGTCCATGAACCCCCATATACGCCACTTTTATATAGTAAATCTGGGATATAAAGGGATATGCGTTTTTCCTTAAAGGCGGTTCTATTTTGTCCCCACAATCTATGTTTTGAGTAAAACTATGGAAAATATCATTCCCTTGAAACGTCACAGTTATTTATAGGCTTTTCTTATTTAAGAACCACAGCCCATCGCATGTGACAAATAGTCATCTAGAACAGGTTTTAGTGACAGAGCCATAATTGCTTGCTTTGTCAGAAGAACAGAACAGAACAGAACAGAACATACACTTTATTTACACTCAGGTCTTACAAAGACATAAGAGGAACATACATGTACACTACAAAACAAAGCAAACAGATATGATGGCAGGATTTTTGTAGTCTAATGTAGTAAGTCTTAACATTCACGCACGCACACACACACTCACGCACACACACACACACACTTGAAACATGTCTAGTTTGTTGGGGGTGTCAAGTTTAGACTGTTTTATACAATTTTGTCAAAATACATTCAGTTTACATCATGAAAAAATTTACTGTCATATTAACTTTATTTCAAAGAGCCATCATTCGTAGTACGGCTATACAAAAACATTTTAAACATTTTTTGCCAAAAGGATGAGGCATATATACAATAACAAACACATTTTACAATTAAAAAAAAAAGAAAAAAAAAAAAAAATGAAAAAATCGTCCATAGATCATAAATAATAAGAAGAGGGATGGACAAAACATGCCTATGAATTCCTTGAATGTTAACAAAGACAGCAGATGCACATGTATTTAAGTGTTCTACTTTATATATTTATGTCAATTACAATACTATAGCAGGGGTCCCTGACTATATGCGCAAACTTTCTGAATAGTCAGAAAGGTAGGTTGCTAAGATCATGTGAGAACAACATTGCCATTGATTAGTTAGCTCATGTAGATAGGCCGATCGAAGATAACCCTGATAATTTGATCAGCGTCATGAGAAAACAAACAATGTGGTTTTGAACAGGTCTAATACCAACCGAGTTGTAAAGCTCATAAGATAGCTAGCTACAGGCTGGAAATTTTGGATTTAGAAAGTAGAGGTATTGTACTATCCGTGTAGCAAAGACAAAGGCGCTGGTCACCTTTGCAGCTACTGTTTTGCATATGCGAAATGCTTCGTTTTTGCCATCAGGAAAACATGTCCGTGAAGCGTCTACCCCCTTAAACCCCACTTTTATATAGAAAAACTGGGGTATACCTATTTTTCTTATTTTTGCTCAAAACATAGATTGTGGGTACTCGTTAGAACCGCCTCGGCTTTCAAAATTTTTCAGCTGAAAATTTTCAATTTTCAAAGCTCAAAAATTTTCTGTTTATTGCATGGGCAAGTTTTCGTAATGGCGTATGCGAAATCCTTCGGTTTTGCATATGCGAAATGTTTTTCTTATGACGCGGTACATTTGTACCCTAGCTTTCATGTTACAAGTCAGTAAAATTACAGTATAATTGTGTCTCACATTGATTAATTCTTAGACTGACTTTTGCATATGCAGAAACATAAGCAATTACCAGCTGCACTTAAATTTAAATCCTTAGATACATGTACCTTCGATTGTTATAAAGGTCAAAAGACAATATTTGCTATGACACGAATGGCAATCATGGTTAGCAAGATTTTGAAATAAATAAGTAACTTTTCTTTGTATCTGCTTACCGCTACTGAATTGTTCTCGCTTATGTTTTTGACATTTTGGCATGCTACTTTTTTATTTCCGTGTTTTATTCTACAAAACGGTGACACACTGAAATATGCGAGCCGCGTCAGTTTACGTATGCTCTTTGCATACATTATGTGAAGGCAAATACGCAGATCAGCTGCGCACAAACTAACGAGTACCCACAATCCATGTTTTGGAGCAAAAATAAGAAAAAACATGTTTACCCCTGTATACCCCAGTTTTACTATATAAAATTGGGGTTTAAGGGGATATACTTTTTTCATGGATACATTTTCCTGATGCAATCATGACCGATCCTTGAACTAACAATTTTCATCTTATTTGGGTCTCAACACGACCAAAGCCACATTCAGGTATTGTCATCGACAACGTATTGCGCACAAAGCCTGTTCAGTAACAAGGTACATGTACAACACGTTCAACATGCATATTGCCACGACATATAACAGCAAATTGTGCTTATGTCACAGGGTTGCTTAAACATTCTTCGTCACAACTGCATAGTTACGATATGCATTGCTTACAATTTGGCACACTCTTGTAAAGCAAATGTTTCCCTTAATTTGATTATCGGTTTAATATTCCGGAAAGAGAAAGAAGATTGGATTTTGGAGAACACAAAACCAGAACAGTGCAACAAGGGCCTGAGTGCCGTGTATCCTGTCATTCTGTAGTATTGTACCGAGGCGGTCCTAACGAGTACCCACAATGTGTTTTGAATCAAAAATAAAAAAAAAATCAGGCACACCCCTTCAAACTCCATTTTTTCTGTATAATAGTGAGGTTTATGGGGGTATAAATTTCATCGACATGTTTTCCTGATGAAAGTACAATGTAATTGATTGATATGCACAACGTCGGACTATGCGTGGGTACGAAATTAGGTTAACTCATCTGTAGTAATATTGCTCGATTTCGTACTGGTGTACTGAATTTGGCGAGATTGACTTCAATCTACGAAAAGACATTACGAAAACTTGCAACATACATGTACAGAGATTTTTGATGTTTAAATTTTTTTAATGTTCCTCTGAATTTTTTTGATATTTTTCTTATTTTGGCTCAAAACATAGATTGTGGGTACACGTTAGAACCGCCTCGATGAGGCGGTTCTAACGAGTACCCACAATCTATGTTTTGGAGCAAAAATAACAAAATAGGTATACACCTGCATACCCCACTTTTGATATATAAAAGTGGGGTTCTAGGGGGTATACATTACATGGACATGTTTTCCTGATGAACAAGATAGTTCAACATGTTGCCACGACAGATAACAGCAAAACAGGGTTGCTTAAACACTGTTCGTCACTGCATAGTTACGATATGCATTTCTTACTATTTGGCGCAATCTTGTAATTTAAAAGCAAATGTATCCCTTAATTTGATTATCAGTTTAATATTCCGGAAAGAGAAAGAAGATTGGATTCGGAGAACACAAAACCAGAACAGTGCAACAAGGGCCTGAGTGTCGTCTATCCTATCATTCTGTAGTATTGTATACGCTTTGGACAGATATTTCCCTTCCATTACGAATGATGACTATCTGCAAAATGTGTACATTTTTACAGCCGTGCTCATGTACATACATAGATTTTATTTTTTTCAAAAAAAAAAAAAAAAAAAAAAAAAAAAAAAAAAAAAGAATATTGGAAAGAAAGTGTTTTTTTTTTTTTAGTTTCGCTCAAAACATACATTGTGGGTACACGTTAGTTAGAACCGCCTCAACGAGGCGGCTCTAACGAGTACTGACCTACAATGTATGTTTTGAATCAAAAATAAGAAAAGTAGATATACCCGTCCCCTGCAGACCAAAGTTTATAAAAGTGGGGTTTAAAGGGGTATACATTTCATGGACATGATTTCCTGACGAAAGTAATTGATTCAAAGGCACAAACTCGGACTATGCGTGGGTACTTAACTAGGTTAACACACCTTCGTGATAGTTCAACCATGCAGTAATATTGCTCGATTTCGTTCTGGTGTACTGAATTTGGCGCGATTGACTTAAAGCTAAGAAAAGATTGTAATTCTGGCCGCATGTTGCGAGTACAGTTCTCGACTCTATTAAGCCTGAATTGTGCGGTATAAGTCAGGAAAACATGTCCGTGCAATAAATACCCCCTCAAACTCCATTTTTATATAGCAAAACTGGGGTATGGAGGGGTACACCTATTTTTCTTATTTTTGCTCCAAAACATAGATTGTGGGTACTCGTTAGCCGAAGCGGTTCTAACGTGTACCCACAAGCTATGTTTTAAGAAAAATATTAAGATTTTTCCAACAAAATTTTCAATTTTTACAACTGAAAAAATCTCTGTATATTGCATGGGCAAGTTTTCGTAATGAAGTCGTAGTCGGAAAAATTAATAAGCCTGTCACTGACTGTCAGTCTCAGCCTGGTAACTGGCTGCGTAAGTTCCGATCGTGAAGGAACCGGGGCACAGCAGACACAAATACAAACGATCATCTTTGTCTCATTGATCAGCTTGTGTAGCACCAAACAACTTTGACGTGTTATGGTCATGAGTACGGACCAATCAATTTCAAATACTAGCTTTGAACGGAACTGTATTTTCAATAACAGGCTGCTTGTATTGTCCATGCTTTTTGTCATTTTGTGCGGTACTACCATGCTCTGTCTTTAATAATAAGCTGCCGCCGTCAGAAGCATTATAAAATGGTTGGTATTAACAACATGGGTCATTCCTGACTAGATGTCAGTGTGTCGTACATATCAAAAGTGACAATTGTCTCAATACTTTCTTTAATATAAGCTTCGCAAGTAAATGATTTTGTTCCATTATATACATACATTAATACTGTCTTGATTGCATGAGTGATAAGTCGCTTCCATTATAGAACATTGACACTCATCTGAATTCAAGTAAACAACCGTGGCGACACGCAATAATTCTGAAGGAAACTAATGTTGAACAATGTTTGAAAATGTGTGACAATGGAAATACATAAAATTTGGTAAATAAAACGTTCAGTTTGTTTGTCAGACATTCGAATACACTTAATACAGTTAATGCAAAGAACGTTGATAGACGTTTTTAAAACGGTTATTAAACTGAAGTAACGGGAGTATCAAATTCTTATTCTCAGAGACTATTTTTAAGTCTCTTTGATATTTCCATATTTTAATCAGGATTAATTTACAATGTATAATTCATTAACCTCATAGTACACTGAGAATCTTTGAGAAAAGGCTCTGCCAGGGCCATGTTGCATAAAACTCTATTAACTCTTAATTCCCAGTTAAGTTAATGGCAGCTTTACTCCTGTTGCATTTTGTCTATGAAAATCAACACTAGTGTATTCTTAAAGCTGTCATTAGCCAATGCAGCTCCAGAGGTACATTTTAATTGTTTTATGCAGCAGAAAATTAATGTCATCTTTACTAAGAGAGTTCTTGAACTTAATGGCAGCTTAAGGTTTAATCACAGCTTAAGTTCATGCAATAGGGCCCAGATCACAAATAAATTGAGACTTAATATGATCCCATCACAATAGAACGAATCTTTATCATTACGAAAGCTTGACCATACAATACACATAGATTTTTTCAGCCATAAAAATTGAAAATTTCATCAAAAAATGTTTGATACTTTTAATAGTTTTACTCAAAATATGGATTGTTGGTACACGTTAGAACCGCCTCACCAAAAATAAGAAAAAAAGGTACATGTATACCCCTGCAAACCCCAGTTTTTCTACATAAAGTTTGGGTTAAGGGGGTATACATTTCATGTTTTCCTGATGTTCTAAATCATGCATAGCACATGACATCATCTGAATTTCGTTTGAAACCATAGGAATATAATTTATTAATCTTTTAGAACAGTTGATCTGAACGGCCTTCCAGAGAAAATTGTTAAATATTAATAAAAAAAAAAAAAACAGCAAAAAATCAAGTTTGAAACCATGAATTTTAGCCTCAGTTATTCGGATCAGCTGTGTATAAAATAAGCATGGAATGCATGTTATGAGTCATTACGAATAACTTGCCCATGCAATAAACAGAGATTTTTAGCTTGAAAAATTGAAAACCTTTTAGCAGAAAAAATATTCTATATTATTTTTTGCTCAAAACATACGGGTCAGCTAAGATCAGATGACAATTTTAAATTTACTAAGTGTTATGCAGTTGGGTAATGAAAACGTCAACACTAATATACTTAAGTTGACTTGCAGGATGTCAAGATCAATTAATTCTAACTGGCCTAAAAAAATCATGTTGATTGGACAAGCCATTTTTTCACAGTATAATTTTATATAGCCAAAAATACCCCCAAAACAGGTGTTATACTGTCTCACTTGAAAATTGCTTCTTTTTATGGGTATGAGGGATGGAAACTGACACTTTATGCGCATATAAAATATTTTGTCGCTAGTAAACGATCATATCCCGTTTATTCTGCCGTTTATTTGAATGGGCTACGACTATTTGTTTTTGAGTTATGCCATGATTACTAAAGCTGATGACGTGTGCCAAACTGAGATATTTTAAAGTGAGAACGGAGTGACATGCCTGATAAGTCAGACTGTTACATCCAATTCTACTTTCAATGGGTTATAAACAATATTTGGACATACCTAATCAGTAAAAATAACCAGTAGTGTGGCTTACTTTTATCGCTGGATATAAATTTATATCCCAAAGTACTGAGGACAATGTAAAGAAAAAGTGTCCTGTCCGTAACCCATACATTACATCTATGACGTCTTATACTTCAAGAAGTTGAAAACCACATTGGGGGATGGAGTCTTCAGAACTGATAATTGTCATGAGAAAAATATTATACCAACGCCAATGACAATGTAGAATTATGGAAATTATATTTCGGTCAAAAATGTCCTGTCCGTAGAGAAAAAATCGACAACAAAAAGTGTAAAATTTCTTAAACCAATAAACCCAGAGCCATCAAATTTCATATGAAGCATACTTTTATCAGGACAAAACTTTTATTAGAATATAGGGTGGAACGGATTAAAACACTTGTTACCATGGCAACGGATAGGTCCCATAGGGTTATAATGGCGAAAACAATGTTTTCTTATTTTCTAGCTAGCTATTAATCTTATTCTGTCCAAACTTATTCGTAACCAGGGTATACACATCAGCTTTAATTATATTATGTTTCGGCCAAATCCGATTCCTTAATAAAAAGTTAGCTCCCCTTTCTTAAATTTTCATGATTTTTGAAGATGAAATAATGTTTTGGATATAACGGAATTCTGTGGCATTGAATGATAAAAAGGTATATATTTTCCAAAACTGTATGACCAATAGATTTTGGAAAAAGTGGAACAAAGCCAAGGGTACAACTTTGACAAAAAACCTCCGAAAACAGGTGAGACAAAAATTTGCCTCTGATCGTAGCTGAGACGATAGATTTTGGCTGTTTGGGGGCAAAAATAAGAAAAATAGGTATACCCTGCATACCCCAGTTTTGCTATATAAAAGTGGGGTTCAAGGGGGATATACATTACACGGATATGTTTTCATGATGTAAATGAGTAACTATATTGTTTGATTTTTTTTTCATCTTGCCAGTTTGTACCTTATGTTTGGCATTGACTGTATCTTTTTTGCAGATCTCACTGAGCAAACGGATGCAGGGTGTTTTCAGTATTTTCTTTTTAATATTGTAAACAAAGCATGCCCGTGCGTGACACAGAAAAAAGTTCAAAAGCAAAAAGATATTATTGTATTTCTTTGACTGTGCCGGTTAACTTCTGATATTGATATTTGATGGTATATACTCATCAAAAGAAGTTTTGCACCAGATAATATTTTTCTCATTTTAAAATAATGTCTAGTATAGATATTTTTCAAATAAACTTTTCAAACTTAATACCATCTTAAAGGGCTGGACTTCGTGAATAACAAATCAATATTTTTTTCTTAAAAAGATTAAATAAAAATGTGCAAAAATGCATGTTTTTGAAAACACCAAAATTTGGGATGCAGCAAAAAGCCTACAACTTTATTTCTGGGCTTACAAACCCGAATTCGTTTCACATCCTCATTCGAAATATTAACAGCAATCATATTTAAGCAAAAAAAACAAAAAATTGATTTTTTTTACAAAATACACTATTTTTGACCAAAAATAAAGATTTTTGAGATTTTGTTTAAATTCTAAGATAAAGCTTAGAAACTCATCTCTCCAATAAAACGGGTTGTTTTTCTTTCAAACACAGCATGCAGCACCCATAATTTTTTTAACTGGAGATGTTTTCAACCCATCCAAATTCAGAATTTTTAAAAAGCTGCATATCAAAAAAGTACATTGTACTCGTGTAACATCTTCGACATGAGATTGCCTTTAACAGAAGGAAAACAGGCGGCAGGTTTTGGTGTCAAAACATCTCATAGTGATCCAAAATTGAAATGAATTTCGATTTTACTCATTTTTTCCAATATTTATCATTTTTTTCTCAATAATTGCAATTTTGTCAAAAAATGATTTTTTGCAAAAATTTTGAGATTTTTTAAATTGTTTTTTAGGCTTAATCATTAGCTTTGGAGCTCTTGTGTGTAAATTTGGAAACAAAAATGTATTCTTAATGCTGTGGCATTTTTTGTCTTTTTTTTTCGATTTTCCAATTTTCAGCATTTACAGAAAATGGGAATTTTAATTTTTCCTAGAATCGTTTCCGCAACGATTTTTGGTCTTATCATACACATTATAAACTCTTTCAGACTGTGCAAATTCAAAAAGCTAGGTTTAAAATTTATTAGTTAAATGTCACTTAAAAATATGAAAAAATCTAAATGGTGCAAAACTTCTTTTGATGAGTATATATAATTTCAATAATGAAATTCTAGAGTGGTCAAGAAAACATACCTACATGCTTTACATGTCATTTGAAAATGTCTAAAGCAAGAAGATACCCCTCTGCTTATAATTGTAGAGCTCAGATCTGTACTCGGTCCTACCCAGCAGGCACATGAAGTCAGAATGACGTCAGATCGACGTCGATGCGACGTCATGACGTCACATCGACGTTGATATGACGTCATGTTGACGTTATGTGCCCGCTGGGTACTATGTACCAACTCTCTGATCTGTACCCATGATGTACCTAATATGTACCCATATTTTTCTTTATCATCTTATTTTTACGCACCCAAAGTGTTAAACATTCTACATGTTTACCCACTTATACTTAAGACTATCCTAGCTGCCGCAGCCTCGGATTTATCAACGAAAACAACCCTCAAGGAAATATCTTGGTATTGGTAAAGGATTAAACATGATGGGTTTACATCAGAAAAACGTGGATACAGATCAGAGAAGATAGATAATAACATTTAGTGATCAGATAAAACGTGAGTAAAGATCAGAGAACATGTGTAATCGTGGGTCTATATCTGAGAAAGCGCGGGTACGGATGGGAGAACGTAGGTAATCGTGGGTACATATCAGAGAAAGCGCAGGTACGGATCAGAGAGCCGGTACATATCGGGGACTGGGTACAGATTAGAGTCCTCCATATTGACTCAATTTTCTATTGTTAGCTCCATTAGTGTAGATTTGTTCTGGAAAGCCGTTCAGATCAACGGTTAAATAGAATTAATGACAACTATTCAAATGTTTTAGATAATATCCAGAGATCAATCAGTAGAAACAAAAATACTCGAATCGCAAATATAATAAAAATACAAGCATTTACTTGATAGTGTGACGGCTGACAAGAGCGCGCCGCAAATTATTCTTTTGAAGAGATGTGGTCAGTTGTTTTGCCTGATTACGCTTTATAAACGTAAAACAGCAGTCACACATTAGCGTATAAGTGAAACGCGCTCCGGGCGTGTTGAAAAAATACAAATTTCCACAAACGTCAGACACACGTCGGAGACACGTCCAAGGCGCGTTAAGCGCGCGCTGAGTACGCTTGGTGTACGTCCGGCGCGCGTACGACGTACGACAAACGTACTCCAAAACTTTGAGATTTTTTATACGTCCGGCACAGGCCTCAGTCACGCGCTAATGTGTGACTGCAAAAGCGAGTTAAAGGAACACATTAATTTTATACATCCAAAATCTTCAGCGTGTTGAGATTTTTCATACGCCCGGCGCGCGTTTGGGTTATACGCTACAGTGTGACTGCTGTTTAAGAAAGATGACATACCATCGGCATCTACATGTCATTACGAAAACATGTCCGTGTAATGTAAACCTCCTTTCACCCCACTCTTAAACTGGAGTTAACAAAAGTATGCCTATGTTATTTTTGATCCAAGGTGGTTCTAACGTGTACCCACGCTCTATGTTTTGAGCAAAATAAGAAAACACACACACAAAAAAAAAAAAAAAAAAAAAAAAAAAAAAAAAAAAAAAATCTTCCGAAAATTTTCAATTTTTACAACTTCAGAAAATTCTATACATTGCATCGGCTTGTTTTCGTAATGGAGTTGAATAAGCCATCTTTATTTAGATTATAGTCAAAGTTTGTAAACATGCAATACATGTGGCATATAATGCCTAATACATAGCCTTAATTTATTACAAAGTCTAGTATACTATAAATTGAGAGGGAACTTATAAACTTGAATACATGAAAGATGATGAAAACGATGCCACTGTGAACATCGTGAACAAATTGTGAACTAAATAATGTTGTGTAAGAGACCCAGAACTACTGGAACATTCTTGATCATTTTACTCTACGTGACCCTCATCATCACGTGTATACCACAGACATTAGGTAGTGAGTCTGTCAGCAGCAATGCTAGTGCCAGTGACCCGGATGTCTGTGCGATTGGGTGTCTCTGCAGCTTCTTTGAAGGCACATTGAAATGCGTTATTCCGAACACTTTGGAGAGCATTCCGGTCCTTAACAACAATGCGATGACGAGAAATGTGACAAAAATGTAAGTACATTTACTTATTTATTATGACAACACTTACATTAACTTATTCATTGTGACAACACTTACATTTACTTATTCATTGTGAAAAAAACGCACATATGTAGATGATCGGACACGAGTGGTCATTATATATATATATGATGTGGTTGTGTCTACATGTATGAAATAAACACTCGTGTAGAATTTGGTTTATCATATGACCTACATGTAAAATAGTTATTCAAAGTGGACAATGAGTTTAATACGAGTGGTCATGGCATATTAATTACACGACTTTACATGTATCTACTGAATAACGGCGATGCCATATTATGATAAATAGAAATCATTTACAGTTGTAATTGAAAAAAAAAATGTTGATTTCTTCATATATTTGCTCAAAACATACACCTGACAAAAAAGAAACGCAGTCTTTAATTGGCCTTTCCACTATTTACGAGTGTCATCCAATAAGTTGTGACAACGGCCTAACTTATAAAACAAAATCTATTACCCTAAGCTGTTATTCAGTTACATTCGCATTTACCTGCATATGTATGGACCGACATCACCTGGAAAAATGTTAACAATGCTGCCACTGCAACGGTTGCTTGGCAACTAAAGACTGGGAGGTAAAAAGGCCATGGCCGCGACAATTTCATGGCCAAATTTCATAGGCATAGCTAAGTCCTCTTTAAAACTTTTTGTGAAAATGAATAAAGGCCCTATGTAAGTCGGGTTTGTCTGCCATAGTGATTGGGTTTGCCTGTAATTCCAACTTTTGTAGGGTTTTGTCTTCGACATTTGTGACCATTTTGACAATGGAATTTTGCCATAAAATTAGGGTTGTACTACAAAGTGTAATATATTTTGTATATAACAGTCACTGCAAGTCGCTTTTTTATTTGTGTTCAGAAGACCATAAGACAACTTCATCAAAGAATGTATCCATTAATATGTTATCTGTTTGGTATAGGTAACGGAAGTTTCAAAATATACAGTAACACTTACAGTGTGGAAAATTGTAAATTTTCTGTTGTTGCCTAGAAACAGTTCATGCCGAAAGCTACTGAGTCAATGTTGTTGCAATAGCTGCTTTTGTGGGTCTGTTGGGTATTGAAAATATTTCAAAAACCACTAATATTACTAACCAAAAAACACATTGAAGCTTTTACTTACCCTACTCTTAGTAAAAATGAAGACAAAATCCCAATTGTCGCGGCCACGAGCTCTAACAGTGCTGCATACAAATTGTTACAGCTTCGAATCAGATTGTGAAAGAGACTTCATATTTCATACACCAGTAGGCAACATCCATGGTCAGATTTGATTAACACAATTATTCTCATTTTATATACTGTTTGGGAGATATGAGACCAATGTCAGAACTTATTGGATGACCCACGTAGAAGCTTGTAAAATTAAATTACCTTTTCCGTCTTTGAAGACTCCCAACATTATCAGTCATGATTTTGCCTAAGACTTTTCATGGTTTATAAGGTTTATCTCATTGTTGTTCACAGTGTTGTCAAACGACAAGAGCTGTGAAGCCTGTAGAACCTGTATTAGAAGAGACGTGGTCTGAATATTAATAGCCCAAGTACCTTCAAAAGATACCTAACACGTTGTTATTGTAGTAATCACTCATGGTCTACTTCTTATGTGACTTTAGTTTTGTATATGACATATTCTGGTTAATGACTTATTTTCTGGAGCTGAATTGTGATGCCTGTATGTGCAGTGCACAACTGAATACCCTGTCTTGGACATTACGAAAACTTTCCCATGCAATAAACAGAAACTTTTTTAGCTTTAAAAATTTAAGATTTTCTGCTGAAAAGTTGATATTCTTCTTATTTTTGCTCAAAACATTGATTGTGGGCACACGTTAGAACCGCCTCGGCAATCTATGTTTTGGAGCAAAAATAAGAAAATTATGTATACCCCTGCAAACCCCCGTTTTCTTTATAAAAGTGGGGTTTAAGGGGGTATTCATTGCACGGACACGTTTTCCTGATGAATAGATAATTAATTTACTAGCCAAAAGTTTGCATAAAACTTTGTCTGTTGCTTAGCCCACCGGGGTCCAACTGATGTTTTTCTTTTGCTCCGGAGTTAGTAAGTTATTCGGAGCCCAGGGATCTCCATCGTCGGGCAGCTTACTGAATCTGTGAGTCCTGGTATTTGATTCATCAGGATGTTTATCATGATTTATTTGTTTGTTCTTGATGATTCATTGACTCGTTAGAGGTTCACCACGAGGACCGAAGAACTAACTAAATGTTATGAACCACTGCAGAAGCTGAGGGTGAGGTTATGGCCATGTAAAATCGATTTAAACCCGCCAGTAACTTTGTGTTACTGATCGTTCCAAGTCGATACTTCTGTTGTGGTTCTTTTTGTTTCATGTCTTGGTGTTTAAAATATTTTGTGCTGTTGGCGCCTTATGTATGTTTTCATATTTTTAGTTAAGGTAACTGAGTGCCCACCTATTGGGAAAATAGCTGCTCATTCGGCTTACGAAATGTTTTTATGGTATAGGTGCCTGATTGTTAGTTGTTTTTTTTCCCACCTCGGTTTTTGGAGTGGGAGTCTTTCTCTGGTTGCGCCTTTTCCTGATCTTTGCCTACTTGTACCTTTTTGCATACAAACTTTATCCTTCTATGTTCGCTTTATTATCTGCAGTGCGGCAATGGACTTTTCACCGATTATTTTGTTCATTTGTTTGTTCCGGAAGCCATGCAATGTTTGTCCTTACAAATGAACAAATCGAGTTTTGTCGAGTTTTGTCAATCATATCCAGATACCTTCAGGTGAATCACGAATTTACAATGTACATGTTTAACAGGCGCATTGGTCAATATTCCAAAAATCTTTTTTTTTTTTTTTTTTTTTTTAAATGCGTAGAACATGTACCAGTGAAGAAAAATAAAAGGTAGATGTTATTTAATGTGACACATTTCAGCACACGAAAACTACATTTCATTTATGCTGAAATCATAATAATCAGCAAAACTCAAACATGTAATTAAAATATGATAAATTCTATTTAAGCGTCATGAGTGTCGTATTTTCGTTAGTGATAAATGCAGATGCCAAAAAAAAAAAAAAAAAAAAAAAAAAAAAATGTCAAGAGTATGTGTGTTGTTGATTGGCACCCTGTGACTGAAGCAGGAGTGTTTCAATTGTTTCCTAGTCATCAAGGAAACATGTACATGACATGTATACCCCCCTTTTACCCCACTTTTATACAGTTATATGGGTGTTCACAAGTGTATACCTATTTTTCTTAGTTTTGTTTCAAAACATAGATTGTGGGTACTCTTTAGAACCGCCGCAGTGAGGCGGTTCGAACGTGTACCCGCAATCAATGTTTTGAGCAAAATTAACTTTAAGGTATCGTCGGTATTCCGGACCATTGGCCTACATTACGAAAACTTGCCCATGCAATAAACAGAGATTTTTCATCTTTAAAAATTGAAAATTTTCAGCTGAAAGTTTTTGATATTTTTCTTATTTTTGCTCCAAACATAGATTGTGGGTACACGTTAGAACCGCCTCGGCGAGGCGGTTCTAACGAGTACCCACAATCTATGTTTTGGAGCAAAAATAAGAAAAATAGGTTAACCCCTGCATACCCCAGTTTTGCTATATAAAAGTGGGGTTCAAGGGGGTATACATTACACGGACATGTTTTCCTGATGTATGTAACATAGTGCTTTTGAAAGTTAAAGGCGACCTTTGTAAAATTGACAAATTTTAGCATACAAAATTTAACATAATGAAATCTCAATTTATATGTAAAATCTTTATGTAAATGACGTCTAATTTTACCTACATGAATATGTATACGCAGTACAAAAAGAAACGCAAATTTTTCATTTTCATTTTTTTCGCGTAATATAATAATATAATATTTTCAAAATCTAAAATTTTCTAAGGATTTGCCATTTATATGAGCGTTTCACAATTGAGTTTCGTTTTTTTAGGAGAAAACTTGTGAAATCAAAATTTCTCCCCAAAAATCACAATTGAGAGAAAAATTAAGAAAAAAAAAATGAAACAAAATTTGATTTGTGGACCAGCAAATAAAAAAAAAAACAAACACAAATTAATAGAATTTTATTTACAGCAAAATTTTCTGGGATTTAAATCAAATCAAGCTCGTTGGAAATGCGACATTTTGATAATTTTTGTTGAAAAAAATGTCCCTTTTTCGATAACATAATGTTAGTTTACATACATATGTAACTCTCTAAATGCTTACCCTCCGTTAAAATTTCAAGTCCGGTTCATTGAGAAAAGGTTTCTCTAAGTGATACAATCTAGGTTAAGGCAAACATTTAGAATTTGACAGCCTAAAACTTTACTCGATTCACGGCGTCAATATAACGTAATTTGCAATTTGGTGGTACCCTGAATTTATTTTTGGACAATCTTGAAGTTTTGCCAGTGTTTGGCAAAATGTAAGGTGTCTTAAATTTTATTGACAGTATACAACTGCGCTTTAGACAGTAGTATTCTTATTGGAGTGGGTTTGACACATTTCATGTGCAGCCAAGCCCAAAATTTTACGTATGCAACAAATTCCTTTCGTTTTGGGCATTTGGCTTCTTTATGTTGTTGACTATAGCAGCCCAAGTTAGTCTGGTGACCTGATTAATAATAAGGAATCAGAAAATGATTAAATATCGTTTTAAGAAAACAATGTGACCATACTACATGTTACACGTCCATTTTAAGTTTGCAAATAAATAGTTGTGTCGTGTGTACACTGGGTTATATCTTGTGAGAACGTTCTTAGATACCATATTCAGTTCGCGGGCCTACGTATGTCCATGTTGATTGCAAGACAAAATGTTTCTGTTCCTATATAAACAATTAGTTTCTTTAATTGCATTGATAATTGACATGACTGCTACATATTACTTTGAGACATCACGATAACATGTCCATGTAATGTATACTCACTTATACCCCACTTTTATATACATGTAGCAAGACTGGGGTATACCTATTTTTCTTATCTTATTACAAAAAATAGATTGTGGGTACTCATTAGAACCCGCCACAATCAATGTCTTGAGCAAACATATATTAAAGTTATCAAAATTTTTCCAATGCAATTTTCAATTTTCAATGCTGAAAAAATTCTCTGTATATTGCATGGGTAAGTTTTCGATATGTATTGCTTTAGAACCGTTCTGGGTATATATGTCATTTCCACGGGGACCCAACTGTTAATCGTGAATATTGATGAGACGTGGAATGTTAATGCTTGCTAGTATGCAGTTACTGCACAGCTGATCTGCGCCTTTGTTTTCGCATACATGTACGAGGGTTGGGATTTAAGTTCGTAGACTTTGGCTACTGATTGAATATTACAGCATTTATCCAACATTTGATGAATTATTATAAAGAAACAAAGTCTCCTTTACTTGTTTCATGTTCACAATATCTTTCAAGACATCTTGCGCAGTGCTCATAAAATGGTCTCCATAGCAATCTAGGTTTTGTTAGCCGGGGCACGTCGAATTTTTAACAAATCTGAAGGTATGTTGAAGAACATACCAATACTTATCATATTGTAAACAAAAATTTGAGCTAAATCAGTTTCAGACATTGTAGTATCGTGTTGTTATCTCTGTTTAAACTTGTAAGCATTATGTCGACGATTTGGTTTGCTATTGGAGTAAATGTATGGCCAGTCGCGCTGCTTGGAAAAGAAAAATGGCGTTAACTGGCAACGTCGAAACAACAGCATTGATCACATCTTATATTTGATTAGCCAAAATTACCACATAAGCATTCAAAATGATAGGGGTGTGCTGTACAGTTGTGGAACAGATCTTGCAGTGGTATGTATTGGTATGTGAGATTTCAGATGGACACACTTGAATTTTAAACATGAGAAATGCATTCGTCTACAATTAGTCTTCAAATGCTTCGGCCAACATTCTAGATTTAAAACACTGATATGCATGATACGCATATAAAGTTATGTATAATAACTATATCTGGTGATAACAGTATTTCCACAATAATAATTAAGAAATCCCTGAAGGAAATCTTGTAAATAAGTAAAGGTATGGCTTGTTGTTTGGTTCAAAGCAAGGCGTTTTAATGCTGACACTTACTGAAATTTGACGTAGTTTTGACGTCAGAATTTCCACGACGTGCCCCGGGTGATGAAAGGTCAGTGTGTTTAATTCGTTGTTGTGCGAATACCATTTTGAGTAGAACAATGCTTTCTACCTTATACGATCTGTAAAAGAATGTATTTTCAGATTATAGCATTTTTGACAGACATCTGATCTTTTACAAAGAAAGTCTACGAACTTAAATCCCAACCCACGTACATACAAATTGTTGGTGTTCTGATGCGGCGGCTGTCGGAGAAATGTACAGGGGATTACAGGTTCTAGATTCTCGAGGGCTACTGTACTGCCGAACCTTATATTATCAAGCCGCCTCTTGTGGGATAGTGTTGTTTTACGTTCAAAACTAAACTGGTCTGATTTTCTTCTAATTGCGATCAGTCTCAACCGTGGCTGTAAATTCTAAATGATCCCTCACCCATTATCAATGAAATCTGAAGCTGTAGTAAGAAGCTTATTTTTCTTAAGAAAAATGAGCCTGTGCGTGAGAAAACCAACTATTAGGGTGTCCGACCATGTCCGACACAAACCAGTCTGTACGGTTACAGAAGATGGCTAAAGGCTTGAAATTTTGGATTTAAGAAGAATTTGTTCTATCTGCATAGCGAAAACAAATGCACTGTTCAGCTTTGTACGCGGCTACTGCGAAGCTGATCTACGACTTAGTTGTCGCATATGCAGATTGTTGGTTTTCTTATGAGGCGGCTCAAACATCTTTTAAGCACTTGAAAGGATATTATGACAGAAAAGATCGGCCTCTTTAGTGTAAATAAAGTAATGAAAGCTTTTTGACATTTCCTTTCCTTAGACAATCGGATTACGTCATTCTAAAGGAGATAGAAACAAAACAAAACTCCTTTTTTTTTCCAAACTCACCAGTTTTTTATGTACATTGAATATTCTGTCACCGTTTCAAAATTGCATTTAGTGTCACGTTCTAGAACTAAGTTTTCTGAATATTTATTTGATTGAATTGAGGTTTAACTTCCCAGTCAACAATTTTTCAGTCATGTCGGGTTAACTAGTACTCTGGATAGTTGATGTGTTTTGCTGAGGTGCCGTAAGTGGGGATCGAACCCAGGACCTAGCGATTCGGAGTTCGATGCTCTACCACTACATCACTGTGCTCCTGTCTGAATACTTTATAAAATGTAGGTCGTAGATTCATACAAGAACGTCAGTTTCAGAGAGGCGATGATTATATGCTATAAAACGTGCGCCGGTACCTGTTATATTGGGCCTTCGTATGACAAAACGACCAATTCGGATTCCCTACCAGTTCAGACACAAACCGGCCTTTACTGTCATTACATAGGAGAACGCTAGAAGCTTGAAACTTTGGATTAAGAAGAAGAGAGATTGTACTATCTGTGTAGCGAAAACAAGGGCGCTGCTCAGCTGTGCAGTTACTGCACAGCTGATCTACGTCTTTGTTTTCACGTATGCAGATTGTTGGTTTCTTATGCGGCGGTTCAATTATAATATTGCTGAAAGACTAAGAAATACGCCCGTCCAGAAATTCCATACATGCACAAATAGACCAAGGTCTATGTAAACCGTGAAACAACAAAAGCATTTTTTTTTCTTATTTCCATTCTTATTTTATCACTTGGTGCTTGCTTGGTCCCGATATAACGAGAAAAGCTATAACATGTAGCCACATGTAATAATTGGGCGGTGTGATAAAAGTGGTAGAAATACTAAAAAGAAATATGAAAAAAGGGTAATTTAACTTTTGGGTACCGGATTGTTTTTCTACTACGTCAACAGAGTAAATCTCCACAATACATAGGGTCGACAAAAACATTAATTTCATCATTTATATCACTTCTTAGCGAATCAAATAAAAATTGCACTCAAAGCACTATTTTATGACTTTAAATTCTTTCAATGACGTCATAATTGAGAATCAAATCAAATCATTGACCAAATTCTAGGTATTATTGTAGAAGAAAATCTGAAACCATAATCAAACAAAACCAAATCCTATCGGAACCTTTACTAAAAATCAAACTAAACCCTATTTATCGGGACGAAGGAAGCACCCAGTGTTTATCGTGTTCGTATGATTGTTTGCATCACGAAAACATGCCCGTGACATGTATACCCCCATGAATCCCACTTTTATGTAGCAAAACTGGGGTATGCAGGGTTATTCTATAGGCATAGTACAGAGCCTATGGAGACAAAACTATGATTAAATCAGATAACGAAAATTAACCTATATGGTATAACTTTTTGTTTACATCTGGGTAATCCACACTTTTTTAGACCAAGCAATGAACATTTCATTTAAATATATCTGTTTTCTTGTCTTCAGTACACTTGTACTATTCATAAGCGCCATGGCACGACAAAGTCTTTCTTTAGTGGCTGTACTTTCCATACAATGAAAACAAAGACATATATAATGCGCTGCTATCACAAAGCTGAGCTCAATCTTTATTTTGTACTAAAATCATGTTACCGCTAATTTATTTGCCTTTGGCTTGTGAGGTCATGGTGAAAGTTCACTGAAAGTGTGGTATTATTTACAAAACACTGCTCTTGAAACCAAAAATCAGTTGATTATCTATAACTTATACCTATTTTTCTTATTTTTCCTCCAAAACATAGATTCTGTGTACTCGTTAGAACCGCCTCGCCGAGGCGGTTCTTACGTGTACCCACTATCTATGTTTTGAGCAAAAATAAGAAAATATCAAAATTGTTCAGCTGAAAATTTTCAATTTTTAAAGCTCGAAAAATCTCTGTTTATTGTATGGGATAGTTTTCGAAATGCAACATATTCTTCTTTCATCGAATGCAAAAGTAATCAACTTTGACATTGCCAATAAACAGGTCAATGTTATCCTATTATTAATTTTATAACCTTTAATAAAGAAGTTTTAAGGTTTATGGGAATCGTGGCCAGATTGGTCTGCAGATCAGCGTATGGTTCATTTATAAATCATTTTTAGTTTTTGTTTTCGAAAGTCTACTAAAGTATGTGGAAATATTCAAGATGCAGTCACACAGTCATTTGAGACTTCTCAATTGGAAAACCAACAATGTGGTTTCAGTACAGGTCGGACACAAACCGAGCTGTTCAAGCACAAAAGATGACTAGAGGCTGGAAATTTTTGATTTAGAAAGTACAGGAAATGTACTATTCGTGTAGCAAAAACAAAGGCGCTGACATGCTTCGCAGTTTCCGCGAAGCTGATCTGCGCCTTTGGTTTCGCATATGCAGATGATTGGTCTTCTCATGAAGCGGCTCATTTCCGTTTTTTTTTTCGTTCCAGTGTTACGGTATACTTTTCACATAAATGTACTTTCTGTTTGAGTCTGTCGCTTTGTCTCCTGCAAGACGTTACAACAAATTGACATCTTTCACATCTAGTATTAAAACCACTCATGGCTTCGAACATCTAACAGAGGAAATAAGATGATTAAAGGTGCGTTTGGAGAAAAACAAACCTGGACAAAAACAAACCGGGATGTATGTTATCGGAAAACAGCTAGATGCTTAGAACCTCGCGTTGAAGTAGTTTAGCGATAATACTATCGGCACAGCAAAAATCAGATGCACAGTCCCTGCACAGCTGACACACGCATTTGCATATTCAAATAAGTTTTCTCATAATGTGCCTCTGAGATGATTTAAGGAAATGTCATCAGATTAATCAAGTGATGTCCAGTGGATGCGAGTCTGAAGCAAGCTACAACCTTCATGTACCCATTACGGTTTATAGGCACTAAAACTCGACTACTTAATCTGTTTAACCCATATTTGACGAATGGATTTTCCCATCATTATCAATTGGGTGAGTCCATTTTTATTTTTAGGGGTGCTAGGAGTGATTTTTATTTTCTATCTCATTTTTCGATGAAATTTTTCTGTGCAAACAGAATAGCCCCAGATGGGACGCCGCGTTCTGCGGCGTCACATCTGGGGCTATTCTGTTTGCCTGTGTCCCATAAAAGGGACGCCAGACTTAAATGAGTTAATGTGTTGATAGGCTACAGTAGCTATGGTAATTAATCCCTGTCATATCGTAACAAAACTAGAACTAGCCATTTGTCTCTGGCAACCATATTAACTAAATTAAATCAAGAAATAGGCTATTTAGGAAAAGGTGAATGAAACCGTACTATACATTCAAATAAAATGATTTATCATACCTTAGGCGACACAGTTCATTCTCCAGAGGAGCATAGTATGTGCAGTAATAACAGTATGCTGCCCTAGAACAAATTGTGTACCCTCTTACAAAATAGCTTATGATGATAAATTTATGGCAATAGTTTGACATTGTGTGCTAACTCATTTCTGACAATGTTTGTACTTTATTTTTGTTAGTTAGTACACTTCTCAATTCCATTGTACAGCCCGTACAAAATAAACGCAAACTGCACATAATGTTTCATAACTAGAGTCCTGTTGAATAAAAATTCAAGTTTGCCAGAATCTATGGTCTGTTTTGTAACTATTGGCCGATTTCTATAACATTTCCAGTCGCATATGACGTCACGTTTTTGTTCGTCATGCAAGGGTACCCATAAACTGTAAAGCCGCAAATGGAATATGTGATGACCAAGTCCCATATTCTTTCATTTACAAGACCGTACATGAGAAATGAGCCGCGTCACGTGAAACCAGGATTCTTTTCTTATGTGAAAACAAAGGTGCGGATCAGTTGTGCAGTAACTTGCACAGCTGATCAGCGCCTTTGTCTCCGCTACACGGATACATGAAGTACCATTCATTTTCTTCCTAAATCCGAAATTTCAAGCTTCTATCTATCTTCTGTAGATGAACAGGCCGGTTTGTGTCAGACCTGGTCGGAAACCCCGAAGACCGGGTTTCTTGCGTCGCGGCTCACCTGTCATTGTATTGAATCACCACTGGTCTTTGACACCATATGGGCACAGTGCCGATACGAGTACATTCCTTAAGTTTTATTGAAATCCTTATGAAAATGACATTGGCCCATCCCATTTCTCATTAATATGTTCACCGCTCTTTAAGGATCTCATTTTTATTTTCATTTGCTACTAAAGCAGCTGGTGTTGTGCCGTGTGGCGGCCCTAAAAAGGTACAAGTAGGCAACGATCAGGAAAAGTCTCCCAGTACATCATCCATAGTGCAGATGATATTTTCCTTTTGGTCTATTGAGATCAGCGAGGACATTCTTAGAAATCAGAAATTCAGGATCGGTTTTGATTCATTTTCTAACCAACGTTATATATTTGGCTATGTTTGGATAATACTAGTCTTTGTATTGACTCGCGAATAACTGTGTTTGTCTTTGGCTCCATTTTTCCAAACCTAAAGGATCACTGAAGAGGCTTAAATAGCCGAAACCGCTGTATGGCCCATCCAATTTCGCATTAATATGTTTATCGCTCTGTTAGGGTCTCATTTTCACGGGGACCCAACTGTTAATCGTGATTATTGATGCGACGTGGAATGTTAATGCATGCTATTATGAAGTTTCGTATGCGTCGGCGAGATCGTTACGAATGCGACGTTCCACGTCCTCTGTCCTTGGACGGTAAGTACCACATGTTTTACTCTCGTGAAAATAAACAAAGCCGAGTTTCCAAAATCGGCGTCCACTTTGATCTGCAAAATTCTTCTATGTTCCCACTTGAATTCAATTGGAATACTTACGGCACTTGTGTTTTTCAGCTAATGGTTCATAAAGTTGACCCGCAGATACAAAGATGCCACGGAAACTCATTGCATTCTTAAAGTCCTTTTGTTTTCTTTGCCTTGGTCGTAAACTAAGAAGTATAACATGTAGTCCTGTGGTTTTCCTTATGAAATATGTATCCAAACGGCTTTGTAAATGCACATTTATCTACTGAGCGCGAAAAAAAGTCAGATAAGCATCTTTTGTATGCATCTAAGACGTTGCTAAAGTTTGATATGCGATAAAGAAATGCATCGTGGAAGAATGAGACCGATGAATCAGTAAAATAAAATAGCAAATGTAACGATGTGGTAGGAGTTTCAGCTTGCGTCAAAGCCATCGCTTCCCGTAAACCTTCATTGCTGGTTTTGTAGTTGTGTCACTCGAATGTTGACATACTAGCTGATTCAGAAATCCCACTCTGTGACCTCATTCAAAATAAAAGCGGCATACGCTTTGAAGCTCGCTCAACGAAGTACATTTAGACCAAGGAAAAAATACGTCATGCAATATTGCGCTAGATAAAGGCATTCGTTATGCTTCTGCATTGACGTAAATAACCTTCGAAAGAGCACAACAAAACGCTAATTCTTTCATGACACATTCTAGTAGTACGTTCTTTCGACTTGGATGCATACAAAATTGCTTATCTTACTGATTTTCACGCTCAGTAGATGAGTGTGCATTTACAAGGCCGTTTGGATACATATTTCAATAAAAACAAGCACAGGACTGTGTTATATTCTTAGTTTACGACCAAGACAGAGAAAAACAAAAGGACTTTAAGAATGTATAGAGTTTCCGTGGCATTTTTGTATTTTTGCCTACTTGTACCTTTTTGTATCTACAGGTCATCTTTATAAACCATTAGCTGAAAAACACAAGTGTCGTAAGTATTCCAATTGACTTCAAGTGGGAACATAGAAGAATTTTGCAGATCATAGTGGACGCCGATTTTGTAAACTCGGCTTTGTGTATTTTCGCGAGAGCAAAACATGTGATACTTACCGTCTAAGGGCAGAGGATGTGGAACGTCGCATTGATCTCGCCGACGCATACGAAACTTCATAATAGCATGCATTAACATTCCACGTCGCATCAATAATCACGATTAACTGTTGGGTCCCCGTGAGTTTTATTTATATTATCCATAATATCAATTTGCGGCAGTGGCAAGCTTATCCAAAGCCAACCGTACATACAACGTAACGCACTGCCATTTAGAGACCAAACCTCGAAATGGAAAATTGCTGCAGACATTTACATTTTGCAGAACTACAGAATGACAATGATGTTTAACCGTCAGAAAAGACGCATGCTGTCGGAGAGACATTATTGACATTGAGCCGCGCCATGAGAAACCCAACAATCTGCATTTGCGAAAACAAAGGCGCAGACCAGCTTCGCAGTAACCGCGAAGCTGATCAGCACCTTTGTTTTCGCTACACGGATAGTAAAAATCATCTACTTTCTAAATCCAAAATTTCAAGTTTTAGCCTGCTTCTGTCACTGTACAGGCCAGTTTGTATCGGACCTGTTCGGAAACCACATTGTTAGTTTTCTCACGTCGCGGCTCACTTTGTTTTTAATTTTACACAGAAATCTTTTACAGCCGAAACAAATTATCAGTAGATTGCGTAGGCATGTTTTCAATAGCGACAGTGGGCTTCGAGATGTCCTAAATGACAAACGTGCTACTAAGAAAGATGCTAATATAGTTTAACGTCGTTTACGACTATAAACCTGATATGCCACTTGAGAAATCATCTCAACTCAAAGGCACGTCTGCACCTGAGCTAAGGCAAATGAAGCCATAAAATTGAAATAAAGTAAGACGTAAAGGGTCGTCGACACTGTTTATGCCTCGGTGTTACATTTGGTCTACGATTGACTTGCGATTATCGTACGATGCCAAGGATCTTTATGCATAAGACGTAAAAAGTCCCTAAATCATAAATTTGGGATGACAAAAGTTTCAAGTTATGACTGTGGGGCTGAATTTAGCATTTATAGGAAAAGAAATATATACACTTTAGTTTATAAAACAGTTTGGCTGATTTAACATGCAAATAAACAATCACAACCCATCCTATCTTTGGCAAAACTGAATCATTAGACTTTGGGCTGATTTGCAGTTGTTTGTCAACAACACTTTTCAAATGAACAAATATAGGCTTACTTTTCATATGAATACTGAACAATCTCCACACATTGATTGTTTATCGTTTTGTGTTTTGAAGTTTATTTAGATTTTTTTTAGCTTAGCGTATTTTACAATTTTACAATTTATTTATAGATGTGCCCCCACCCCCAGTCCCAGCATGTCCTTTCGCCAGTATATGTGTTTTTCACATTCACACATCATATCAGAGTGGCATCCTGGGTCCAGGGGGGGGGGGACAGGGTCAGCAAGGCGAAAATGTATATTTGTTTGAAAACTTTTATTAACTAAAGTAACCACAGTTATTATGGACAATTTTAAAGACATCAACTATAGAATTGTAAACATTCACAGTCAAATTTCTTGTCAACTTAGTGTCTAATTTCTGCAGATGTATATAAAGAGACACAATACATGTTCAAACGTAAATTTGCTTTCAATCTACACTGAAAGAAAGTTATAAGAGTCAGCCGTATGTATTTTTTTCTTCTAGTTCAAAAAGTAAAATACAATGAATTAAAATTTATGATCATATGAATAAATCAATGTCTAACAGTGGCTCTGTAAGTTTCTGCATTCCAAAATGCGTGATACATCTCACACAGACAAAAGGTACCCTCATTTCAAAACGTCACACTTTATTAACATCAAATTAAATGTCATATTAAGACGTACATGTTTTACATTTTGATTTATTTGAAAGTGCTACTGACTGACATGATGTAAGATAAAATAAAGTAAAATGTGTTTATGCAATAAGAGTCTTCATTTCTGTTTTGTAAATGCAATAAGATAGCAAAATGAATAACAGGAATTCAGCTTTTTTGCGTGAAATTTGCATACAAACTTTATTCTTCTCCGGAAGGACTCTTTCCTCGTTTTAATAAAATTTATGTTAAAAAAAAAAAAAAAAAAAAAAAAAAAAAAAAAAAAAAAAACATTGATTTTTGCACTTTTAATACCCAGACTTTGACTTTAAAGAGTATAATGTGCAGAGGCGTGAGTTGACAGTCTATCACTTTCCAGTCTAAATAATCGGAACAGTCATAACATGTTGAACAAATAGCACAATTTATTACGAAAACATGCCCATGTAATATACAGGGATTTTTAAAGTTGCAAAAATAGAAAAGTTTTAGTTGAACATTTTTGCTATTTTTCTTATTTTTGCTAAAAAATAGATTGTGGGTACACGTTAGAACCGCCTCGGGGAGGCTGTTCTAACGAGTTATCACAATCTATGTTTAAGAGCAAAAATAAGAAAAATAGGTATATCCCTGCAAACACCATTTTTGTATATGAAAGTGAGGTTCAAGTGGGTATACATTTCACGGACATGTTTTCCTGAGGTTATTTAAAACTACCTTATTTTCAATTGAGTTTCTTTAACCAACTCGGTTTTTGGAGTGGAACTTTCTTTCTGATTTCTTTATTTCCTGATCTTACCTACATTTATCTTTTTATACCCAGACTTTGACTTTAAAGAGTATCATGTGCAGAGACGTGGGTTGACAGTCTATCACATTCCAGTCCAGATAATCTGAATAGTCATAACATGTTGAACAAATAGCACAATTTATAGGCGGCTAGACATGCGAAATGAATTATACTATGATCTTTTTATCAAAGGAGGAAACGCAATCAGAATCGTTTGTCAAGTGTACACAATAAGCTATATTCTGCCACGCACGTAATCGTCAGACGAAACAATAATCTAATATGCGCTGGGGGAAGAAAGTGTTTGTGCTTGCTGCTTAGAAGAATGGGTCACACTGTTATCAGCGCATGTGCAATAGCCTCTCACACACTATGTTGAACATTGCTGGCGGGCGTCAGACTCTATGATGGCCCCGACAAAAAGCTATTCATTTTAGTTGGTTGTGGTCGGAGCTCCTTGTCTGTTGTTTGGCCCACCGGGGTCCAACGGATGTTTTTTCTTTTGCTCCGGAGTACATGTATGGCAAGAAACTACTACTATTTTCACATACTGCAATTTTGTAACCCTGTGTTACATGGGTTACAAGGGTTACATGTTTCAAAATTGCCCAAATTGAAATTCTTATATATTTATTGTATGTATTGTCTTTTTCTACTCCAGTGTTGTTATATTATTATCATTTTTAATTACTTTTGTGTTTGCAAAATTTGAGCTGTGTCATGAGAAAACAAACATTTTGCATATGCAAAAACAAAGGCGCAGATCAGCTTGGTAACTGCGAAGCTAATTATCTCCTTTGTTTTTGCTACATGGATAGTACAATTTCTATACTTTCTAAATCCAAAATTTCCAGCCTATTAGCCATCTTTTGTGCTTTTACAGCTCAGTTCGTGTCAGACCTAATGGGCTATTAGGAAACCACAGAGTTGTTTTTCTCATGATGCTGCTCATTTTATTGCATGGTGTTGTCAAAAAATATATGTACAGGTAAGCCAATAGACACAGGTATTCAGTATCACTTCATTGTTTATTGACACAGCACATGTAAAAGGTGTTGATCAGTGGACAGTGGTTCATGCGCAGCGTGCACACTGTTTTGGGATTAGCATCCAATTTTGTTTCAACAGATATTCAATAAGTTATATAGGTTACAAGGACTGCATGGGCCAAAATATATTTTTATTTTTTTTTTTATTTTTATTTCTGTTATAAGCTTAAACTGCAGTTGCATTTATAGAAGTAGAAAATAATGTCAACGGTTATCGCTAATAAAAAGGAAGAAACGGAATTCAGACAACGACTTTGGTTTAGCTACTTTGTATCTCGTTTGTAGGCATTAAATTTTACTCCCGGTTGCCAAGTCTCAATCTTTTGATACAATTATTATTATTTTATTTTTATTTTTATTATTTTTTTTTACTTTATACTTTAGCTTAATAGCCTATATTGACATTATGTTCATCGACCTTCTTCCCTAGCTGGCTCCTCAAGGGAGTGCGGTTGGGCAGTGGTAGAGCATCAGACTCTGAATCAAGAGGCCCGAGGTTCCCCACAGGCGGCACAGTGTTGTGTCCTAGAGCAAGACACATTAACTCTCCACAATACTGGTTAAACCCAGGAAGTGTAGCTCCATCCCTACATGACTGAAAAATTGTTGACTAGGATGTTACACCTCAATACAAACTCAATGGTCGACTCGCTATGATCAGAAATTTCATGTCCCGATGACTGTTTCCACATTCTCTACACTTTATAGGCTTTGAACTGTGTTAAAAGCAGAAGAATTTTTTCGTGCATACATAATATGTGTTTAATAATTTTTGTTAAATCAAAGAGCACAATTCAAACACAGCAGAACTCGGACCTGTAACTGGGCCAAAACGAAATTACATGGATTAATAACAAATTACATGTATAATATACAGGCATTCTGACCATATAAATTTCTCGAAACCACTACTGAATGCCAAAGGGTTCTTAATTTGTTACTAAGGCCTAGTTTCCATGGACAATGTTTCTTTGATGAAGACTATTTGTCACAGAAACTTTGGCAATGAGTTTGCATTCCACACATCAAAGACTACTTATAATACTTAGCTCACTCACCTTTGTCACAGATATTTGGCAATGAAACTTCACCATAGAATTGAGTTTACACAAGCATATTTTTCTGCAACAAACCTACTTTGTGACAGAAAAAATTGTCTGTGGAAACCTGGCCCAAGGCTTAGTCCCAAGCTAAAACAAGTTCATTTCTTTTTGAATGCCATTGTTTGTTTTTTGTTGTTGTTTTTTGTAACTTTTCTCATGCATTTTTTATCATTTTTATTTTTGTTATTATGTGCATCCATAAAATATGAGCCATTTGTTTGCATACAGCAAAGATGGTTTTACCTGTAATTAACTGTGCAAACGAGTAGCAACTCTTATATTTATCTTTTGCACTTCTACAGCCTGGTTTGAGTCAGATCTGGTTTGAAACTAAGTGTACAGGTTTTCTCATGACACAGCTCAAATAATAAAGAAAATATTCACAAATACAGCCAATAGACACTGATATATCATCAATAAACAGTCGACAGCTACTGTATTGATGTGACCTGACAAAGATAACTATCTGGGTGCATGCAGTTGTGATGTCTAAGTCTAACATGTGAGGGACAAACAAAACATTTATTTATTTATTTTTGTTTTTGGTCATTTGTTTCAAAATGGACTCAATTAAAATGAAGAAGCAAATTATGAAGTAACACCAGCTAATTGTAAAGTAACAGCAGGCCAATTTTTGTTTTTCTTGTTGTTTTTAGACATTAATTTGTACCAATTTCTTACAAATGAAAAACTAATATACCGTAAAAATTCTTTTGAACGCTGGACATTTATTCAAAACAGTACCATTACACTAGAATGGGATGGGCGTTTATAGGAGTCTACACTGTAGGGCAACATTCAGTAGGTGTTCACATATCCCATGCATTACCATTTGAGCCGCCTCGTGGGAAAGCCAACAATCTGCATATGCGAAAACATAGGCGCAGATCAGCTTCTCGGTAACCGTGAAGCTGATCAGCGCCTTTGTTTTCGCTACTCGGATAGTACTATTCCTCCGTTTCAAGCTTCTAGCTCTTTTCTGTGCTTGTACAGGTCGGTTTGTGTCGGACCTGTCCCCAAACCATATTGTTGGTTTTCCCACGAGGTGGCTCATTTATTTGGACTACAAGAGAAAACTAGATTTGTGTTTTTATGTGATAAAGCTGCAATATTAGAAATTTACCGCTTAAAAGAATTTTTCCCAACATTTTTAAAATGGGCATTTATTAGAGGTTCCTGGAATTCCAAAACTCACGTAAAAAAATGGCCATTTTTGGCATCCCAATAGGGGTATGGGTGTTTATTAGAGTGTGGGTGTTTAATAGTATTTTCATGGAATGTGTATCAGTTTGTTTCTTCGGGTACCCGCCCATTGGGGCATAAAAAATAGATGGGCTGTTTGTGCCTTATATGCTAATGACAGACCATCTGATTACTGGTTAACTGCTCAGGTCTGAGCCTGCTCAGCCTGAGGAAAAGTGGTTCAAGTCAAACCATCCCTACGTATAAGCCTTAGTTGCACAGATGGGGTAATTAAGAACAAATTCGTCACATGCCAAACCATAAAAGTGTGAAAAAATTGAGTGTAAATTGCACCATACCCCCCCCCCCCCACACACACACACAAACACACTCAAAAAAAAAAAAAAAAAAAAAAAAAAAAAAAAAAAAAGAGGGAAAACGAAATTGAATGTATGCAAATTACACATTGGCCAAATACATTGTATGACAAAATTTTACCCAAATACATGTATGACAAAATTGTACCAATTTTTCACGTATGTGTGCATATACTATAAGGATTCTGATTTTTGAAAAATTTGCAACCCATGTAACCTTTCGCAACCCTTGTAACCCTGCAACCCAAACACACACCCCTCAGAATTCATCACTCCACTGCATATAGTATAAGGATTCTGATTTTTGAAAAATTTGCAACCCATGTAACCTTTCGCAACCCTTGTAACCCTGCAACCCAAACACACACCCCTCAGAATTCACCTCTCCACTGCATATAGTATAAGGATTCTGATTTTTGAAACATTTGCAACCCACGTAACCTTTTGCAACCCTTGTAACCCTGCAACCCAAACACACACCCCTCAGAATTCATCACTCCACTGCATATAGTATAAGGATTCTGATTTTAAAAAATTTGCAACCCATGTAACCTTTTGTAACCCTTGTAACCCTGCAACCCAAACACACACCCCTGAGAATTCATCTCTCCACTGCATATAGTATAAGTATTCTGATTTTTGAAAAATTTGCAACCCATGTAACCTTTCGCAACCCTTGTAACCCTGCAACCCAAACACACACCCCTCAGATTTCATCTCTCCACTGCATATAGTATAAGGATTCTGATTTTAAAAAAATTGCAACCCATGTAACCTTTCGTAACCCTTGTAACCCTGCAACCCAAACACACACCCCTCAGAATTCATCTCTCTACTGCATATACTATAAGGATTCTGATTTTTGAAAAATTTGCAACCCATGTAACCTTTTGCAACCCTTGTAACCCTGCAACCCAAACACACACCCCTCAGAATTCATCTCACCACTGCATATAGCATAAGGTTTCTGATTTTAAAAAAATGCAACCCATGTAACCTTTTGTAACCCTTGTAACCCTGCAACCCAAACACACACCCCTCAGAATTCATCACTCCACTGCATATAGTATAAGGATTCTGATTTTAAAAAAAATTGCAACCCATGTAACCTTTTGTAACCCTTGCAACCCTGCAACTCAAACACACACCCCTCAGAATTCATCTCTTCTGCATATAGTATAAGGATTCTGATTTAAAAAAAATGCAACCCATGTAACCTTTTGTAACCCTTGTAACCCTGCAACCCAAACACACACCCCTCAGAATTCATCACTCCACTGCATATAGTATAAGGATTCTGATTTTTGAAAAATTTGCAACCCATGTAACCTTTTGCAACCCTTGTAACCCTGCAACCCAAACACACACCCCTCAGAATTCATCACTCCACTGCATATAGTAAAAGGATTCTGATTTTTGAAAAATTTGCAACCCATGTAACCTTTCGCAACCCCTGTAACCCTGCAACCCAAACACACACCCCTCAGAATTCATCACTCCACTGCTTATACTATAAGGATTCTGATTTTTGAAAAATCTGCAACCCATGTAACCTTTCGCCACCCTTGTAACCCTGCAACCCAAACACACACCCCTCAGAATTCATCACTCCACTGCATATAGTACAAGGATTCTGAATTTCGAAAAATTTGCAACCCATGTAACCTTTCGCAACCCTTGTAACCCTGCAACCCAAACACACACCCCTCAGAATTCATCACTCCACTGCATATAGTATATGGATTCTGATATAAAAAAATGCAACCCATGTAACCTTTTGTAACCCTTGTAATCCTGCAACCCAAACACACACCCCTCAGAATTCATCACTCCACTGCATATAGTATATGGATTCTGATTTAAAAAAAATTGCAACCCATGTAACCTTTTGTAACCCTTGTAACCCTGCAACCCAAACACACACCCCTCAGAATTCATCACTCCACTGCATATAGTATAAGGATTCTGATTTTAAAAAAAATTGCAACCCATGTAACCTTTTGTAACCCTTGCAACCCTGCAACTCAAACACACACCCCTCAGAATTCATCTCTTCTGCATATAGTATAAGGATTCTGATTTTAAAATGGCAACCCATGTAACCTTTTGTAACCCTTGTAACCCTGCAACCCAAACACACACCCCTCAGAATTCATCACTCCACTACATATAGTATAAGGATTCTGATTTTTGAAAAATTTGCAACCCATGTAACCTTTTGCAACCCTTGTAACCCTGCAACCCAAACACACACCCCTCAGAATTCATCACTCCACTGCATATAGTATAAGGATTCTGATTTTTGAAAAATTTGCAACCCATGTAACCTTTCGCAACCCCTTTAACCCTGCAACCCAAACACACACCTTTCAGAATTCATCACTCCACTGCATATAGTATAAGGATTCTGATTTTTGAAAAATCTGCAACCCATGTAACCTTTCGCAACCCTTGTAACCCTGCAACCCAAACACACACCCCTCAGAATTCATCACTCCACTGCATATAGTACAAGGATTCTGATTTTTGAAAAATTTGCAACCCATGTAACCTTTCGCAACCCTTGTAACCCTGCAACCCAAACACACACCCCTCAGAATTCATCACTCCACTGCATATAGTATATGGATTCTGATTTAAAAAAAATGCAACCCATGTAACCTTTTGTAACCCTTTTAACCCTGCAACCCAAACACATACACCTCAGAAATCCATCTTGCAGCATATAGTATTAAGAGTCATATTTTTAATAAATGCAACCCCTGTAACCTCTTGTAACCCTGTAACCCAAACACACACCCCTCAGAAAGTCATCTATATACTGCATATAGTATGTGGGTCTGGTTTGAAGTATTTGCAACCCTTGTAACCTTCTGCAACCCTTGTAACCATGCAACCCAAACAAATATCCATTAGAAATTCATCTTTTCTTCTGCATATTATTTAGTTTAATACGTGCAACCCTTGTAACCTTCTGTAACCCTTGTAACCCTGTAACCCAACTATATCCACCTAAGAAATGCATCTTTACTCTCTTTACTTAGAACCATTTGAAACCCTTGTAACCTGCTGTAACCCATGTAACCCTGTAACCCAGCTAGACCCTGCTTAGAATATAGTCCTATACTTGTGCATGTTCTAACCTACGGTTACCCTTTTACCCATTAAGCAATGTTATTATATAGAAACATCAAAAAGCAGTTAGAAAGACCGTAACCATATAACCCTTGTAACAATAGGTTGCAAAATCGAGTAGTGTGAAAATAGTAGTATTTTTAGGACATATCTACCGGAGTAAGTAAGTTATTCGGCGCCCAGGGCTTACTGAATCTGCTGAGTCCTTGATTCATCAAGATGTATATAATGATTTATCTGTTTGTCCTTGATAATTCATTGACTAGTTAGAGATTCACCACGAGGAGCGAAGTACTAACTAAATGTTATGAACCACTGCAGAAGCTGAGGGTGAGGTTATGGCAATGTAAAATCGATTTAAGCCCGCCAGTAATTTTATATTACTGATCGTTCAAAGGCGATACTTCTGTGGTGGTTTTGTTTTCTGTCTTGGTGTTTAAAATTTGTGCTGTTGGCTCCTTATGTATGTTTTCATATTTTTAGTTAAGTTTAGGTAATTGAGTGGCCAGCTATTGGGGAAATAGCTGCTCATTCGGCTTACAATATGTTTTCATGGTATAAGTACCTGACTGTTAATTTAGTTTTTTTTCCATCTGGGTTTTTGGAGTGGGAATCTTTTTCTGACTGTGCCTTTTCCTGATCGTTGCCTACTTGTATCTTTTTATTAAATAGTTCCGCACATGTTGAATCAGATCATGTAGCATGTCAGCCTGCACATACGCTGATCTGATTTGTGGACAAAGAACTCAGTACTCATTACAAGCCTTTTAGCGTTCGAAGTGTCATTAAGTATATAAATGTAGAAGCATTTAAACTAAAGAGTGTAACATCCCGATGCATGCGCATTAGCTATTGTAGAAAATGCATGATCGCATGAAACGACACAACATCTTCTATGGGATGTTCGAGAATAAATCATCGATTATTCTATTGCCAGTCTAAATAAATCACACCAGCTGCGTCTCTGTAATATTAGTTCGAATATGAAAAAGCGGTGTTCAAGGTTTGTGACTATGACGTCAGAGTTTATCTGATTACCCAGCTAAGAATTGTTGCTGCATTTAACTCATATAAGCCTGGCGTCCTAATTGTGGGACATACAAATAGCATAGCCCCAGATGTGACGCCGCAGAACGCGGGGTCACATCTGGGGCTATTCTGTTTGCACAGAGAAATTTCATCGAAAAATGAGATAAAAAGAAATAAAAATCATTCCTAACACCCCGAAAAATGAAAGTGATAATGATGGGAAAATCTGTTCGTAAAATATTGGTGTCCTAAAGCAGGTGTTGAAGTTCAAGTTTATTGCGCTCGCAATTAAGTGTTGTGATCACTTTGACGTGGGTTACGTAGCGCTGTGAATTTATTCGCCATTGGTATATGCGGCTTTTAACTTGAATTCAGCGGCTTGCCAAATCTGGTTCAATGCATGCGAAAATAAGCGTGCACTTTTGTCTTTTAACATGACTGAATGTTGTCAAATTTGATGATAAAAATCAAGGAAATATAATTATTTCATCAAGAAGACACCAGGGAATTGTGTGTGTGTGTGTGTGTGTGTGTGTATTTATGTAAAATTCGCGTAAACAACATATTGATAGCGTCGGTACATCTTATTAAAAGAACAAGGTTAGTTAAGTGCGAGTCTATTTTGCAGTGCATTCTTAATTGACACGATTCTGACAGTATGCTTCAGGGCCAGACTCAAATTATCGCACAATGACAGTTATTAATTTTATTAGAACATTTTGCCTTCACAGTTGATTCCTAGTGATATGTTAGACACAGTACACTTAAGAATCAGCCTCGTATTCATGCAAGTCACGCACATTTACATTAACGACGCGAACGTGAACAACTGTA
Source organism: Rugalucina vietnamica (assembly GCA_964017185.1). NCBI lineage: Eukaryota > Metazoa > Mollusca > Bivalvia > Lucinida > Lucinidae > Rugalucina > Rugalucina vietnamica. The sequence continues at coordinate 34,962,530 of OZ024876.1, forward strand.
TATTTCATAAGAAGATTTTAAGATTCGTAAGTCTTAAAAATTATTATCATTGCACAGAAAGAGAAGTTTTCTGTTCTATTGATTTTGGATTCTGCTTTAGCTCTGAATCTCTTGCAGACATTATATCTACCTTTCTTCGACCAAAATATGCAAACCATTCAGTGTCGTTTCACGTAACCTGTATAATTGTTATTTCGCCAAGGGGGTTGCCGCCGGCAGTAGGCCGTATGAGCCATTAGCAAGATCTAATGCCTAGGTTATATTTGGCCTACGCTTAAGCCAACGATGACCATACGATGCCAATTTTGGCATTTTCGTGTGGTCTTCGCAGGGCGACTACAAATGAATGTCCCTACGGTTCTAAAAACAATTCACAAACGGATCATGGAGATTGGTGTTGAATTTTTGTGCTGTTAGCACCTTGTTTTCATATTTTAGCTCACCTGAGCCGAAGGCTTATGGGGAGCTTATAGTATGGTACTCGAGCTGGCGTCCGTCCGTGCAACCGTGCGTGCGTGCGTTCACATTTTCAAAGACCTTCTTCTCTGAAACTGCTTGACCAATAGAAGCCAAATTTTATATGAAACATCTATAGGAAGTGGGAACCAATGTGTATATAAATTATTCAGGCCACATGACCAAGATGGCCGCCATGCCCATATATGGTAAAAACACTTCAAAAATCTTCTTCTCTTGAACCGGTGGACCGATTTCAATGAAACTTGGCATGAAGCATCGATGACTCAAGTACTACAATGTATATATAAATCGTGACCCTGCGATGACCTTGACTTATTTTATGGCAAGGTCAATTTTGGAAGCATTGGCTTTTACATGGGAAAAAGAGAAAACTATGGATTTTTTTTAAAAACTGTTGCAGCCTGAGACCTGAAAAGTGGTAGATGCAAACAACTAATGAAGTAGATGAAGGTATTTGATTAATTTATGTCAAGGTCATCTCTTGACCTTGGCCAGTCTGTTGTCCTTACACACTTTTCAAAGATCTTCTTCTCTGAAACTGTTTGGCCAATGAAAACCAAATTTAATTAGGGGCCTCCATGGGTAGTGGGAACAAAAGTGTGATTGCAAAATCCTCATCACATGATCAAGATGGCCACCACGCCCATTGATGGTAAAGACCACTCAAAAATCTTCTTCTTCAGAAGCGGCAAGTCGATTTTCACGAAACTTGGTATGTAGCATTTAGGACTCTAGCCCATTGTAGTTTGGTCAAATGATGACCTTTGGTTGACATTGACTTATTTTACAGCAAGGTCAATTTCGGAAACGTGCTTTTATACGGGAAAAGTGAAAACAATGGATTTTTTTTAGACTGTTGCAGCCTGAGACCTGAAAAGTGGTATATGAAGACAACTGATGGATTGAATGAAGATATGTGATTAATTAAGGTCAATGTCATCTCTTGACCTTGGCCCATCTGTGGTCCATACATGCTTTTCAAAGATCTCTGTAACCGCTTGTTTTGACTCTCAGATGAGCAACCGTTGCCCTTGGGCTACTTGTTAGTTAAGTTTTGGTAACTGAGCGGCCACCTATTTGGAAAATGGCTGCTTATTCGGCTTACAATATGTTTTCTTAGTATAAGTACCTGAGTGTTGATTTAGTTTTTCCCCACCTCGGTTTTTGGAAAGAAAATTTCTTCCTGACTGCGCCATTTTCTGACCATTGCCTACTCTTACTTTCAAATAAACATACAACGACAACCTGGTGTTTCGTCGCGCAATGTGGTACTGTGCCATTTGAGTAGTACACATGACGTCTTACGAGACGCATTTTCTGTCCAGACAGAGTTGTTTCAGATCGCATTTCTCAAAACGCTTTCTTTGTCACGATTAAATGCATCCGGCCATATTAAGAAATAACTGTTGCAATCGACTTTGTATCCCGAAAGTATGTCATTAAAATACAAGTTACTAATTAGTCTCGAGATGCACCTGAAATGTACGTCACGTAACCTCATCAAAGTTGCGGTACGCCCAAAACGTCGTAAATGTCTTCATGGTAAATGATAAATGTAAGATTCTCACAGTCATGCGACATGCTATTTTGTAAAAATGTTTAACTTGTTTACTCACTATTTAGCGTGGGGAACTCATATTAACATTTTGTAATCTACTCGAGATTTTAACAGTGCTACATGTATCCAGAGAAAATTGAACTTGTCATGTAGGTCATGTTTTGCCTTTTTACTGTAATTTACTACAAACTAATGGCTTCAATATTTCTTCTATTAAAGATATAATTTGGATTGGCTTATACCGTCGCCAGTTAATATCATACATGTATGACGTTAACTTCAAAAAAGCGAAATTTGCGGTAAAAGAAAACTATGTTGGACATTTTTAAGATTTGCCTTTCGTTCGATATTTTCATCAAAAGTAAACGTAGAAACACAAATAAATGACATGTGCAGGGGCCAAATCGGGAGCAGAGCGGATCGGCACAAGGCAATAGTACGCAAAATGGCGACCGCGTTGCCCACGATAATATTCAGGGAAATACATCCGGAACACGGCAGCTGATTGTTGAAATCGGGGACGATAATGGTGATGGGAGCGCTGACGACGTTGTCTCGATGGCAAGTGAAAGGTCTAGATCCAATTCTAGATCTAGGAGTCCCTCAAACGACCGAAATGGTATAGTATCCCGTGATGAACTGATCAGTATAGTTAGTAGTACCCCAACCGGTGCTGGTGCTAGTACGAGCAAATCCTATGTTGACCAATCTGATGATCATAAATCGGCAAGCCAGAACGAACGCGATCCCAAGAACGATGATGAAGGGTTAACGCCATATGACATCGCAATGAAAGAACTTGCGACCTGCAGTGAACGTGTTGTGCGTCCAAAGGACTCATCGAAAAATAAATCGGACACTGGCCAAACTCATAACCAAAGGCCAAAATAGGGACACGAAGGGGAAGCTTCGAAAACTCTAAAATACTTAAACAAATCAAACTTTTTCAAGACGGAATGATCAAAACTGTGAACCCAGTGAGCCGCGACGCGAGAAAACCGGATAATTGCCTATGCGAAAACAAAGGCGCAGATCAGCTTCGCGGTAACCGCGAAGCTGATCAGCGCCTTTGTTTTCGCCACTCGGATAGTACAATTCCTCTTCTTCTTAAATCCGAAATTTCAAGCTGCTAGCCCTTGTCTGTAACTGTACAGGACGATTTATGTCGGACCTGGTCGGAAACCCCGAAGACCGGTTTTCTCGCGTCGAGGCTCCAGTAGTGTAGAACGATCTGAAGACGTCAACAAACAAAATTGAGAAAAATGAATAAAAAGTCTCCAAAAGAATACTGGAAATACTTGAATAGCTTAAACAAGCGTGCTTATATTCAAATTGAAGTGTCATAATAATGCTCTAATGTGATAAGTCAAACAAATTATGTATTTACTGAACATGTCATATATGAATCATACAAATGTAAACATTGATCTGTATGATGTATAGCCTCCCCATAATAACTCTCTCTCTCTCTCTCTCTCTCTCTCTCTCTCTCTCTCTCTCCACCATGGTGCTCATTGTTTGATTTTCATTTATTGCTCATATGTAACATGCGTTACCTGAGCTTTCAATAAAAGGGGTTGTTTGACATGAACAATCTACATTCTAGATGTATTTTTCTATTCCCTAATAAGTGTATTTTAGTGTACCACATGCTTTTCGAGTGCTTGTTATAGACCCCGACTAGTATTAGGGTCTATGGGTTCTAGGTTTGGGCTTTTGGGTGTCCGAGGTTTGCACTCAGTACAGTAGCTTACTGCTCACTGATGTATATATATTCTAATACAGCTCAACGTGTCTGGTAAATATAGCATACGAGAAAGTAGTAAAGGAAATCCCGGTTATTTCGTTTTCGCAAACACTTCAATGTTATTGTGATGGAAGGAAGTAATGAGTGTCACTACAGGTTAATTTTTCTGAAGTGATTGCTAAAACGAAATAACCTGGATTTCTTATGTTACTTTCATTCAATAAATGTTCATTTTCTGCACTACCAGCACCTATCTATCAGTCAATAGAGGAAACGAGATACATGTAGGAGAAAACTTGAAAATCTAACCTCAACTTCGGCCTCAATTGCGATGTGTGTCCCCTATCATTTATCGGTTTGTATGCATCGGTTTATATATATATACATGTATATACAATAGCACGTGATTTTCAGCTGTGTTGTTCAAATTCCAAACTATCTAATGTTTTTAGAGAAAACAATTAAGAAATATTTTACGAAAATTGACGTTTTGGGACATTTTTTTTAAGATTTCACTTTATACCTAATTTAAAATGAATAGGGCTATCATTCCTATTAAAACTTCCACTTTTATATAGAAAAACTGGGGTACACAGGGGTATACCTATTTTTCATATTTTTGCTCTAAAACATAGATTGTGGGTACTCGCCGAGGCGGTTCTAACGTGTACCCACAATCTATGTTTTGAGCAAAAATAAGAAAAATATCAAATTTATTCTACTGAAAATTTTCATTTTTTTTTTTTTTACAATTTAAACAATCTATGTATTGCATGGGCATGTTTTCATAATGCAAAAATAATCTCATTTCCGATAAAGACACGCCTGTAAGCTTTTCTTTGGTACGAAAAATTTAATGTTACGCTGTTCCGTTCGCATTTTATCTGTAAATCTTAAGTCATGGGTCTCAACATTTTAAGAGTACCGCAACTTTTGATGTTACATGACGTGTGAATTGTCGCGTTATACAGATCAAAGGGCGAGCATTTAGCGCCAAACAAATGACGTTTTGCTTGTTCTGGCCCATAGAAAAATTAAGTCTAGACATCTAAGGCAGTTTAACTTTAAGTTAATGGTTAAGTTAAACCATTCAAGACGAAAATAATTACTTCCTATATAATTTAGTCGTTTTTGCGTTATTTCGGTGTACTTGGGGGAAGAGGAAGCTACATGTACCTTGGACACAAAAGTGCATGCGTCTTATGATACAGTTAGAAAAAAATCTTCCTGAGAGTAGTTCAAAGGTATTGTACGGTATTTTATTGTGTATCTCAATGGTCCTACTTCATTACGAAAACAACAGAGGTTTTTTTAGCTTTAAAAATTTAAAATTTTCAACCGAAAAACATTGATATTTTTAGCTCACCTGAGCCGAAGGCTCACAGGTGAGCTTATAGGATAGGCAGGCATTCGTCGTCCGTCGTCGTCGTCGTCCGTCGTCCGTCGTCGTCCGTCCACAATTTCAAAGAAGAATATTTCTGAAGCTAGTTGGCCGATCTTGATCAAATTTAATGTGAACCATAATTGGGTTGGGGGATTGATGGCATTAGGTTTTGGAGCAGATTGTATCAAAATTGTGGTTTCCATGGCAACAGATAGGTCCCATAGAAGTTACAATTGGAAAAACTAAAAAAATCTTCTTCTCTGAAACCACTAGGCCCACAGCTTTGATATTTGGTATGTAGCAATGGCTAATGGTCCTCTACATAAATTGTGCCATTCATGCCCCTGGGGTCAAATTTGGCCACGCCCCGGGGGTTGATAGTCTCCATAGACTTACTATGGAAAAAAAAATAAAAATTCTTCTCTGAAACCACAGGGCCCACAGCTTTGATATTTTGTAGGTGGCAATGGCTAATGGTCCTCTACATAAATTGTGCCAATCATGCCCCTGGGGTCAAATTTGGCCACGCCCCGGGGGTCGATAGTCTCCATAGACCTACAATAGGAAAAAAAACTAAAAAAAATCTTCTTCTCTGAAACCACTAGGCCAACAGCTTTGATATTTGGTATGTAGCAATGGCTAATAGTCCTCTACATAAATTGTGCCATTCATGCCCCTGGGGTCAAATTTGGCCACGCCCCGGGGGTTGATAGTCTCCATAGACTTACTATGGGAAAAAAAATAAAAAATCTTCTTCTCTGAAACCACAGGGCCCACAGCTTTGATATTTTGTATGTGGCAATGGCTAATGGTCCTCTACATAAATTGTGCCAATCATGTCCCCGGGGTCAAATTTGGCCACGCCCCGGGGGTCGATAGTCTCCATAGACATACAATAGGAAAAACTAAAAAAATCTTCTTCTCTGAAACCACTAGGCCCACAGCTTTGATATTTGGTATGTAGCAATGGCTAATGGTCCTCTACATAAATTGTGCCATTCGAATTCATGCCCCTGGGGTCAAATTTGGCCACGCCCCGGGGGTTGATAGTCTCCATAGACTTACTATGGGAAAAAAATTAAAAAATCTTCTTCTCTGAAACCACTAGGCTCACAGCTTTGATATTTGGTATGTAGCAATGGCTAATGGTCCTCTACATAAATTGTGCCATTCATGCCCCTGGGGTCAAATTTGGCCAGGCCCCGGAGGTTGATAGTCTCAATAGACTTGCTATGGGAAAAACTTCTAAAATCTTCTTCTCTGAAACCACAGGGCACACAGCTTTGATATTTTGTATGTGGCAATGGCTAATGGTCCTCTACATAAGTTGTGCCAGCTATGCCCCTGGGGTCAAATTTGGCCACGCCCCGGGGGTAGATAGTCTCCATAGACTTACAATGGGAAAAACTAACAAAAATCTTCTTCTCTGAAACCAAAAGGTCCAGAGCTTCTATATTTTGTATGTAGCAATGTTTGGTAGTCCCCATTATAAATTGTGCCAGTCATGCCCCTGGGTCAAATTTGGCCATACCGCGGGGGTCAATAGTGTCCATGCATAGACTTTCATTGGTCGATTCTCAATTAATTTAAATCTCATGAGCTTACAATGTGATAATCTCTCAGGTGAGCTACAGGACCAATGGTCCTCTAGTTCTTATTTTTGCTCAAAATATAGATTGTGGGTACACGTTAGAACCGCCTCCGCGAGGCGGTTCTAACGAGTACTCACAATCTATGTTTTGGAGCAAAATTAAGAAAAAAGGTACACCCCTGCATACCCCAGTTTTACTATATAAAAGTGGGGTATAAGGGGGTATTTATTTCACGGACACGTTTTCATGATGTGAACCTAGAATTCTGATATGTATCATAAACGCGCATCATTCTTATGCGTTTGGGTGTCTTAAGAGTATCACTGGTGTATGCGACAGGACACTAGAAATCCTGTACTAAATACAACCAGGGGCTTTCCAGTTATTCGTTAGACATTCATACACAATGGGTTACCATAGAGACTCACGCCAAGAGTTTGAAAAAGTGGGCGGGATTTTCCCTATACATCATGTTGTATTTTTACTAGATGCTAGTAACTGATAAGCTGTCAGTCCTATAGGTAGGGTTTGAAATCATTTAAACTATATTCTTTCTCTTATTTCAGCATCCTCCAGAATCAGCACAATATAACGCACATCGCAGCAGCAGATTTTAGACGTTACGTCAATCTACAGTCACTGTAAGTCTCAAAACTTTATTTATATTAATATTATATCTGTTTTGTATAGAGGCTTAACGTCCCAGTCAACAATTTTACAGTCATGTATGGGCGGAGCCAACGCTTCCTGGGTTTAACCAGTACTGTAGGTAATTAATGTGTCTTGTTCAATGACACAACACGGTGCGGCTTGTGGGTATCATTATAGACTGATCTCAACGTATTATCTATAAAAGTCTGTGTTATTTTCGCTAAAGATGTTGTCCCTCGTACATAGAGTTTGAACTGGAAATCGTGTCCAGCTACGTCAATTGGTTCAGGTTTTATTAAAGCCTTTTAACTCATTCAGTTTGCTTTATTTGATCATTTATGAACCTGCCAATAGCTTTGGTCATGTCGTGACGTTGCCTCTATTTGAGCCGCCTCGTGGGAAAACCAACAATGTGGTTTCCGAACAGGTCCGACACAAACCGACATATACAGTCACAGAATAGAGATAGAAACTTGAAATTTCGGATTTAAGTAGAAGAGGAATTGTACTATCCGAGTAGCGAAAACAAAGGCGCTGATCAGCTTCGCAGTTACTGCGAAGCTGATCTGCGACTGTTTTCGCCTATGCAGATTGTTGGTTTTCCCATGCGGTGGCTCATTAGGACTTCTTCCCAGTATAGCGATGCCATTACAAGATTTAAAGAAATATGTTCCTGATCTACCCAAATTATCAATTAATGCATATGTGTACAACTGTAAGAATGATTTGAATGAATCACATTTTCCTGGTCAGGATCAGAGCTAGATGGTTAACTCAGTAATAAGGTGATAAGTCAGTGAGTTGTAAGTTTCAGGGATAGGCAGGGGTATACCTGTTTTTCTTATTTGTACTCGAAAACATAGATTGTAGGTACTCGTTAGAACCGCCTCGCGTAAAAATAAGGAAAATATATATAAAAAATTATATAGGGATAGGCAGGAGTATATATTAAAAATTTTCATTTTTTACGACTTAAAATATCTCTGAATGGGCAAGTTTTCATAATGGCTGTGCATGGAGGCCAAAACGGGTGAGGCACAAAATTCCCACCCTGCCATCTCTTAAATCAATTATTGCAAAAAATACATACACTTCACCTACCTTCAAATGAGATTTTGTATTATGTGATAAAACGTGTTTTATTTATTTATTTATTTGTTAGCTCACCTGAGCCGAAGGCTCACAGGTGAGCTTATACATGTAGTATACCCATGCTCCGGTGTCCGTCGTCGTCCCTCATCCGTCGTCCACAATTTCAAAGATCTTCTTCTCTGAAACCACTAGGCCAATCAAAGCCAAACTTCATGTGGAGCATCCTTTGGAAGGGGGAACAAAACACTGTATAAATGGTCCAGGTCACATGACCAAGATGGCCGCCATGGCTATAAATAGTAAAAACCTTTAAAAAATCTTCTTCTCCAGAACCAGAAGGCCTATGATTTTGAAACTTGGCATGAAGCATCAAGCAATGGAGCTCTACAAAGTTTGTATAAATCATGACCTTGGGGTGACCTTGATCTTTTTTACGGCAAGGTCAACTTAGGCTGCCCATGCATTTGAATGGGAAAAAAATAGGAAAATGTGAATTAATGGCAAAAACATGCTAGGAATGAGCAAATGGACAGAATATTCATGTTTATGAAAACATTTTGGGCCCAGAGGGCTGTCTGCCCCTGCCCCGGGGCTATATAGGAATGAGCAAATTGACAGATGATTGATGTTTATGGATATATTTTGGACCCAGAGAGTTGTCTACCCCTGCCCCGGGGCTATATACATGTGTATGACCACAATATTCAAACATCTTCTTCTCTGAAACCGCTTGGCCAATCAAAGCCAAACTTTATGTGGAGCATTCTTAGGAAGAGTGAATGAAAGTTTATATAAATTGTCATGGTCACATGACCAACATGGCCGCCATGGCTATAAATAGCAAAAACCTTTAAAAAAAATCTTCTTCTCCAGAACCAGAAGGCCTATGATTTTGGAACTTGGCATGAAGCATCAGCCATATAGCTGTACAAAGTTTATATAAATCTTGACCCTGGGATGACCTTGACCTTTTTACGGCAAGGTGAACTTAGGTTGCCCACGCATTTGAATGGGGAAAAATTGTTACAATGTCATTTGAAGGGCAAAACTTGCAGTAAATTGGCAAATGGACTGAATCTTTATGATTTAAAAAAGAAATTGACTCCAGAGGTTGCTCTGACCCTGCCCTGGGGTTATATACATGTATATTACCATTCTAGTCAAACAAGTTTATTGGTATATATCTCAGATCTCAGGTGAGCGTTTACAGGACCAGTGGTCCTCTGGTTTATTGTTATTATTATTATTATTATTATTATTATTATTATACACAGGAATTACTCGCATCATTTGAGATAAAAAAAAACTCCTCTCATAATTATTCATTCATTCATTCATTCATTCATTCATTCATTCATTCGTTCATTCATTCATTCATTCATTCATTCATTCATTCATTCATTCATTCATTCATTCATTCATTCTTAACACAAAACTTAAAGACCTATTTCCATGTCTATTGAGGGTCATTAGATAAGGGACAGGGCATTCTAGTGCCCTGCCAATGACCAATGACTCAGAATACAGATAAGGGCCAAAACAGGAAAAATCAATATTGGTTGCAGAGGGAGGCAGTTTTATTGTTCAGGTTATCAGGGACCATAAAATCAATAAGCAGTTGGAACTGCAGGTATTATCCTCTAGGGTCCTCTTTATGACCCCCTGCAGATATGTGATAATCACCTCATTATGACAGTCCTTTGATCTAAGGACCATATTGCACCATTAGGGGTCATTAACCGAATAAACAGTGGTACCACGTTTAGCTTCTTCAGAAGTAGGTCTTGTTTGAAGCTGTCATTCGTATTAAATGCCCAATTAAGCAATATATACTTTGTTAGAAGTGTAACGAAAACATATATTCTTTGTTTTAAGAGGTCTTGTTGTGTATATGTATTTCTTATTTGCCATCATGGTTAAATGATATCGGTCATCTTGTTAGAAAAGGCCGTGTGGCAAAAAGATTGTACTCTCATATATTTTTCAGAGAAATGAGCAATGGTAGCCTGAGATATATAGACGATAAGAGTTTTAGATACAATAGAGCTTTAAAATCGATGTAAGTACTCTCTCTCTCTCTCTCTCTCTCTCTCTCTCTCTCTCTACCTTTCTCTCTCTCTCTCTCTCTCTCTCTCTCTCTCTCTCTACCTTTCTCTCTCTCTCTCTCTCTCTCTCTCTCTCTCTCTCTTTCTCTCTCTCTCTCTCTCTCTCTCTCTCTACCTTTCTCTCTCTCTCTCTCTCTCTCTCTCTCTCTCTCTCTCTCTCTCTCTCTCTCTCTTCTCTCACACGCGATATTTAAATGTGGTCAGTCACAGAGATGTGTTATCCTTTTGTTGGCCTTGATCTCGACGCTATGATACATGACTGTGTACATTCTACAAAGTAGCGTATCACGTAGCCGAATCCGCAATAGAGAAGCGTTTTGGTAAATCCATTTGCCTTGTTAACTAGGGTAGTTGGTTCGATCCTGGGCTTCTCCAGTCCTTTGCCCATCAGGAAAGCATGTCCGTGCAAAAAAACCCCCCTAAAACCCCACTTTTATATAGCAAAACTGGGATATGCAGGGGTATACCTATTTTTCTTATTTTTGCTCCAAAACATAGATTGTGGGTACACGTTAGAACCGCCTCGCCGAGGCGGTTCTAACGTGTACCCATAATCTATGTTTTAAGCAAAAATAAGAAAAATATAGAAAATTTCAGCTAAAAATTTTCAATTTTTAAAGCTCAAAAAACATATGTTTATTGCACGGGCTAGTTTTCGTAATGTGCTTAAGAACACACACACACACACACACACACACACACACACACACACACTGGGTAAGGGCATATGGCAAGGCCGCATAAGTTTCAACATTGCACGTACCTTAAGGAACGCACGTAAATGAACAAAATTGAAGTTCAATGAAGCATGTTTGCGGGTACTGAGGAGGATTTTCACGGACAAACCATATCGACTACATTCCTATGTAACATACAACGTGGAACGCATCATATCAGCATCTCGTGTTTCCACTACAATAATCGTACAATAAGGTTAGGATGCCAAAAAAAAAAGCCAGACAGCAAACGGTTAGGAAAGAAATAAAATATCACAACATTTTAACTACGCACACGAATAGCATGATGACTAATGTTTTCTGGCGAGGTAGCCTTCTGGCTGATAAAAAAATCTAGAAGTTCATCGAACATCATTTGTGGAATTATCTCACCCGTTCAATTGGTATGTTGTAATATATGGGCATGTTCAACGAACCAAATAGAATACCCCCACAAAAAAAAAAAAAAAAAAAAATTAAATAATAATAATAATAAAAAATGAATACTTAAACAAATAAATTGACAGGATAAAGATAAATCCGATCGCATTCTTAATCCAAAATTGCAACATCCATCCAAGACATTAACACGGTTTTCATCTTATACTCAGTAGTGAAATCAAGTATATCAAAAACTAATAAATGTGATATTTTCACTGATATACAGTGATATTATTTCTACTAGTGATTGATATCAGCCGATATTTTCACTGTAGATTTTGGATTACTTCTGACGTTTCCATTCGCTTGATGTCATTTAATGAGCTCCACTTCAGAAATTCCAATACCTATAAATTCTAAAGACTGTTTCTCACGCGAATGACCTTAAATCCTCAGTGCTCGTCTTTTTCTCGACGAATTAGTACTACCGTACTGAAACAGTTAAAATTAAATCGTGTCAATTCATTTAAAATTAAATTGTGTCAATTTGTTTCTCTCCAGATTTCCAGGAATCGACTTAACACTGTGTTTTGCTCTTCTCTTAATATGACCCCAATTAAAAAAATATGTCTGCCACTCCTAAACGCAGACGATATTTTATAAACACTTGTAAGGGTTTAAGGACTTATTTTGCATCATTTTACAAACACGGGGACCCAACAGTTAATCGTGATTATTGATACGACGTGGAATGTTAATGCATGTTATTATGAAGTTTCGTATGCGTCGGCGAGATCGTTACGAATGCGACGTTCCACATCCACCGCACGGAATACTTACGGCACTTGCGTTTTTCAGCTAATTGTTTATAAAGTTGACCTGTAGATACAAAGATGTCACGGAAACTCATTACATTCTTAGAGTCATTTTGTTTTTCTTTGTCTTGGTCGTAAACTAAAAAGTATAATGAACGTCGCATTCGTAACGACCTCGCCGACGCATACGAAACTTCATAATAGCATGCATTAACATTCCACGTTGCATCAATAATCACGATTTTAAAACAGTTGGGTCCCCGTGACAAACAGAATACAAAAATTACGGCTCAGCCAAGATCAGATGACAAAATTACACAAATGTTATGCGGTTGTGCAACAAATACATCAAATCTAAAAAAAAAAAAAAAAAAACAAAAAAAAAACAAAAAAAAAAAAAAAAAAAACAAAAAAAAAACGTAAGTTGCATTGTTGAATGTCAAAACAAAGTATCTTTAGATCTTGGTCGTTCGTCTCTCACTAATGAGAAAGACCATCATTATTTCTTGAATAGGTTCGTGTGTGTTGGTGAGTTCTTTGATGGCTGACTAGGCCAATTCTAGCTCTAAACTGTCGGTTGCAAGTAGAGCAAGTCAATGTCATTGAATCAGCTGGTGGCCCATTGGTATTGGCTTTGCGTTCTCTGCGCTTTCTTTCAGCTTCACAGATTCTCTTTTTTTCATGGAGAGCTGCTCCTTTGTTGATGAGACCTCGCCACTTTGATCGCTCCTGTGCAGTCTGTTCCCAAGACCCAATTGGTATGTCAAAATCCTTCAGAGAGGCTTTCAGGGTGTCTTTGTAGCGTTTTTTCTGGCCACCTTGAGAGCGCTTTCCCTCTTGTAGTTCTCCATAGAAGACTTTCTTTGGAAGTCGCTCATCAGGCATTCTTATAACATGGCCGGTCCACCTTAGCTGTGCTAGCTTTAAGACAGTATGCATGCTTTGCATCCCTGCTTTCTTCAGGACCTCTGTGTCTGGGATCTTGTCTTGCCACTTGATTTTTAACAGCTTTCTCAAACAGCTTAAGTGGAAATGGTTAAGTCTCTTTGCATGACGCTGGTATACTGTCCAGGTCTCACATGCATACAAGAGGGTTGGAAGTACCACAGCCTTGTAGACTTTCAGCTTGGTGTCAAGCTTGATTCCATTTCGCTCCCAGACATTTGCACGGAGTCTTCCGAATGCCACACTGGCTTTTGCAATTCTTGCAGTGACCTCATCATCAATGTGCACTGCTCTGGAAAGAGTGCTTCCCAGGTAGGTGAATTTATCAACAACTTTCAGTTTTTCTCCATTCACAGTGATGGTTGGTTCATTGTACGGTTTTCCAGGTGCTGGCTGGTGTACAACCTCTGTCTTTTTTGTGCTGATTGTGAGATCATAGTTATCACATGACTGTGAGACTTGATCCATGGCTCTTTGCATTTTTGCCTCTGAGCTGGCATTCTTATCCATATCATCTGCATAGAGGAGCTCATCTAGCACATCGGTCTGCACCTTAGTTTTGGATTGCAACCTTCTAAGGTTGAATATATTGCCATCAAAACGGTACCTGATTGGAAAACCAGTGTCACTGTCCTGAAAAGCATCCATGAGCATGGCAGAAAACATCATGCTGAACAGTGTTGGTGCCATAACACAGCCCTGTTTGACCCCATTTGTTACCTCAAAGGGTTCAGAGAACTCTCCATCATTTTGCACACGTGCCTGCATGCCATCATGAAATTGCCGCACCATTGCTATGAATCTGGGTGGACAGCCAAACTTGGCCATGATTTTCCACAGTCCATCACGACTAACTGTGTCAAACGCTTTGGTGAGGTCGACAAACGTCATGTATAGATCTACATTCTGCTCTTGGCATTTCTCCTGAAGCTGTCTTGCTGTGAAGATCATGTCTATCGTCCCCCTGTCCTTTCTGAATCCACATTGACTTTCTGGGATAAGTCCCTTCTGATCAAGATGAACATTCAGGCGGTTCAACAGAATTTTTGCTAGTATCTTCCCAGCAATCGATAGGAGGGAAATGCCTCTGTGGTTGTCACAGACTTGTGGATTTCCTTTCCGCTTGTATAGGTGGATTATGGATGCATCCTTAAATTCTTGTGGGATGGCCTCCTTCCTCCACATACAGTGAAACAGCTCGGTCAGTTTCTCTGCCATGGGTAGCCCCCCGGCCTTATAAACCTCTGCAGGAATTGCATCTGCACCTGGAGCTTTGCCAGAAGACAGTTGTTGAACTGCTTTTCTTGTTTCCATGACGGTTGGAAATTCATCTAACAGAACATTGCACTCTATCTGTGGCAGTCTGTCAATTGCATCCTCATTGACGCTTGATGGTCGATTTAGCACACTATTGAAATGTTCTGCCCACCTTTTCAAGATAGCCTCTTTGTCTGTGAGAAGAGTGTTTCCATCTGCACTGAGTAATGTGGTGGCTCCAGAACTCTTAGGGCCATAAATGGTTTTCAGTGCATCATGAAATTTCTTCATGTCCTTTCTGTCTGCAAAAGACTGAATTTCTTCTGTTTTCTTCCTCAGCCAGGAATCTTGCATGTCCCTAAGCTTGGTCTGGACTGTCTTACAAACGTTGCTGTAGGCTGCTTTCTTGGATACTGAGCTAGTATCATCTTGATGTGCCTTGTGCAATCTGTGTTTTTCTTCAAGAAGCTTCTGAATTTCGTAATCATTCTCATCAAACCAGTCTTGATGTTTGCGAGATGGATGTCCTAAAGTAGTAGCAGCTGAAGAATGAACTGTTTTATGGAAGACTGTCCAGTTTTCTTCGGGGTTCTCTGAACTGAGATTGATTGCATCCAGTTGGTTGCAAATGTCTGTTAAGAAAGTTTGTCGCATGCTGTCTTGATTCAGCTTTGAGACATCCAGTCTTTTAGCAGCTTTCTTGCCTTGAGGTCGCCTCGCAGGCTGGATTCTAAGGTTGAGTTTGCTGACAACCAGTCTATGGTCTGTCCAGCAGTCTGCACCACACATAGTCTTTGTCACTCTGACATCCTGCCTATCTGTTCTCCGCACTATAACATAGTCTATGAGATGCCAATGTTTGGAACGGGGATGCATCCAGGATGTTTTATTTCTGTTAGGTAGACGAAAGACTGTGTTGGTGATTAGAAGATCATGTTCAGCACACTTCCTTAGAAGCAAGAGACCATTGCTGTTGCACTTTCCAACACCTTCTGGACCTATAACTCCTTCCCAGGTCTGGTGGTCTGTACCAACTCTGGCATTAAAGTCTCCAAGAAGGATAAGTTTGTCTGTACGGGGTGTAGCAGAAATAATGTCGTCTAAGTCATTATAGAACTTGTCTTTAACCTCATCTGGATTGGTCATCGTGGGTGCATAGGCACTGACAATAGTTGCATGTTTATTGCCTGACAGAGGAAGTCTCAATGTCATTAGGCGGTCATTGATGCCTTTTGGCAATCCTGAAAGCTTACCAACAAGTTCTGTTTTAATGGCAAAGCCAACTCCTGCTTCACGCCTCTCTTCACTTTTGCGTCCACTCCAGAAGAAGGTGTATCCAGCACCAACTTCTTTGATCTCCCCAACATCTGCTAACCGAGTCTCACTCAGAGCTGCTATCTGAATTCCATACCTCCCAAGTTCTCTGCCCACAAGAGCCGTTCTACGCTGCGGTCTATTTGACCCAGCACTGTCCATCAATGTTCGCACATTCCATGCGCCAATCCTCAAAGGGATTATCTTTGTTTTTTTCTTATTTTTTCGACCGCTAAAAAGGGATCCCCGCTGATCGCGGTTAACCAGCCAGGGGGTTTGAAGCAGGCAATTGTTTAGGGCACCTTTTCTAGCCCCTTCCCCATGCTACGGGGGTGAGCAGTGCGGTCCTAAATAGGTCTGCTCAGTCGCTCAGCCGACTGCCGAATTTCGCTTACTGCTTCTCCTCACGGAAAACGACCATATAGAACTGAGCCGCCTGCGTGCAGGTCTGCAACTACAGCTCCCAGTGTGTCCTACACCTGCTGCTTCGCCGCTCGCCCATCGCCACAGGACTTTTGTAGGTATGTGGGTGCATGTGTGATGAAATTGTTGTGTATGCAAGTGCTTGTGTATTGAGAAATAAGATGACGTGCGCTATGAAATTGGATTATAGTGAGGAAGAGGTGCGCAGCGTCAACCTCACTCACTCGTCCTCACCCAACTGTGCCCAGAGGCAAGACACAGGTCAAGACGTCTGGAGTTAGGTTTGGATGCAGTGGATGACCGTAACATCTATAGTGCCTTATCACGCTCTGCATGTTCCACAACATGTTGCTGTATCGCTTTCCGAACCGTTGAATCTGATGATTTCTTCCGCTCCGTCTACCGAAACAGTCTTTGCATATCTGGACCAGGCATATCCAGACACACAGGTTTTATTTTGGAATTACCTTTTCCTAGATGAATTGCTGGCCACAGCTGAAGGGCTCCATCTACCCTTTCATAGGTTTTGTTTAGAGACCTGTAAACTCCTAGGAGGACTGTCAACCAAAACTAATGAGTTCCCCCTGCCCAGCTAGGTTTTTGTGTAGAGAACTAGCAAACTCCTAGATGGGTTGCCGTCCAAGGCTAACGAGCCCCATCTGCACCGCATGGCAACAGGTAGTACTGATTACATGTTACAGTAGCAGATAATCTGACTTTAGATCTTAGTGGCCTAATGTATACTGAACAAAAAAAGAAACGCAACAATTATATTTCACTAAATTTTGAGCAAACTTTGATACAATCAGAAATCATTGCATTTTCTACTTCTGCATTAGATATCAGGCTTCCGAATGCAAGAAATCGATTTTCATTTTGATGCGTATTAACGGAGTTATTTAATGCCGACCATGGGCATGCTGAAAGTGGAAAACCACACAGTGCGCATGCGCGAGCATTAAAATAATGGTACGATTTAAATCCGCTTTTAACCCGCATTCAAAATCACAATGTTTCTCTCAGCAGATAACTCACACGTTAAAGAAATAAAACGAATAAAATTGATATTATCCCCCTTTCATTTAAACATATAGGGATTTTGATGGTTTTAATTGCAAGCTTCTGTGTCGTTGAACTTTATTTCTTTTTCTTGAATTTTAATTAGGGAGCAGCTGACATTGTTTCTTGGTGATTTGGAGTTTCAAAAGTGTGCGCATGCGCAGAGCAGATCTGTCACAATTTGCATAATTTAAGACGACACAAATTTCTCATTCAATTTTTATCGAAATGAAAATCAGTTTCTTGCATGATATACCTTAATATCCCATGAATGGGAATCATACAGCAACAGACCTGAAATTATCAACGTTTTACCCTTAAACTCGAAAATCCTCGGTGGCCTATTGTTGCGTTTCTTTTTTTGTTCAGTATAGATTAGACAAACCATTTTACAGAATGAATTTAAAAAAAAAAAAAAAGAAAATACCCCCCCCCCAACAGGTGTTATACTGTCTCAATTGAAAATTGCTTCTGTTTATGAGTAAGGAGATTAAAACTGACACTTCATGCACATATGGAATAGTCTTTGGCATATAGGCAATTATATCCCCTTCATTGTGCCGTTTGTTTTAATGGGCTACGACTATTCGTTTTGGTCATTTCTTAAGCTGCTGAAATGGAAACAAGTTGGCTTCTTTAAAAAGAAACCAATGAAAAGGTCAGCAGCCGTTTGTTATAAGAGAATCCCTTTGCTCTAGATTTCAGTGTTGTTGATTCTCTGGTTCGTTATTAATTTCGATTCTCATACATTTCAGTTTCGTTTCCTATACATGAATGTCGTTTCTTGTAATGAACATTGACCAGTGTGTGTATCTATTGCTCAAGGCAATGACCAAAATTTTTGATGTTATGGAATGAAAGCCAATACTAAAGGGAACACGATTACAATCAATATGTCGATTTGTAGAAAACCAATTTGCAGTGAAGTCAATTTGTGACAGAGTTCTGAATTTTGACCTGCAGCCACACTACCAGAAATAGACCTATAGTGCGATGTGATGGACTTAAAGTCAGCCGCCAGTATAGAGTTTCTATAGTTTCTGTACCCCTCATCAGGGTATATACGATGTAAACCTAGATGCGCTATGATAAGCAGTCACCACGATCGAGACTGCTTGCTAGATATTTACTGCTATTTGACGGAGAGTGTCAACATTAGATAAATTAAATTGATTGCGGTGAACTGTCTAGTCACTATAGACGGGTTCACTAGTTTTTAGTAAGCGCTTTATGTGACGAAACGCGTAATTGAGGGAGAGCAGTCGATCATGGGTACAATTTTCTTCATATTCAAAGTAAACACTGTGGAAAAGGTCCTGAGGGACCTTTTTCAATAAACTCTTACTAGCTGGGGAGGAGGAGGAAATACTTCAGAAAAATAGGGGAACAAACAAACAAACATACACACAAATGTTGCTGAAATTATAGTATTATGAGAAGTTATTTCCGTTGTTTTACGACTATGACTCGATCGATCAGTCACGAGATCATTCAAACGATCGATGAATCAACCAATCGATCAATCACTCGATTGATCGATCAATCACTCGATCAAACGATCGATCATTCGATCAATCAATAGATCAATCGATCGATCAATCACTCAATATCATCGATCAATCACTCGTTTGATCGACCGAGAGATCGATCGCGATCGAGTATCAATCAATCGACCGATCGATCGATTGAACAATCAGTCAATCAATCAATCAATCAATCAATCAATCAAACCATGTTATGTTCTATAATTTCTTCGCATGCAGATGCAGAGCTGATGCATGGTTGTAGACCCAAATGCGTTCGGTTACGGAGTAGATTTGTGTATGATACGTTTGGATACGGAAATAGTATTGAGTTTTTGATTGTTTTCATTTGGGCGCGGATTCTACAGACCCTGTGGATACAACAGGTACAGCTACGGTAATATACGGATAAGATACGAATTATTATGGGTATAGCGGATAGATACGGAAGACTCGTATGCAGCGTCCGTCGGATCGCTATGTTCGCATATGTGTGATTGTATTTTGACAATAAAGTGCGTATCTGAAGGTGTCTGTCCGTATCTAAACGTAACAGATGGTATCTAAAGGTATGTAGACATGCATCTTATCCATATGCATCCGACTATATCTGTAACTATTCCGTATGTATTAGCTTTTATAGGTAATCATAATACGTAAATTTATTAAAATAGTAAGCCCCGCCCACAAATTTCAGCGGATTGCTATGTATAGCAAACGCAACTATCCGCAGCGTACGTAAGTGCTAGGTCTCACTATAGTAATAGAAATCCAGCGCAGTGTTTAACTCAAACTAAATGTAATAACTGCATTTTTCAGGCATACGAATAGCATTTATTTGTGTTGCTAATCATTAGAAGAACAAAATAAAATCAAAATGAGTGGTGATTGACCAGCTTGGTTTTTCACAAATTCTCTCAGTGAAGTGACAGCTTCAGAATTTTCAAATAAACCGCTTTTCATGCACACTTATACACTGGGTTGGCAAAAGTTTTTCCCACAGTCAAAAAAATAGCTCTGATTTTATTCAAACTTCCTGGGGATGCCTGGCACAAAGACAGCTTCTGGCCTGAAAAATAAATTGTCAACAAGACTATGGAAATGACAGATAAGTAAAGACCAAAGTACACAGAACTAATTTTTAAAGCGTCAAAATCCAACATCAGGGGTGCTATTAGTTTAGCGATACCTAGCAGCTAGTGTGACCTAGGCATAAAGCGAAGCCCATTTGAAAACTGGAGACACAAGTGTTATGTTGGTGACATTTAAATGTTAAAACAATGCATTAGCATTTAAATATCTTTAAGTATGAAACCCAAGACACGTTCTCTATAATAAAACTGTTTAACAAAGGGAATGTTTTATTTTAGTCTGATCAACTTTCATTGAGTGAATGTCACTGAAGAGATAACATTAAACTTTCTACAGGAAGGCTTTGACATTACGGACACTATCACGCTAATACTGTTCATTCACCGTGAGCCTCGACGCGAGAAAACCGGTCTTCGGGGTTTCCGACCAGGTCCGACACAAACCGGCCTGTACACGCTCAGAAAAGAGCTAGAAGCTTGAAATTTCGGATTTAAGTAGAAGAGGAATTGTACTATCCGAGTAGCGAAAACAAAGGCGCTGATCAGCTTCGCGGTTACCGCGAAGCTGATCTGCGCCTTTGTTTTCGCCTAGGCAAAAATCCCGTTTTCTCACGATGCGGCTCACCGTGATATTGGCTCAGAGAAACCATGAGTGTCCCTAACATGAACAATGAATTTAGACGTTAAAGCTTCATCAGTGTAACATGTTGGGATTTAGGATATTGCGTTTGAATTGTCAGCTCATTTTTAGCTCACCTGAGCCGAAGGCTCACAGGTGAGCTTATAGGATAGGCAGGCATCCGTCGTCCGTCGTCGTCCGTCCGTCCGTCGTCCGTCCGTCGTCCGTCCACAATTTCAAAGAAGAATATTTCTGAAGCTAGTAGGCCGATCTTGATCAAATTTAATGTGAACCATAATTGGGTTGGGGGATTGATGGCATTAGGTTTTGGAGCAGATTGTATCAAAATTGTGGTTTCCATGGTAACAGATAGGTCCCATAGACTTACAATGGGAAAAACTAAAAAAATCTTCTTCTCTGAAACCACTAGGCCCACAGCTTTGATATTTGGTATGTAGCAATGGCTGATGGTCCTCTACATAAATTGTGCCATTCATGCCCCTGGGGTCAAATTTGTCCACGCCCCGGGGGTCGATAGTCTCCATAGACTTACTATGGGAAAAAAATTCAAAAATCTTCTTCTCTAAAACCACAGGCCCCACAGCTTTGATATTTGGTATGTGGCAACGGCTAATGGTCCTCTACATAAATTGTGCCAGCCATGCCCCTGGGGTCAAATTTGGCCACTCCCCGGGGGTGGATAGTTTCCATAGACTTACAATTGGAAAAACTAAAAAAATCTTCTCTGAAACCACAAGGCCCAGAGCTACAATATTTTGTATGTAGCAATTTTTGGTAGTCCCCATTATAAATTGTGCCAATCATGGCCCTGGGGTCTAATTTGGCCATGCCCCGGGGGTTGATAGTCTCCATAGACTTACTATGGGAAAAAATTAAAAAATCTTCTTCTCTGAAACCACAGGGCCCACAGCTTTGATATTTTGTACGGGCAATGGCTAATAGTCCTCTACATAAATTGTGCCAATCATGCCCCTGGGGTCAAATTTGGCCACGCCCCGGGGGTCGATAGTCTCCATAGACTTACAATGGGAAAAACTAAAAAAATCTTCTTCTCTGAAACCACTAGGCCAACAGCTTTGATATTTGGTATGTAGCAATGGCTAATGGTCCTCTACATAAATTGTGCCATTCATGCCCCTGGGGTCAAATTTGTCCACGCCCCGGGGGTCGATAGTCTCCATAGACTTACTATTGGAAAAAAAATCAAAAATCTTCTTCTCTGAAACCACAGGGCCCACAGCTTTGATATTTGGTATGTGGCAATGGCTAATGGTCCTCTACATAAATTGTGCCAGCCATGCCCCTGGGGTCAAATTTGGCCACGCCCCGGGGGTGGATAGTTTCCATAGACTTACAATTGGAAAAACTAAAAAAATCTTCTCTGAAACCACAAGGCCCAGAGCTACAATATTTTGTATGTAGCAATTTTTGGTAGTCCCCATTATAAATTGTGCCAATCATGGCCCTGGGGTCTAATTTGGCCATGCCCCGGGGGTTGATAGTCTCCATAGACTTACTATGGGAAAAAATTAAAAAATCTTCTTCTCTGAAACCACAGGGCCCACAGCTTTGATATTTTGTATGTGGCAATGGCTAATAGTCCTCTACATAAATTATGCCAATCATGTCCCCGGGGCCAAATTTGGCCACGCCGGGGGGTCGATAGTCTCCATAGACCTACAATAGGAAAAATTAAAAAAATATTCTTCTCTGAAACCACTAGGCCAACAGCTTTGATATTTGGTATGTAGCAATGGCTAATGGTCCTCTACATAAGTTGTGCCATTCATGCCCCTGGGGTCAAATTTGGCCAGGCCCCGGAGGTTGATAGTCTCAATAGACTTGCTATGGGAAAAAAATCTTCTTCTCTGAAACCACAGGGCACACAGCTTTGATATTTTGTATGTGGCAATGGCTAATGGTCCTCTACATAAATTGTGCCAGCCATGCCCCTGGGGTCAAATTTGGCCACGCCCCGGGGGTAGATAGTCTCCATAGACTTACAATGGGAAAAACTAAAAAAAATCTTCTTCTCTGAAACCAAAAGGCCCAGAGCATCTATATTTTGTATGTAGCAATGTTTGGTAGTCCCCATTATAAATTTTGCCAGTCATGCCCCTGGGTCAAATTTGGCCATGCCCCGGGGGTCAATAGTGTCCATGCATAGACTTTCATTGGTCGATTCTCAATTAATTTAAATCTCATGAGCTTACAATGTGATAATCTCTCAGGTGAGCTACAGGACCAATGGTCCTCTAGTCTTTATTGAGCTTCTACACAAGTCACGTTTTCATTACAATGTAATAAATACCCACACATCCAAACTTTGATATGTAAAGGAGTTCAGTATTTCGCTCAAAAACATAGATTGTGGAAATTTGCTAGATCTCTCAACATGTAATGGGGCGCGGTGGCGTAGTGGTAGAGCGTCGGACTCCGAATCGAGAGGTCCTGGGTTCGATCTCCACAGGCGTCACCGTGTTGTGTCCTTGAGCAAGACACACTGATTCCCTACAGTACTGGTTAAACCCAGGGAGCGTTTGCTCTGTCCCGATATGACTGAAAAATTGTTGACTGGGACGTTAAGCCTAAACACGAACAAATCAAACATGTACCCACAATTATCGTTTTTTTAATAGCGAAAATAAGTAAAATAGCATTTTTAAGACTTTTTATCTATTTCTGTACAAAAATCTGAATATTGCATGAGTATGTTGTGGTAATATTTTCTTTTGTTTCAGTGATTTGCGAAATAACAACATTGAAACCATTTCCTGGCGAATCAACGAGGATGTCGGGTTGAAAACACTGTAGGTATATTTGTTCAACATAACAATATTCGTATTTCTATTTCTTGACCCTGTCGGTTACCCTCTGGCATTGATACACATTCTTGGTCACTGCTTCAAGTATGCTCAAGGCAAAAGCTTAGTCAGTGAAAGAACATGTACAATCGCATAGGGAATCTTTGAATAACTGTAGCATCAAGGCCCCTTTATCAGATCTGTTTATAGCTCGGGATTAAAAATACCGGTTATAGAGATATGAATGATACCTAACCTTCCAAGAAAGCGATAGAATAGCGTACATGGGTTTGTCAGAACATGTTCTTATCTTAAATCAAAGCGAGGTGATATCTAAATTCTAAATGTTTGACCTGTTATATCTCGAGACCGCAGTCGAATTCTGCTAAGATTGTTTCGGATTTTTCTCGCTGACATCAACCTCTGTATGACAAATTGACAACACTATTTATGAAAGAATTAAGTGTGTTGCTTATCGGTTTAGTAACTAAAATGATATTTTGCAATTATGGTCAGTTATAATAAAGCTGTGAAAACATGTAACTGAAGCATATTTAATCAAAGGCCTAGGGGATTTAAGGCCTGATTTCGGCCTCATGCGTTGGTAAAAACTTTTGGAATTTTGAGGGGAAAAGTATTGCAAATAGCAGGTATAAAAATGTGTTCAGAAATGGTCAAAATAGATCAAAATGTGCAAAATGTGCTCTATCTGTGGTTCTTCTGCGCGTTGCCATGGCAAACTTGTAGGATAAATGAAGAACTTGTTCTGGATTTTAAAAGACGAGAGATATGCCTGTTTTTAGGAATAGTTTTCTCACATAAATTTCAAAATTTATTTTTTAGCAACATCTGAGACCAAAAATAGGTCTTAAAGGCCCTAGGCCTTTAGCATTAAGAAAACTTGTCTACGCAATATACAGAGGTATTTTTTCAGCTGTAAAGATTTTAAAATTATATTTGAAAAAATTGGTAAGTTTCATATTTTTGCTCAAAACATTTATTGTGGGTACACGTTAGAACCGCCTCGTCGAGGCGGTTCTAACGAGTGCTCACAATCTATGTTTTGGGTTAGAAATTTAGAAAAAGGCATACCCATCAATACCCAAGTTTCAGTACATCAGATTGGGGTTTAAGGGGGTATTATAATACACGGACATGGTTTTTGTGGAGCTGTAGGTCTTGTCAAAGTTACTAACTAAACTTTTTTCCTCTGAGTATATCAATTAGCATAAAGTCAGGGTCAATGTAGTTTAACTAGAGGAGATATGTGATTATTTTGATAGATAATTTGTCTTAATTTGCCTATGATGTCAAGGATAACTTGAAACTGTTGGACAGTTGTCATTAAAATATTCATTAACTTATCTTAATAACTTTGTCCTACTTTTAAAAGGTGTCATTGCGCGATTAGCCATTATTGCTGTGTCCAATTAGTAGTAGTCTTGCTATTCTTGATGATTCTGTGTACATTTATAAGTGTTTTCTTTCATCATACCGGTTTACCTCTGACATTGACGATAACACTGTTTCATCTGTTTGGGGTATACGTACAAAGTTGATCATATCCCCATCGTTATTACCGAACCTGGTCTCATTTAAAAGCGGAGATATAGCTCTTTTATGTACGTAATGTAAATTATCTAATTTGCATATTCATGATTTTTAAAGAAAACATAAAATGGCAGCCCAGCCATTATGACGTATGATCAGTTTTGTGTGTACATTCCCATAATTCAGAACCGCGTTAACGGTTGGCATGGAAACCATGCATTTGTTCATAGTGCAGTTGAGCTTGTCTTTGAGGACTAAAACTCTTTGCAATTCAGGGGTCCCAATGAACGATTTGGCACCTATGAAAAATTGTCCTGCATGTTGGGGTACGAGGTAGGTCAAGTTAGCTCCCGGGGTATATTTTGTACAATTGTCGACGTCATTCTATTTTTTTTTCTATTCAAAGCCTTAAGTAAGTATCAGACATTTTGACAAATTTTCCCTATTCCTGTGTTCTCGTCTATGTCTCGGCTGTGCTTGTAAGGCACTTGTAAATAATTGTGACGGATAAGTCTTTACTTATGTTTGTACATGTAATCATCAGGAAAACATGTCCGTGCAATAAACACCCCCTAAACCCCACTTTTATATACTAAAACTGGGGTTTGCAGGGGTAAACCTATTTTTCTTATTTTTGCTCTAAAACATAGATTGTGGGTACTCGTTAGAACCGCCTCGCCGAGGCGGTTCTAACGTGTACCCACAATCTATGTTTTGAGCAAAAATAAGAAAAATATCATTTTTTCCAGCGAAATTTTTCATTTTTACAACCAATTTTTTTCTGTTTATTGCATGGGCGTGTTTTGGTAATGATTGCAAACATTTTTCACTTACAAGGCTACTGCAGAACAACCGTCTGGAATGCAACTGCAGCATTATGTGGCTGAAAAGAGTGCTAGAAGACCCGAACACCAGAATTTACCTAGGGATGCCTGATAAGCGAGGGACTGTCCTTACCTGCGGAGACGGAATTGATCTCGATCATAAAATATTTAACCACTGCGGTAAGAATGACAGTGTTTTTCATTTGTACATATATCAAGACATTAAAATATGATATTCATTTATAGAAAAGAAGACCATAGAATATACAGACACTTCTTATACGCTGCTGACTGGCCATCTGATTACTGGTTAACCGCACTAGTTTGAGCCTGTCCATCAAGTCAAACCATTCATACATATACGCCTTGTTGGCTTAGTTGGGGGGTTATATTCCAAGCATTTTTTGGGTGTCATGACATCCTAATTTCAGGAAAAAGCCCCATAAAACGACAAGACCATGACAGGGACGTTTTAAGCATCCATTTAAACAAACAAACGTTTATAATAAAAATGTACGTAAGATATTTTTTACAATTGGAATAAAATACGTTTTACTATTTGAGCCTTCGCATGAGAAAAACAACAATATGCATATGCGAAAATGAAGACGCAGATCAGCTGTGCAGTAACTGCACAGCTGATCAGCGCCTTTTTTCGCCACACTGATAGGACAAATCCTCTTCTACTTATATCCAAAGTTTCAAGTTTCTAGCTTTATTCTGTGACTGTACAGCATGGTTTGTGTAGGACCTGGTCGGAAACTTAATTGTTGGCTTCCTCATGCACAGGCTTATTTCATGTTTATACAGGGCCTCCCATGGTTGTGGTACAGCCAACCAGTATCGTGATCAACGCATCTGAAAGTGCGACTGTGACGTGTACGGGATCAGGCCATCCTCCTCCGAAAGTCTATTGGAATGTCACGGGCTTGAGGTCAAACATAACTTTAAAGGTAAGAGCAGGGCAAGAATATTCTGTAATTTAAGAAAATACATGATCGCCTATTTTACATGTACAATACAATTATTTATTCATTATAAGTAGATATACAGGAAGGAATTTAAAGCACTAACACAACTTATGGAAGACCATACTCTTTGTTTTATGTTTAAGCAGTTCTGCAAAATCATATGTGAAAAATGTCACCAAGCAGTGTGGCCATTAATAAAATGGACATTGAACAATGATTTCTAAGCGCATATAACACGAGATAGACACTTCAATTAAAAATTGCTGTCTTTACATTCACAGACTATAACAGTTGCAAGTATACTCAAGAGAGCAAAACCGTTGTTAAAGTAACTTTAACAGCTTCTCTTGTTTAATTCATACGTTTAAGCCTGGTGTCCTTTTTGCGGGACATACAGTAGAAAAACAGTAATGCCGCAGAACGCGGCGAGAAAACAGTTGAACGACAGACATTCATTGCTGTATTATTGACACAGCTGGCAGCTGATCAATTCAAATCAATTCAATTAAATTGAAGTCTTACGGGAACGTGTGAGGAATTATGTGGACTTTTCTCATTACTTGATAACGGTTGAGGCAAACATATTCGAATTTCCGCTGACGATAAATAGAGGATCTTACAAGAGTGGTCATTTCATATGAAATTAATTAAACGAGCCTTGGTGACAATGGCCAGAAACGACCACGAGTGTAAGATGACTTTCAAAATAGGATTTTATCGCATTTAAAGTAGACATATTTTCGATGAAAATTTACATTGTTGTTACGGACGTCGTCAATGACGTTACGTATTCCCGCAAAAGTGTTAGTACACGTGAGGTCATAATATACAATTGTTGCCCTTTAGTGAGGGTGACATGACGATTTGTTCGTCCGAGGCAGGTAATATCACCCTCAATCAAGGACAACACTTGTTTTATTATTCCGAACCACTTTTGAAATAAATTTCTCATTTACCTGTAAAACTTCAAGGTCCTTCGGAAACTTATTCTCAAATAAAGGTAATATATCAATATAATTCCAACTTTACTAATTTCCTACATTCTGATTGGTTGTTTGGAAGACTTTATACTTCGATAAAAGCAATGCGTAAGAATACTCAGTTTTCACCTTAAAAACGGCGCGACGTTACGTGATAACGTGACGTTTCTTCTCAAAAATGTTGACGTCATCAAATTTAAACGTCATAAAAACAAACAAAGGCGTCGAAATGAATATTAAAGTCTGTTTCGTAGTGTGTGATAATGGTTTTTCGCAGATATTTTACAACTGTTCAAATGTAGAAGAAATATTTTCTTGGCACAATATAGCATCTAGTTTGTCGCAAAATATGCAGCAAAAATTTTGAAAATCGGTAGACAAATAAAAAAGTTCTGGTCAAAAACATTTTTGAATAGGGATTTCCTGTACAAAAATCTCATGGAAGGAAGGTAAATATTTTCCCGCAAAAATTTTAAATTCTAACTATTTAATCATGATTGCTCAAAATTATTTTAAATTGAAACAAATGACATACCTGAGACAAAATCTTCATGATCAGGTAAAAATTCTCGAAAAATATGCATTTTCACGATCATCGATTATCTCCCTTGCCAATGCAAAATCCCTATGCAAAATTCATTTTGGCCATAAAAACTTTATTTGTTCACCGATTTTCAAAATTTTTGCAGGTCCTATTAGGACAAACTAAGATCAAGATTTTGACATTAAAATAATTTTTCTGTCGTCCCCCATACAAAAATTTTCTGCGAAAAACCATTATCAGAGGCAAGTTTTTAGACAGTAGGAATTTTTATTAACATGGACGCATTTTCTTTTAACAGAACATAGTACGGTAAGTGTGTTAATCTTCCTGTTGTGTGTTGGAATTTGATGTTTGAATTTCTAATATTCTGAGCCCCAGTTCAAAATTGACATGTCTTTCTATCGGTCCAGACGGCAATATTTTCTCCCAAAAGCACTTTGAATGAAGGGGGGACGTTTTAAAGCTCCCGCTTTGACAGCCTCTTATAGCAAGCCAGTTATAGCTTCTATTTATTGCGAGAAGTCAGTTTTATGCTTTGGAAATTTTCAAGATGGCTGCCTCATGAAGATCCGTTTTGCTCTATATTCCTTCCGCTGGCTATAAAATTTAAATTAATGTAGACAAATGCAGTGTAATGAGACAAAGTTGGAATTATAAGGAATGAATTATTATTTTTGTTGATTTTATCGATGTGTAAACTCAGGCGAATCACTCACAAACTTTTTCATAAAGCCCTTCGGGCTTTATTGAGTTTGTGAGTGATTCGCCTGAGTTTACACATCGATAAAATCAACAAAAATAAAATTCATTCCTATAATACATATTGGTTACTTTAAACCATGTCCTGATAGTGCACAAGCTTTCAACACACTTTGGGCATTAAATGTGTAAATCAATAGCCCCCAAAACACATTTTGTGGTTCGAAACGTCATTCTTGCATAGATGTCTATGCACATAGCTGTTTGAAGCCGTTTTCGATTGGTCGAAAGCCGTGTTCAAACAGCAAAACCCATGTTCAAATCATGAAATTCACGTGCCGTTTGAACATGGGTTTTGGGCGACGTCATTGGTCAATGCGACGTGACGTCATGTGTTTTGTAGAAACAAAATGGCCGACGTTGAAGAAGCTCCGCGGTTTTCGATGAGTTTTTACGTTGTTAATGTTATTTTCATGAGATTTTAAGTGGATTAGAGTGAAAATGCAAGAATAGCGATCAACCATGGTTTGTTTCAGAGTTCAAACATTCGCTGGATCACTCGGAAGGTGTTTGAACACGCGGCCTGCGGCCTTGTGTTCAAACACCTTCCTCGTGATCCATCGAATGTTTGAACACTGAAAACCATGGTTGATCCCTATATTGACGTAATCGGACTGCTCCATGATGGCGAAAGTAGGTGTTTTCATTTTACTATTATTTTATAACGGTTGAAGGGATTGTAATGAAATTTTGCAAACTGCTGCATATTACATGGGAACATCTGCATGGTAAGTTTGAGTGGAACATAGTAATATGATCAAACTTTATAAAAAAAAAGTCCACGTAATTTTGATAATTCCTAGAAGTACCTATTCGACTTACTGGACACCATGCGTATTGAAACTTTGGTTAAGTACTTGCTGTGCGTGTGTCGATCACGTACTACTACATTAAAATCAAGATGACGCTGAATGTTTGCTGAGGTAGAAAATGAAATGATTTTGCCATGTTTCACCAAACACTCAGCCAGAAATGCCTGGTGGAAATGCCTGGTGGAGTTCAGATTTTGCTGTGACAAAACGTCAGCGATGTTTTTGACAAATTCCATAATTCTAGCATGCTGCATGCCTTTACATTTTCTCAAAGTGCAGTTTGTCAAGGTCAGTATGCCTTGGTATATTAATACAAATTGGTTGCACATTCATAGATAGTTATGCCATTGTTTCCATTGTTAAAAATTGGAAAGAGTCATTACAACGCTGAAAGTCGTTACGATTTCAAATTCTTATGGGAATCGCATATTAAGAACAATTTTAGTATATGCAATTATAAGGATTCAAATTTCAGTATGTCTGTTCAGTAGAAGAAGCGGGGTTGAAGTTGTATTGCGTGATTCATAAAGCATACATACCCTAAGCTGCCACATTATACAAAAGTTCGTTTGGCATTGAATGATTCCAAAGGGGTACAACAATCATTGTCACTGACTATTTGAGAAAATCGATTTTGTTCCTTTGAGAAAACACAGCTAATCAGCGCATTTGTTTTCGCCTATACATAGATAGTACGATTCCTCTTCTTTGTAAATCCGAAATTCTAAACTTTTAATTATTTCCAGTTACTGTGCAGCCTAGTTTGTGTCGTACCTGATCGGAAACCCCGAATGCCAGGTTTCTTGCTTTGCGGCTCATTTTCTTTTGAGCATTTTTGTATGATGTGCCACCGACCTTACGTATTAATGTTCACGAGGTGCCGCCGTTACTACTCGTAGTAAGAAATGTAAATAAAACTTAATGTCCCTTAAGTGCACTGAGCATTGTGGGCTATAAGAATGTCCATAATTACAATCTGCATGTATGAATACACTCGGAAATAGAAAATGTCTAAACTGTATATCTAGCGTTCATTGAGTAGTTAGGACTGGAAATAAAATGTATTTTTTCATTGTAGATTGATTGAAAGAAAAATGACATTTTTACCAAGAAATCTGCAGGGGATGTTATTGAAACATTCTTGTTTGAGTCATTCAAACATCCTATACAGATTATCTTATGCCCCAAAACTCAGCTCCAGAGGGCTCAGCAACACGCTTATCAGCATTGTTCAAGTGGTCTGATTCCGTTTTCATCCGTCTGACATTCTGGATAAATTTTACTAAAAGCTACCACAACAAACATGATCTCCAAAAGCCTGACTACAATCTTTGAAAGTTTGTCCACTCAGAGATTATTTCTTCTTGAGGAAAACATGGTATTTATCATATGTGCTGAAAACATTTTACAGCAGATACAGTAAATAGTATGATTTCTCCCAATATATTGACTTTTTGTTCGAAATACTTTCAAAGATTGTAGTTAAGAAGTTAGAGATCATGTTTATGGCGATAGCTTTTAGTAAAATTTATCCAGCATGCCAGACGGATGAAAACGGAATCAAACCAGGAAGTAACTTGAACAATGCTGATAAACGTGTTGCTGAGCCCACTGGAGCTGAGGTTTTGGGCATAAAATAATCCGTATTCGATGTTTGAATGACTCATACAAGAATGTGTCAAGAATATCCAGTCTCCTTGGTAAAATTGTCATTTTTTTATACAGGTAAAAATATACAAGTATTAGATTTTGACATTTGGCATCCCCTTAAGCGCCTGTAAAATCGATTTAAGCTCCCACCAGTGATTTCATATTTCTGATCGTTCCAAGGCGATACTTCTGTTATGGTTCTATTTGTTTTATGTTTTGGAATCGAATTTTGAAACCTTATGTACGTTTCCATATTTTTATTTAAGTTCGTGTAACTGAGTGGCCGCCTTTTTGGAAATAGCTGCTCTCTCGGCTTATGATATGTTTTCTAAGTATAAGTACCTAATTGTCAATTTAGTTTTTACCACCTCGGTGATTGCGCCTCTTCCTGATCATTGCCTACTTGTAGCTTTTTACTTTTTTTCTCGTTAGTTCATGTAAGGCAAGTTATTACAAACACTTCGTTAACCCAATTACATGTAAGCCTGGCGTCCGCTTTCCGGGAAAAAGATCGTTATCATGATAAGTATTCTTTTCGCTCCTACTTCGTCTTCTTCCCTAATTAAAACCAAATCCTATCAATTACATCAGGATATCATGTCCATGTAATGTATTCCCACGTATATCCCACTTTTATATAGTAAAACTGGGGTATGCAGGGGTGTGCCTTTGGTCATGATATTAAATTGAGGTTTTTGTTTCAAAAGATGTACTGCTTTATTTTTGGGTTAAAATGGGCATATTTTGTATTAAACATATAGAAAAATAGAACAGTATTTATTTAACATTGTTCCCCCCCCCCCGAGTCCCAAGAAATCCTTTTGCATGTGAATGCATTGTCATATTTTACATATAATATGTGAATGGCGTTCTGGGACTCGGGGGGGGGGGACACTACCCTACAGCCCAAAATGTTATCTCAGTACTAGAGCCCAAGTATGTGAAATTGTTTAAAACTTAAAAAGAAAAAGAAAGCAAAACAGAAGTTAAATTGTAAGCCATGTATAAAGTACAAAAATGGATATATACATTTGTTTCCAAAATTAACCCAAATCTGCATGAATTATAACCACTTTTTATGTTCCATTCCCCAGAAAATGAGGGTACTGTACATTCTGTGGAACAAACTTATGAAATCATTCTATACTAATATTGTCCAATTGTTTACACGGCCAGTAACCTCTTGCACCACAAACAGTTGCATCGGTGAATTGTTTTACTTTTTTAAAAAAATGTATTAACTTCCAAATCAACAACTTTTCAGTCACGTCGGTACGATGCCACCACTGCCTATGGCCACTATTAGCCAGTACTATGGGAACTTAAAATGTCTTTGTCATTGGTACTATACAGTGACGTGACGCTTCAGATTACCAACTTTTAGGATGTTTACACAGTTTACCATCCATTCTCATAAAACTATTTTGCATATTATACCACGTCAAAATATGTATCTTTTGGTTCTTTAATGCAACCAACTCTAAATAGAGGCCCTGTGTTTGATCCAATCGTGGGGAACCGTGCTGTGCCTGTGACACATTAACTCCCCAGAGTACTGGGTACAAGAATTAATACGTGGCTAAATCACAAAATGACTGAAAAATTGTTACTATTAAAGGATGTTCGGCCATAATCTAATTGAACCAAAAATAAAGTTTATGATTAGAATCACTACGACACATCCATTACACTAAAACGGGACGCATGTGAGACAAGCCAAGTTCTGTTTGCGGGTGTGCCAGGCGGTTTTTGTCTGGGTTCTCGTGTTTTCGTCCACCTACTGATTGGTCCATCTCATACGAGCTGAAATAACCTCTATAATCTTAAAAGGGGCATTAAACTGAATCAGAAAAATAAATACACTGAAGGCCGTGTTGTTACAGGTTTATACAGGTAAATAATATTCATGCAAGGTTGCTCAGTGTGACCAAGTTTTGTCACAATGGGCCGTGTCTGGAGAAAATGTTTTTGGTTAAGATCAAACTCTAATCAAGCTGTGCAACACATACAAGATGGATTGAAGTTATGTTAATTAATGGCAGGATTCTGAGTAGCTGGCTGGTCATCGCAGATCTGGGTATATGGTTTTGCATATAAAAATAGCAGGTTTTCTCATGAGGTAACAGTGTCTTCTTTAATCTTTGGTAGTACTGGGACAATAATATTATACAGGTAACTGCTAAAGGTTTGTACCCAAAATGTTGACGTTGTAATATTTCAATTTTATTTCAATGGCATAATGCATGTTTATCGCACTTAACATAGTGTTGCATGCACAGAATATGATACAGTAGTGGAATTAAAGGACTACAAGCACCATGGAAAAGCGAAAAATTAAATTTATCTCACATATGAAATTTTGACCCCCACCCCCGCTAAAATAGCCTTTTTTAAACTATATGGAGGAAATAGTCAAAACTTTTAATAGTTATAGGCTCAGAATACATTGGGCTATTGCC
Organism: Rugalucina vietnamica; assembly: GCA_964017185.1. Classification (NCBI taxonomy): domain Eukaryota; kingdom Metazoa; phylum Mollusca; class Bivalvia; order Lucinida; family Lucinidae; genus Rugalucina; species Rugalucina vietnamica. Next base: position 34,996,657 of record OZ024876.1, read on the forward strand.
CTAATCATGAAATACCACCACCAGGACCTTTGAGACATTGTTCTGGTCTTTTGAAAACGGGGCATCAGACCCCCAAGACTGTCACTGATTCTTGCAATAATCTGTATTGCACATACTCAACAGTGCATTAGGGTTATTTTTTGTAAGAATAGAAGGTCTAGAAAAAGATAACACGGCGGCCCCCGTGGCCGAGTGGTTAAGGTCGCTGACTTCAGTGCTCTTGATCATTCGATCATCTCACCGATGTGGGTTCGCGCCTCGCACGGGGCACGAATTCATATGTGAGACAAGCCATGTTCTGCTTGCGGGTGTGTCAGGTGGTTTTCCCCGGGTACTCCGGTTTTCGCCCCACCTACTGATTGATTCGTCTCGATATGAGTTAAAAAGCTTGAAAGGGACGTAAAACTGAATCAAAAAAAAAAAAAAAAAAAAAAAAAAAAAAAAAGATAACACAGTGATTTTTAAATTATGAAAACTGAAAATTTTCAGTAGATTTTTTTCTATTTTTCTTATTTTTGCTCAAAACATAGATTGTGGGTACACGTTAGAACCGCCACGGGGAGGCGGTTCTAACGAGTACCCACAATCTATGTGTTGAAGCAAAAATAAGACAAAATAGATATACCTATGCAAACACCAGTTTTTCTATATAAAAGTGGGGTTCAAGGGGGTATTGTTTTCATGGACATGTTTTCCTAATACTCTGACAGACCTCTGATCGCCGTTTGACTTTGAGATGTGCTTTACACAGTTCATTCTCCATATTAGAAGGATCAAACATTCTTGTTAACAAGGCAGTATCAGAAGTGCTGCAGACCAAAGGCAAACACTGGTATTCGGGTACTAAATATGAGGGCTGCTATTTTTTTCATTATTATTCATAAAACAAACTTTGTCTCTTGAACCGTCCTGTCCTTCATCTTACTTTAATTGCATAAAACTAAGCAGCTTATGAGTCTAATATGCTCTTGATAAAACATGTATCATGAATGTAGACACCCACGATTTCCACCCAGACAAACATAGAAATTTTGTGTAAAAGGATGCAGGTATCAATCAAATCAGATTTGAGCCGATGCATGGGAAAACCAACAGCCTGCATAGGCGAAAACAAAGGCGCAGATCAGCTTCGCAGTTACTTTCTGCGAAGCTGATCAGCGCCTTTGTTTTCGCTACACGGATAGTACAATTCCTCTACTTTCTAAATCCAAAATTCCCTGCTTCTAACCATCTTCTGTGACTGTACAGCCCGGTTTGTGTCGAAGCGGGTCGGAACCCAAATTGTTGGTTTTCTCACACACGAGCTCATTTCTTCCGAAGTCGATGTTTTTGACATAGACAACTCTTTTGTAGACAATGGATCTGTGGACTTGCCCATCATTACTTTGTGGAAGAATTCAAATCCACCACGGCGGCTCCCGTGACCGAGCGGTTAAGAGCGCTGTTTCTTAATCACTCGATCATCTCACCGCTGTCTGGTGTAGGTTCGAGCCCCACACTGGCCACATGTGAGACAAGCCGAATTCTGCTTGCGGGTCTTTCAGGTGGTTTTCCCGGGGTTCTCCCGTTCTCGCCCCACCTACTGATTGGCCCGTCTCAAATGAACTGAAATAATCTTGAAGGGGACGTAAAACTGAATTAAAAAAAGTGAAAATAAAAAATCCACCTCCATTGGCATCAGAAGTGATTATGGGACACCAAACTTATATGGGTATTTATAAATTGTAGGCAAAAGGAGACGGGCGAACCCAGGAGCTATATCTCTATAATGCTAGTATCTATGACAACGGTTGGCTGAGCTGCCTAGCAGATAACGTCGTCGCCAGAGCAAGAGGTGTAGTCAGATTGGAGGTTAGAGGTGTGTATGGATTGTCACCTGTTTTCACCAAATTATCATTACGAAAACTTGCCCATGCAATATACAGATTTTTCAGCTGTAAAAGATTCATCGAAAAAAAATATTATATTTTTATATTTTTTGCTCAGAACATTGAGTGGGTACACGGTAGAACCGCCTCGACGAGGTTTTGATCAAAAATAAGGAAAAACATTACGACAACACGCCCATGCAATAATATATATAAAAATGGCTGTAAAAATGAAAATTTTCACTGAAAAAAAAAAGACATTTTTCTTATTTTTGCTCAAAACATCGATTGTGGGTACATGTACGTATTAGAACCGCGGTTCTAACTTGGATTAATATGTTTCGATCTAATAAGTACCCACAATCTTTTTTTGGAGCAAAAATGAGAAAATAGGTATACCCCTGCATACCTCAGTTTTGCTGTATAAAAGTGGGGTAAAATGGGATATCCATTACACGGAAATGTTTTCTTGATGAATAGGTATACCCCTGTACATCCCAGTTTTACTATTATATGAGCCTGTGCATGACAAAACCAACAATTTGGGTTTCCGACCAGGTCCAACACAAACCAGCCTGTACAGTCACAGAAGAAACCCAGAATCTTGAAAATTTGGGAATAAGTAGAGGAGGAAACGTACTATCCGTGTAGCGAAAACAAAGACGCTGATCAGCTTCAAAATTGGTTGCTAATATTAAATCTTATTATTTTGTGACATTCCTTAGGAAGTTTTCGTCCTCAAATCGAGTGACTGAGTTGGAAACCGAATGACGTATAACCGTACACTGACATTTTATGTTCCCAAAAGACTTGGATGGTTTAATGCCACGAATAAAAAGGCTAATTTACATGCTAAATGCTTAGGTTATAAAACTACGTGCAAACATTTAAAACCATCGGCGTATTAACAAGTATCGTATAATCATCCCTTGCTATTTAGATCTCCTGTGGAACATCATGTGTTAGGTGAGGGTATGGTTGTGCAAATATGACTACTGGAAAATGCCGTCTAAAAGGCATATTTCAGTTCTCGGAATATTTGAAAAGGTGCACTGTATATCTAATGCACAAAATTATAATGATAGATCCTTGTTTCTGGTTACCTCTAATAATTGTTTTGTACCCACAATCTTTGTTTTGGAGGAAAAATAAGAATAATTGTATGCCCATGTAAACCCTTAGGCTAGTTTTTTTACCACATAAATTGGGGGTTTAGAGGGTACACATTTCAAGGACACGTTTTCCTGATGATACATACAAACTTGTTCTTGACTTATTTGTATGCAGTATTTTTTTACACCGAAAACGTCATAATTATCGCTTTTAGTTACGAATTGTTTGAGAAAAAATAATTTTGTATCCATATATAATGTTTACAGGACCACCAATCATAACTAAGTTCCAAAAGTACATGGATGGTGACCGGCTATTCGACTGTCTTGAATATGCCATTATCAGCGACCCGGAATCTGACCTCACATGGATGAAAGATGGGGAGCCTTTTGGAGTCTCGCCAGGTATTTATCATGATTTGATCACATCTCATATTAGATGTTTTTGAACTGCTGCATTCAAATTATTTTCAAATGATACGTTATTTGTTTTAGTTGTTTGTTTGCATGATATACAAAATTTCCTATGTGCTTCTATGACGTCATAGAGGAACTAATGAGTATTCATGAGATAAAATGCCAAAATACAAATAGATAGAGGATATTCAAGTTTTTGGAGTGAATATGAGTTTTATTTCATTGAGTGAAGTGAAAAAAATTTATATTTCATGAGTGCCGAAGGCACGAATGAAATATATAATTTTTCACTTCACGAGATGAAATAAAACTCATATTCACGACAAAAACTTGAATTTTCTTTTTATTATATTGCATGAAGTCATTGTAACGTTGCGCGCTAAAGCATATGACGTCAAAATCTTAAATGACGTCATTACGTCATATCATTACGTCGCTATTGTGTGTGAACGTTCATTGCGTCAACAATAGCAAAGATTATAAAATTTAGTTATGTATAAATTAGAAATGAAACGGTGGAATCGTAATTTGCGTATTCCCAAATCTTATATTTTCAAATGTGAAAATATAACTTTTTTTATATTTTCACATGTGAAAATATAACTTGTTCAAATATTGGTTATATTTAATACATATTTCTCTATATTTCATCACTTGCCATATAATAAAGCTATCTCTGGAACCTGTCATGATAGTTTGATAAAGTTTTGGCAATCAGTTCCTTATTATAGTGAAATCAAAACCTCTAGATATGACCTTTAAGACTAACTTTCAATACACCTTCTGACAGATGAGGAAAGGGGTGTAAATTTCCAATATGCCAGCCATACATCGAGCGCTTATGCACGGATTTCTCAAAAAGGCCAGAGTGTGCGCTGTTTGCAGCATGTTCGATACGGTATTGTATTGATTCCCCTGTTTTGTTTTAATTTATATAATTTAACAGGCGAGGACATGGATATTATCCACAGTCCCAGATTCCAGGACCACACGACCTTTGTCATAGGTCACAACAGGAGGATAATGCATGGCTGTTTGTCCTTCAAGATGATCAATCCACGTCACCATGGCAACTATACGTTAATCGCAACTAACGAGTATGGAACAGCGAACAGGAGCATACCCTATACTACGATGGCTCCGGGTAGGTTCATTAAAGAAATAATATCGATATTCTTACAAATTTTGAGTTTTGCAACCCAGTGTCACATCTGGATTTGATTTGTTTTACCACACCCAGTCAAAGATCACTAGTGAAATAAACAACGAAGAGTTCACTGGCTCAAAGAAGTGTTGATCAGATGTGTTCGAAGTCTTTACCCAGTGGGTAGCAGTGTAGAAGTCATTTTCTGACAGGGATAATTATTGCAAAGCCTCCGTGATGCAGTGATTAAGTCACTCGTCTTGTAAACCAGGGGTCGCAGGTTCGATCCCGGGTATCTGAAAAAAAAATCAATCTCCCGGTTGAGACTTCAGGTGCTCCCGGAACAACACACCCACAAAACAACCCCCTATAGTACTGGGCCCAGTTGTTCAAAACTAACGAATTCATTAGTTAACGTTTCGTTAAAATTTTAAACATTAATATTACAAATACACTGTTATTTTTTGTTGAAAAAATGTGAGAAATCTCACATTTTTTCAACAAAAAATAATAGCGTATTTGTTACTTTAGCTGATATTTGCTTAACAAATTTATGTCTTAACGATATCGTTAAGCTAACGATGCTTTGAACAACTGGGTCCTGATTTCTCCCAGGAAAAAGCAAAGAATGCAATTTACCACTGATATGTTGGTACTGTACAATGTAAACTACTCTTTACAATGCCCCACCGGTGCTAATAAATTCAGACTCTGCAAATACAAATGATCGTTCTAACAAAATCAACACCTAGTATAATTTAATTTGTGTTCACTTTTATTTTGTATTTCTCAAACACTCTTTTCCCAATCTCTGTTCCCTTGACCAAAACCGGTTTAGTCGGCTCTTGAACGCGTTTAGGGAGGGTGCATTCATTATATCCTCTGTCAGAGAATTCCAATTGTCCACTACTCGATTGCCTTGATACCAATAAGCATGACCTTCTCTTGAACAGAATGACCATGTGTTGCTCCATAACTGTGCATTGTGAAAAATTTGTCTTTATCAATCTCGTCAATGCCATGCATGATATTGTAGACTTGAATCATGTCCGCTCTTTCTCGGCTGAATTCTAAAGATTGTAGGCCCAGTGCCCTCAGTCTTTCTTCATATGAAATATGTTTTATACATTTTACAAGCCTTGTAGCTCGTCTCTGAACACTTTCTATTTGGATTTTATCTTTCTTGATCACTACAAGGTCTTCTTTCTTTCTTTTTTTCTTTTTTTTTTCTTTTTCTTTTTGTTTGTCCCGGGAGCGATTAGGATGTTTATTTATTTATTTTTGATTTATTTTTGCTTTTATGAGAAGTCCGGGATCGAACCTGCGACCACTTATTTACAAGAGAGTGACTTATCCACCCACTGCTCTTTTCCCAATCTTAATGTCATTTGATGATCTCGAACAAACTTGGCAGTTTAATCTGCTTTTAAATGAGCAAAATGTCAGGGTAGCGAGGTATAGTATAACAGATCTTTCAGTATGAGACTGCATTACATTTCAGACTTGCATTCAAAGGCTGGCTCCAATGCTTGGCCAGGATTCAGCCACAGTTTCACTGAGCCCGGCAAAAAGAAAGAAGCATTACAATCACTACCCGAGGGACAGGCAACGGTAACCTTTGTAAATCTTTAAAAATAAGACCCCACCCAGCGGGTGCATGACGTCAAAATGACGTAAAATCAACGTCGATGCGACGTCGCATCGATGTCGGTCTGACGTTATCCTGACGTTATGGGCCTGCTGGGCTGCAGTAGTGTCTCTTCTGACCATTTCAGAACTAGATATAAACGTATGTTTCAATGAGCTCACTGGCTCCGTACTAGAAAAATTCCGAGCATCTAATGTGTTAAATTATGATCAGTGTTGATTTTCAATTCAAACCACGACACGTACATGAAATGAGCCGCCGCATGAGAAAACTCACAATGTGCGCAGTAACTGCGAAGCTGATCAGCGCCTTTGTTTTCGCTTAACGGATAGTAAAATTCCTCTACTTTCTAAATCCAAACTTCCCAGTCTCTAGCCATCACGTTTGTGTCGAATCTGGTTGGAAACCACATTGCTGGTTTTCTCATACCGCGGTCCAAATTGTTTTTGTTTTCAAACAGTCTTGAACAACAATCTTTTTTTATGTAAAAGAACTGTTAAAGACAGATGTACGTAATTGAAGGCGCTCAAAGGAACGTGCGTATCTAAGGGTCGAAACGTCATTTTTACGCCGCATTTGTAACGCCAGTTTTCGCACGACACGTCATTTCTAGCGTCAGTTTACGTGCTATTTCACTCCATGTAAAAGTTTCTGTCCATACGGTAAAAAAATGGACATAATGATTAAGTTTATCTTCGATGTGTGAACATGCGTATTTGTTTTCTTAACGGCGGTGTGAACACGTGTTTTTTATATATGTGGTCACGTGATCTATCTTCCTGTACATCTTAACCTCCGAAGAGGACTTCAGATGGTGTTCCGGTATACCAAATGCTGAAGGGGGTTAGTTGAAATAAAAGCAAAGGAAAGTGGGTGATAAGAGTTTATACAGTGCGAACAAAGGTGTTAGTATAGTTAAAAGGTAAAAACAGATATGCTGGTATTTAAGGAGTTTTGTGAGCTATCTGGCAGACAGCTATACTAAACTGCGCCAGAGTAGGTAGGACAGGAATATGTGGAGGTAGGGCATTCCAGTGTATTATTGTCCGTGGGAAGAATGTGTACTTGTAGAAGTCTCTCAGAGTTGTGATCTGTCGGTATGCATAGGAATGGTTTCTAGATGATGGACGGGTATTTCGGATCAGGTAGTCAGAGGCAGGGATGGCTACAAGGTCATATGTGACCTTATATAGGAGGACCAACCGACTGTCAATACGTCGTTGGTCAAGGGTGCGCCAGTTGAGATCCTGAAGCATTGTGGACACACTTGATGTTTGTCGGTAATCTCGTGTTACCCACCTAGCGGCCCTTCGTTGTACAGATTCAAGTTTACCAATATCTTGATCTGTATGAGGAGACCACACAGTAGAGGCGTATTCTAGCTGTGGGCGCACTAATGTCTTATAAGCTGTGGACTTCAGGTCTCTGTTATGGACCCGGATATTGCGTTTGATGAAGCCGAGGGTCTGATTTGCCTTCTTGGTAATGTTATTGATATGGTCTGACCAACTGAGGTCTTCCGAAACAGTGACCCCAAGGTACTTTGCAGAAGATACACTTTCTAGAGCACAGCCATGGAGGTAATAAATAGCCTGGGAGGGTGATTTACTTCGGGTCACATGAATGACCTGGCATTTCGAGGGGTTAAAACTCATATCCCAGAGCTTTTCCCATTTCTCTAAACTTTCAAGGTCTTTTTGGAGGATCTCTGAGTCTCCTTGCTTGTCAAGGGCAAGGTACATGGCTGTGTCATCAGCAAATAGCCTGACTCTTGACTTTACCTGATCCGGGAGGTCATTTATATATGCTAGGAACAGTATGGGCCCGAGAACCGAGCCCTGCGGGACACCGGAGGATACTGGAATACTGTTAGAATTAGAACCATTTAAAAGGACGGATTGGGATCTGTTGTCTAAAAAGTCCTTTATCCAATTTAGTGTATTCCCCCTTATGCCATAAAAGTGGAGTTTTAGGAGTAACTTTTCATGTGCAACTTTATCGAAAGCCTTGCTAAAATCAAGGAGTATGAGGTCAGTCTGTTTTTTGGCTTGCATGTTTTTAGCAAGTTCATCAACAAGCATAATTAGTTGTGTCTCGCTGGATCTCTTTTCTCGGAACCCATGCTGCAGATCAAACAGAATGTTTTGTTCAGTAAAGTGTCTAGAGATGCTAGAGGCCACAACATGCTCAAGAACCTTACAGAGGACACAGGTCAGGGAGATGGGGCGGTAGTTGGCCGGGTCGGATTTATCCCCTTTTTGAAGATAGGGGATACATTGGCTTCTTTCCAAATGGATGGGAGTTTACCAGAATCAAGGGATCTTTGGTAGCTTAGCTGTAGGATGGGGGGCAAGTTCCTTATGTAGGGTCTGGAGGACTATCGGTTTGAATTTGTCTGGACCAGCAGCTTTATGGGGGTTTAGGCCTTTGAGCAATTTTTCTATGCCCGATTGGGACACATGAATTTCAGGCATTTTGGGGTGAGGGCTGGGTCGCAATGGTTGGTTTAAACCGGAGTCATGAAGGTCCTGTAGAGTCCTCTGTGCAAGTTGCTTGAGGCTTGTTGGGCTCTTGGGGCTGAATACGGAGTGGAATTGTCCATTTAAAGCATTTGCCTTCTCTGAGTCTTCAGAGTACAGGTTTTTGGTTTTGACCTTGGGAGGGTCATCAAGGTCATCTCCATCATTGTTTATACCTAAGATGTCTTTCAGGTACTTTTCGTAGGCCCTATCAGTGATTCTACGAACCAAGTGTTTTTGATCTAAGAATTTTTTCTGGTCATCAATCAATTTTTTGTATCAAAATTATGGTATGATATGCAAAACAAAGTTCAGTATTTCAGCGTTTTAGTATATTTCTGCTGATCAGTAAGTTGCTGAATTCAGCAGAAAATTCAGCGTTTTAGTCTGTCCCATGAATTCAGCAGAAAATTCAGCGTTTTAGTCTGTCCCAAGTTTGATATTATTTATTATTTTTGCTCAAAATATAGATTGTGGACATATTACCCCGAAGAAAACACGATTTCCGCGACAGATAGCAATATTGAATACTTAACAGTGTCGGAAATTTTGGCGCAAAATCGACGTCGCGCGTAAAATGTACTGAATTCAGCAACGACTACCTCTCTTCGCACGCCTATAGCAGGAAAACGAATCCGGTAACTAAGGACTTTTTCGTTCTCTATATGTAGTTCAGGAATTTCTCTAATACATATCAGTTTTTAAATCCTACCGTGGATTTTTTTAAATATATCAAGAAAATTAACAAAAAGGGGGTCTAAAAATCGCATATTACGTTGACGTCAATGTATTTTCGCTCTCAAATTTGACGATTTTGAAGGCCGATATCTCGAAAACAAGCTCGGAACGGTATCGATTTCTTTTCATTTTCGTATGTAGGATATCAAAATACACTCACATGCAGAAAATAAAAGAATTCTACCGTGAGGTCAATTACGTACATCTGGCTTTAACACTCCTAGCATTTTCCATTGGAATTCCATTATGTTGCATTACGAAAACATGTCCGTGCAATGAATACCCCATCATACCCCACTCTTATATAGCAAAACTGGGGTATGCAGGGATATATACCTATTTCCTTATTTTTGCTCAAAAACATAGATTGTGGGTACTCGTTAGAACCGCTTCGGAGAGGCGGTTCTAACGTGTACCAACAACCTATGTTTTGAACAAAAATAAGAAAAACATCCAAAAATTTCTGCTGAATTTTTTAATTTTTATAGCTGAAAAAAAAAAATCTATATATTGCATGGGCTAGTTTTCATAATGTGAACAACAAATGAAACATCTTTTTATATATTAAAATTCCTAGCAGTTTCCGTTAGAACTCCATTGTGTTGAATCGAATGCTCAGTAATCAATATTGACTTTTCAAAAATGCCCTTACACCATCTGTTAGAAACTGCATTTGTCAAAGTCACCATTTTCTGAAACACCCCGAGAGAATTTTAATATTGTCATCATTTTTGCATTTTGCATTGAAATTCTAGCAAACCCATGGATAGAATAAGCTATGTATAGTATCCAATATTTGTTTTGTTTCGATACATCTAAGTCGAAAAACGAGTAATTTTGATTTGCTGCGGGAAATTATTAACTTTTGCCTTGCTTACATTTTTCACAATGAAAAAAGTCCCTATTTTAAGTTATTTTACGACATGAAATTTGTATTTACCAATTTTTTTCAAAACGTTTGTTGCATTTTTTAGGATATAGTTCGGCAAATGGGTGACTGTATGGGCGGCGACTTCAATATTCCTATCTGGGCGTGGTCGGCTAGTCCATCTATTCAAGTAGGGAGATAATAGAAAAGTCGAACTCAGTCAGCCTAGAGCGCTGTCACATATTTTACCGTTAAAGATCAGCTACCTATTTTGTCCAATCCAGTAAACTAGACAAACTCGGATTTTCATTCTAACGGACACTATGTGAGTTGAGTCTTTCAACTGTATACCTTTAGCTTTTACCTAGGTCAAAAGTAGACCATACCCAATAACGTATTCATAAGGTAACGCCCATACAGTGACCTATTTGCTGAGCTATACACAAGGATAACATAATTATGTAATTCAGAAAAGTGTAATTTGGAATCTGAAATATGGAATATGGACAGTGGTCACTGAATTTAGAGGAAAATATGATAAAAGTACATTGAAATGGCGAGCCATGGTTACAAATACTGTCCTCAGAAGGCATAATTCTTGGCATTAAATGAACACTATATCCTCAATTTATTCGCCAGCGATTACTCCTAACTACCAAAATAATAATGACGAGGACTTCCATTTGTCATAAATTGGTAATTATGCTAAAATGTTAATGTTTCAGGTCCTCGTTACAGTGAGTTTGCTGGGCAGTATAGCATTGACCGCTTTTATCATCGCTGGCATGCTGTTCTTCAACCGCTGGAGACGGAAACGACGCCTGAAGAACGCAACTGAAAATGGGAACCTTATCTCCAGGAATACTATACCTCTGGCGTCTTACCGTATGGTAGAAAATGTGAACTATTTTCGTCGTGCAGCTCTGGAAGGGTCGAACAATCCAACCATAGGTATACATTTTAGTGTTATATTCAATGAGCCGCGACGCGAGGAAATCTGTCTTCGGAGTTTCCGACCTGGTCAGACACAAACCGGCCTATAAGGCAGATGCTTGAAATTTTGGATATAAGTAGAAGAGGAATTCTTCTATCCATGTAGCGAAAACCAATGCGCTGATCAGCCGTGCAGTTACTGCACAGCTGATCTGCGTCTGTTTTCGCATAGGCAAAGTACGTTATTTCTAATGACGCAGCTGTTATATCACTGACAGTTCCAAGGCGACTTATAGTCTATAGTTATAGTATTTTTCTAAATTACTGATTCCAAACTGTGTATGATTTTATACGGTGGCTACCTTTTGTATGTCTTAATATGCTCCTCGCCTTACGTATATTGTAGCTTTAAAGTGCTCAAGTTTAATTCACTGCAAAATATATAGTTTCGAAGCAGAAGACATAACTTGGAAAGGAAAAAACACTCGTAAGAAACAAAATATGAAACTGTTTATCTCAATGACATATTCAGCTTTGACTATTCCTGGCATTAGAAAGCACGTGATTTTTGCCTTGTCTACCCATTACGAAATCTTGCCCATGCAATATACAAAGGTTTTTTAAGTCGTAAAAATTACTGATTTTTTAAATATTTTTCTTATTTTTGCTCAAAACATTGATTGCGGGTACACGCCGAGGCGGTTCTAACGTGTGCCCACAATCTATGTTTTGAAGCAGAAATAAGAAAAATAGGTTTACCCCCTGCATACCCCAGTTTTACTATATAGAAGTGGGGTATATAGAGGATATTTGCTTTTTTGAGGTGAATACCAAATATATTTCAACTCACGAGATGAAATATATTTGGTATTCACCGAAAAAAGGCAAATTTTCTTTTTATTTTATACAATATATGGGCATTTTCCCAAAAAGTTTTGAAAACACAAATAATTTTGGTACCACATTGTTCCTTACATTCTAACTAAGAAAATGAATACCCACACTTTATGTTTTCGCTCATAAATACATGTAACGGAGTTACATGCTTTTGAATTTCTGAAGTGAGACAGATTTAATGACGTCAAGTAAATTTGGAAACGTCAGAAGTAATCCAAAATCTACAGTGAAGATATAGGCTGATATCAGTCACTAGTGACTTTTGATATCAGTAAGATTTGGTATCAGTGAGATTTCATATCAATGAAAATACCAATTTTATCAAGTTTTGATAAACATTGGTTTTCACTGTAAAGTATAAAATAAAAGGGGGTATACTTTACATGGACATGTTTTCCTGATGACTGACGCAGGCACCATGTGTTCATGATCACTTCCTCGTATGAATGTGACATAGATTATTTTCTCATATCCTTAAATAGGTAAACATGTCTTATCCATACATGTTCACGCACCCAAGGGAATGATTATGAGACACTACATGAAAGAACCAACAATCAGCATATGCAAAAACAAAGGCGCAGATGATCGCAGATGTTTTCGCTACACGGATAATGAATTTCTTTACTTTCTAAATCCAAAAATCCCAGCCTCTAGCCATATCTTGCGCTTGTACAGCTCGGCCTGTGTCGAACCTGTGTAAAAAAAACTCTTTTTTATTTATTTTTATTTTTATCTTTTTCATAACGCGGCTCTTTTGAGTGTCGTTACCATCTGAACGTGTCTCTTACACAGACGGCAAAGTTATTAATAAGTCATACAAAGAGATTGTGGTGCACTTCGACGTTCTACTCGGTCCTCGTAGGTCCTAAATTCAAACCTCAATTACATAGTGCTTTATTCTAGAGCAAGACTCATAAAACTAACCAAAGTACTGGCTAATACCCAGAAAGCGGTGGCTCCGTCCCAACATGACTAAACAGCTTGTTGAATGGGATGTTAAACGACAAATTAAAGAGAAACCGGTTTATCAATTACAGGTGCATATCATGAAAGTATCATCTTAACATTATTTTTTAAGTATTTTCAGTTAGCCTCAGTTCTTGCGTATTGCAATATACCCCGATCGTTTGTTCGTCCCTTTATCTATACATTTTTAACAAGTTTTAGGATTTAGCTTTCTTTATTTTGCCAACATCTATATCCTTAAATACAGTTCCAGGGTCTCAATAGTATATGGTGCATATGCAAATGCTAACCATTGTTCAGACATAATTTAGACACCATACTCAGAATTCCAGCTGCTATTATATAATGCCAGCAATGTTGACATGGCGCTTCCATTTGACTTGCATTTTCCTGTTTACCGTTTCCTGTTTAACGGAACACGAAAGCACAAGTCACCTTCTACGCGATAGTATTCTACGTGATAGAAAGAATTGCAAGTATTATAGATTAAATGTAAAGAGGTACTTCAACCTCTAGGTGGGTGTTTAGGTGATATTGAAAGCAATGTCCTAGGCAAAGCCATGATAAGTTTTTAAAATCGTCTGAGTGTTTTCAATATTTCGAGACAACTGTTTTATACAAATAATGGCTAATTAAATATAATTATCCGTTTTCCTAATGTTTAAGCATGAGATTTAAATAGACGTTAATGACACACAGAGAGCGTGTAAATGCAGCATTACTGCAAAAAATGTGTCTAGAATTTGAACCCGAATAACACTTAACGACGTTGGCAATCCTTTATCATAATAGTAAAAATAAGAAAAATCTTGGCACAATAATAATTATTGATGTCTACCTCCGGATAATGATGAATAACAAGAATGTTTGCATTTTATCCTGCTGACCAGGAGGCTTAATTGTATATTGTTTTACATGTACTATAATGTAAATTTCATGTTTTGACGGCGACGAGGTAGAATTAGCTGATGCAGTATTAAGCTGTCCGTTATTCTTGTAAAGTATTGTATAGATACAAGTAGAAATAAAGTTTGGACACAGACATGTGAATATGACGTAACAAACTATAATATGCAAATAAATTTAGCAATTTTTACATATATTTTTGATCACCTTAGCGTAATTTTGGACATTTCTTTTATTTAAATGACAAGAACAGTGTCTTAGGCACATGATACGATGAATTTAAAAACTCCATCCTTTAAAGAGGCTTCTGGAACAGCCAAGAAATACAGAAAGGGTGTGAATGTATAATTCTAAACCAAAACTCACAGATTTCTGAAATTTTCAAAAAGTGAGTTTTAAATATAAAAGTATCGACATTTCGATTTTCAAAACAGTTTTTCAGTTGAATGAATGACATAATCTTGAATAGGGTAGGCAGCAGTGAAACCGTCAATTTAAGGATGGTTCCATGGTTTCTGCAAGTCTGCAAGAAACGCTCACAGGTAACGGTGAAAAAAGATGGAATGTGGCATGTCCCATTGCATCCCCATTCATTCGAGATTATCTGCCATGGTTGGAAGATAGGGTTGGCAGGTCACATGATGCGTAGCTTCTATAAATAGCACAATAGCTAACTTTTGGGTGTCAGATTACCAGTATGTCATGTGAACAAAAATAAAGTTTTGAACCCTATCAAACTTTGAGTAGTTTATTTAATAAAGTTTTGGTTTGTTCCATTTTAAGCAAAAACTATTTTCCTTGCCCACATTTTCACAGTGGAAAGAGCCTAAATCAAATTCTTTTCTGACATTAAATTTGTATTTATTTTTGCCCTTTCTAGAATTTTGAAAATGGAAGGAATTTACGTCGATCAAATTAAATTTGATTGTGTGTACTCGTTTACGTGTACCCACAATCTATGTTTTGAGCAAAAATAAGAAAAATATCAAATTTTTTCTACTGAAAATTTTCATTTTTTACAACTTTAAAAATCTCTGTACATTGTATGAGCAGTGTTCGTAATGTGTAAATCTAAGTTTCTGAAAGATCATTGTCCAGGCAGCATACAGAGATTTTTTCAGCAGAAAAAAATGATAATTTCATCAGAAACATTTTGATATGCCGAGGCGGTTCTAACGAGTACCCATAATCTATGTTTTGGAGCAAAAATAAGAAAAATAGGTATACCCCTGCATACCCCAGTTTTGCTACATAAAAGTGGGGTTCAAGGGGGTATACATTACACGGACATGTTTTCCTGGTGTGGTGTGCGTGTTTGGATTACAGATACATTTTAAGTAAATGACTCAGTATATCAGTACTGTTGAAGCTCTTCGCCATATCCATATTTCGTTCTTCAGCTTCAAAACGTGAGCTAAACGTCTCGATTACGATTTTCTCTTTATTGCAGCTATTCGTCGTATTCGCTCAGAGTTCATAAGCTTCATTGAACAACTTGGTGAGGGGAATTTCGGCAGAGTCTTCCTTGGGAGATGCGATAATATGCCAAAAGATGGCGAAAATGCAATGGTGGCAATCAAAATGCTCAAAAATACAAGTTCTCCTGAAGCTACAAAAGACTTCGAAAGGGAAGCAGAAATGCTCACATATCTTCAGCATACTAACATTGTAACATTTTATGGGATATGCATGGAAGAGGAAAGCTTTATGATGGTATTTGAATATATGGAAAACGGAGATCTGAAAAATTATTTGAGGTAAGATTTAATATGCCTTTCAAACGCTCTTTTCAAGCGATGGTCAAATGTGTAAATGAAGAATCCTAAGAGGAGAATAAAAACCCATGAATGTCATGCAAGATTTAATGGATTACTTCTTTGTACATAAATATCAGATCTGAAAGAAAGATTATACTTTTAGCGCAATGAAAATGTACACTACGAAACCTTGCCTTTGCAATATACAGAATTTGTTTCTACATTAAAAATCGAAAATTTCATTATTATTTTTTTTTATGTTAAATATTGCGCAAAACCTCCTCGCCGAGGCGGTTCTAGCGCAAAGGCAAAATGTTTTTTTTTCTTCTCATGACGCGGACCATGTCAATTTGGTTTTGATAGGCAATGAAATTGAATGTATGTTGGTAATATGCTTTCCCTGTTTTGTCACTACGTCTTTCATTTGCATATTTTGTTTCTGTTTATATGCTCGTATGTTACATATGTAACCTAGAGTTAAATAACGAATAAAGTTGAGTTGAGTTGAGGTTCAAAACTATAACCGCAGTGCTCGGCAGTCAACATAAGAGTGGACTAAGTGTCACAAATTTAGCGTTAGAAATGGTAACTCTCTGACGCCACTCTCTTGTTGACGCCACTCTCTTGTTGACGCCACTCTCTTGTTGATGCCACTCTCTTGTTGACACCACTCTCTTGTTGATGCCACTCTTGTTGACGCCACTCTCTTGTTGATGCCACTCTCTTGTTGACGCCACTCTCTTGTTGATGTCCGAGACCTGTATAGTGGAATTACTTTGACCTTGCCGGCAGACCATTGGTGATAAGAGGTAAACCGGCATGGTCAAAGTAATTGTACTATAGATGTACCACAGATATGGTTGTCGTTTAGTACATTAATTAAACACCTTAAACAAACACACAAATAAAATTTAAAACACCTTAAACAAACACACAAATAAAATTTAAAACACCTTAAACAGACACATAAACAAAATTTAAAACACCTTAAACAAACACACTAAGCAAATTTAAAACACCTTAAACAAACACACTAAGCAAATTTAAAACACCTTAAACAAACACACTAAGCAAATTTAAAACACCTTAAACAAACACACAACCAAATTTCCGTGTTGTCATTTTGCATCAGACTCCAGTTTTCGCTGCCTTAATAATTGCTTCGTTACTTGGAGAGGTTGAAATTCTCTTTGGGCTGCGATTAGCATTTGAGCCTGTGCATGAGAAAACCACCGATTTGGGTTTCCGACCAGGTCTGACACAAAGCGGCCTGTACAGTCACAGAAAGGGCTAGAAGCTTGAAATTTTGGATTTGAGGAGAAGATTAACTGTATTATCCGAGTAGTGAAAACAAAGGCGCTGATCAACTTCGCGGTCACCGCGCAGCTGATCTGCGCCTTTGATTTCGCCCAAGCATTTGGTTGGTTTTCTTATGCAATGGCTGATTTAGACTCAACGACTTGCCTGTCCTATTTTCTGCAGAGCCGCCACGTGGGAAAACCAACAATGTAGTTTCCGAACAGGTCCGACACAAACTGAGCTGTACAAGCACAGAAGCAGGCTAGACGCTTGAAATTTCAGATTTAGGAAGAAGAGAAAGTGTACTATCCGTGTAGCGAAAACAAAGGCACCGATCAGCTTCGCAGTTACTGCGAAGCTGATCTGCGCCTTTGTTTTCGCATATGCAGATTGTTGGTTTTCCCATGCGGCGGCTCAAATGACATTTCAAGATATAATTGCAGTAATAAACAATAGAAGTCATTAACAGCAGTGATCAATACGTCTTTTATTGAACCTGACGGCTTCCATTCTTGGATCTCGTTTTTCTAACGTGTCAAGGATAATTTTAAGTAAACAGATTTAAGTACATATAGATACGGAAAGGTAAAAAAAAGTAAGCAAAGGCCTTGGATTTGTGTTATCAGAACCACCGCCCCAACCTAAAATCCGTGGTGGTGATGAACTTGATTGACAATCAGTTATAAATGTACATACGAAAGCCACGCTCATAAATAGGACCATTGCCCACCATACAAAATTAACATGTCACAATCTAGCATATTAAAATTGAGACCCCAAAACGAAGAGCTGGTCTACCAAAGTGACTTTGTCTTACAGTTTACAGTGTTTCGTGGGGACTGAGACAGTATCGCCACTGTGATTGTGGTTTACAGTTTCCCGACGAAATCCTAATGATGTGATGGGAAAATAGCTGCTCATTCGGCTTACGATATGTGTCATGGTATAAGTGCCTGATTGTTAGTTTGGTTTTTTCCCACCTCGGTTTTTGGAGTGGGAATCTCTTTCTGACTGCGCCTTTTCCTGATCTTTGCCTACTTGTACCTTTTAATATGAGCATGGGAAAAGCAACAATCTGCAAAGGCGAAAACAAAGCCGCAGATCAGCTTCGCAGTAACTGCGAAGCTGATCAGCGCCTTTGTTTTCGCAACACGGATAGTACAATTCCTCTTCTTTCTTAATCCAAAATTTCCTGCCTCTAACCATCTTCTGTGACGGTACAGCCCGGTTTGTGTCGGACCTGGTCGGAACCCAAATTGTTAGTTTTCTTATGTACAGGCTCATTTTATTAGCTCCAGGATAGCTCAGACGGTAGCGTCGTTGCTTTCTGGCTAGCTATATACCTCTACCTTGTAGGTTCGAATCTCACTGGCTTTGCAAGTAAAACAGCGTTTATCGAAAACCCTGGCTCATCGTTCCTGAATCGGAATGTATAAATAACTGTCACCTATCGGTTTCACACGGTATTTCCCGTCAAAACGTCGAAAACTGCTCTGCAAAAATAAGAAAATTAGGTATACCGCTGCAAAGCTCGTTTTTTTTTTTCTATTTAAAAGTGGATTTTAAGGGGTATACATTTCCCGGACATGTTTTCCTGACGAAAAGAACACGAAGGCCCCAAGCCAAACTGATTCTGTTATGTTGCAGGTCCCATGGTCCAGATGCTTCAGTCTTAAAATTATCAGCCAAGGAAATAGAGCCGGTGCTATCAGAAATCCAACTCCTCCATATAGCTCGACAGATCTCACTAGGAATGGAATACCTGTCTTCTCAGCATTTCGTACACCGTGATTTGGCGACAAGGAACTGTCTTGTTGGTTCTAACATGGTGGTAAAGATTGGTGATTTTGGAATGTCTAGGGATGTATATAGTACAGACTATTATAAGGTAATAAGTATTCCAACTTCACTAATTTGGATCAGAGGCGGTCCCTGTGGCCGAGAGGTAAAAGGTCATATCCAAAGGTTTTGATTTTGTAAAACTGAAGTAGACATTGATGGAAGAAACTGATTGCCGAAAACCTCACCAAATTATCATGACTGGTTCCGGCGATAGCTTGATTTGTAATTTGGCTTTTTATATAATGAATATTCATAAGTTCCACTATGATGTCATAGAAGCACATAGGAAAATTTTGAATATCATTCAAACAAACAACTAAAACAAACAACTTATCATTTGAAAATAACAATTCACCATTTGTACATCTTTTTGTTTCAGTTTCAAAACTTTTAATCATCATTTAAGTGAATTATTTTTATTTTTATTTTTTTTTTACCAAGGGAGACTACTCTCACATGAATGTTGTTATTCAAATACGGTCCCATATCTTTTGAGCTGATGGGTATATTTAGGTTTAATTTTCAATTAACAAGTCCAAAGAACAAATGTGATCAGATGACAAAGAATAAGAAGGTTCTGAAATAACTTTTATATATCCCCTTTAAGAGCGCTGATATTTCATAAAAGCACCTGATCATTCGATCATCTCACGGCTGTTTCAAGTGTGTGTTTCGAGTCCCAAAGGACAAGTTCTGCTTGCGGGTGTGTCATGTGTTTTTTCTCGGGATTGTCCCATTTTAGCCCCACCTACTGATTGGTCTCATATCAGCTGAAATAATTTTGAAAGGGACGTGCAACTGAATAAAAATAATTATGATCAGAACATCAGACATCAGAAGATGTTAAGCTGGTATCAAGTATAAACTATACACGCTTTAATTAAAAAAACTATATATTTTGACAACGGGGGCCAGTCTATACCATAAAATGTCCGTGAAGTGTATACCCCCTTAAACCCCACTTTTATATATAAAAATTGGTGTTTGCATTGGTATATCGAATGGTTTTATTTTTGATCCAAAACGTGCATTGTTGATACTCGTTAGAACCGCCTCGTCGACGAGTTCTAAGGTGTACCTACAATGTATGTTTTGAGCCAAATTGTTACAAAAATGTCCAACGAAATTTTCAAACTTTTCTCCTGAAAAATTGTATATTACATGAGCAAGTTTTCATAATATACATGTACATGTACAAGGTAATAGTAGCTCAAGCAGCATTCTCGTCGAATTTTCTTGATGGATTGTCTCTGTTCGGAAACTAATCTGACAATCAGTATTACGTAAAAAGAACATTAGCCCAATATCTCAGGTGAGAAAAGAGGGATCATCCCATATTTATTTTAATAATGATGGTGCAAAAGCCTTAAGATGACAGATACAACCTCCATGCCGGAGATCGTCATACAAGGTTTACGTTTTGTGTACAGTTTCCTAGCTTTACTACAATCTTTTTCACAATTCTCAGACGAGTGATTGTGGCACAATGATCCACTTACCATTTCCTTATCCTTGAATATGTTTTGCCATTACGAAAACTTTCCCGTGCAATAAATAGAGATTTTTTGGCTTCAAAAAATGAAAATTTTCAGCTGAAAAAATTGATATTTTTCTTACTTTTGCTCAAAACATATATTGTGGGTACACGTTAGAACCGCCTCGCCGAGGCGGTTCTAACGAGTACCCACAATTTATGTTTTGTAGCAAAAATAAGAAAAGTAGGTATACCCCTGCATACCCCAGTTATATAAAAATGGGGGTGCAATATAAAATGCAATATAAAAATGGGGTTCAAGGGGGTATACATTACACGGACATGTTTTCATGATGCTATGTCGTTTTTTCTTGTCGTTTTTTATTTAGGTCGGGGGTTCAGCTGTACTACCAGTGCGCTGGATGCCTCCGGAAGCTCTGCAGTACGGAACATTTACAATGGAATCTGATGTTTGGAGCTTTGGCGTGGTACTATGGGAGATATTTACCTTTGGAAAGCAGCCGTGGTACCATATGTCTAACCAAGAGGTACTAATATTTACTTAAGCATACAATATCTTTAACCTACAAATACTAAAATTTACCCTTGTCAAGCAACCTTAGTACCATATAGCTTCGAGATACTTATATTTACTTTTTGCAAGCAACCGTGGCATTGTTTCTGCTGATAAAATTGACGTGCCGTTACAATGACAAATTACGTCGATGTATTAAAGCCGAAACTTGTGTTCCATTGGCACGTGAATGTCATGATTTAAACTTAGGTTTTGTTGTTTGAACAAGGCCCGTGGTCTAAATGGAACTGCCTTCAAACAGCTATGCGCATTGATATTTATGCAAGAACTCTTGTGTGGCCATCTAAAGCAAGTTGAACCGTCAAACAAGTGGCCTCGTAAAACACGTTAAACGTGTATTTTAATACTATTGTAATACATTTTACCAACTGAAACATGTATACATGTGTCCATGGTCATTTTTTTTTATTCAGTTTTACGTCCCTTTCAAGCTTTTTCACTCATATCGAGACGAATCAATCGGTAGGTAGGACGAAAACCGGAGTACCCGGGGAAAAACCACCTGACACACCCGCAAGCAGAACATGGCTTGTCTCACATATGAATTCGTTCCCCGTGCGAGGCGCGAACCCACATCGGTGAGATGATCGAATGATCAAGAGCACTGAAGTCAGCGACCTTAACCACTCGGCCACGGGGGCCGCCCTATCCATGGTCATGACACGCTGTCACACTCATCTTCCATTTCCCCCAGAATTACCCCAGGAAAACCATGAATAAGGCAACTGCTTCCGTAGGATGTAACGCGAGCCGTATTTATAATAAGGATTATTTTCACTGGCGTTTCTTAAAATTTAATAATGCATGCCATTATTTCAGGTGATAGAATGCATTACGAACGGTCATGTGTTGGAGGCCCCGTGTAACAGCCCTGAAGAAGTTACAGTGCTCATGATGAGTTGCTGGAAACGACAACCGCTAGAAAGAATGACTATGGAAAACCTACAGAAACATCTAGAGCGTATATGCTCTACTCATCCGGATTATGAAAATATTGTACTATAAGATAAACTGACAGTGGCGTTTAGGGCTATGTCACATACCTATGAATGCGGTTAGATACGGGTTCTTAAAGATTTCTTAAGGATGGATATGGACAACTCGTGATATGTGAGCCTGTGCGTGAGAAAACCAACAATATGGTCTCCGACCAGGTCCGACATAAACCGGGCTGTACAGTCACAGAAG
Organism: Rugalucina vietnamica; assembly: GCA_964017185.1. Lineage (NCBI taxonomy): Eukaryota > Metazoa > Mollusca > Bivalvia > Lucinida > Lucinidae > Rugalucina > Rugalucina vietnamica. Next base: position 35,018,831 of record OZ024876.1, read on the forward strand.
ATGGTAAGAGGCTGGAAATTTTGGATTTAGAAAGTAGAGGAATTGTACTATCCGTGTAGCGAAAAAAACAAAGGCGCTGATCAGCTTCGCAGTGAATCCAGTTACTGCGAAGCTGATCTGCGCCTTTGTTTTCGCATATGCAGATTATTGGTTTCCTTATGCAGCGGCTCATTTGTATTTACATGATAGGGCCCCGCCAAATAGATTGGCTGCTTGTGCCTCTAGGCCAACCTTATACACCACTGACAGACCATCCGATTACTGGTTAACCGCTTTGGTCTGAGGAAAAGTGGTTCAGGAAAAGTGGTTCAAGTCAAACCATCCATACGTATAAGCCTTTGTGGCTTACTTTGGTGGTTATATTTGAAAAGGTACAAGTAGGCAAAGGTCAGGAAATGTCGCAATCAGAAAAAGATTCCCACTCCAAAAACCGAGGTGGGAAAAAACCAAATTAACAATCAGGTACTTATACCATGAAAACATTTCGTAAGCCGAATGGGCAGCTATTTTCCCAATAGGTGGCCACTCAGTTACCTTAACTTAACTAAAAATACGAAAACATACATAAGGGGCCAACAGCACAAAAATTTATCTAAACACCGTGACATAAAACAAAAAGAACCACCACAGTGTCACATACCTATGAGCGCGGTTCTTAAAGATTTTCAAGGATGGATATGGACAACTCGTCTAGTCCTATTTATATTTGCATGATAGGGTCCCGCAAAATAGATTGGCTGCTTGTGCCTCTAGGCCAAGCTTATACACCACTGACTGACCATCCTATTAATGGTTAACCGCTTTGGTCTGAGGAAAAGTGAACACATTAAAGCACCTTTTGGATGTCATGACATCCTAATTTTGGGTAAAAGACCCATAAAATTGAAGCAACGTCCCGGCATGAACATAGCTGTTGATTGGGACGTAAAGCACCAATTAAAACACATTCAAACAAATCTGCATGGAATTTTTATCATTGTGAAATTAGCGTAAAGCTTTTTTAGGGTCTACAAATTGTCAAAATCTAATACTTGAATGATTTTTACCTGTATAAAGAAAATTGGCAATTTTACAAAGAAGACTGGTTATACATGTACTTGAAACATTCTTGTATGGTCCATTCACACATCACTACCAGATTGCTTTATGCCCAAACTCAGAGCTTGAGATGGCTCAATAATATGGTTATCAACAACTTAACTGTCAAGTTAATTCCTAGTTTGATTCCGTTGTCACCCGTTTGGCATGCTGGGTAAATTTAAGTAAAAACTATTACCATAAACATGATCTACAATCTTTGAAAATATTCCACTCAGAACTGCATGCATATGTTTCTTGGAGAAAAAGTATTAATTATCATATTTGCTGAATGCTGTTTAGAGCAGATATAGTAAAAATCATCTTTTCTTTATATTGACGTTTGCATCGAAATCTGTACTTTCTCAGATTGTAGTCAGGAAATTGTAGATCATTTGAGCCACCTCATGAGAAAACCAACAATTTGTATATGCGAAAACAAAGACGCAGATCAGCTTCGCGGTAACCGCGAAGCTGATCATCGTCTTTGTTTTCGCTACACGGATGGTACGCTTACTCTTCTTCTTAAATCCAAAATTTCAAGCTTCTAGCCTGCTTCTGTGGCTGTGCAGCCTGATTTGTATCAGACCTGTTCGACAACCACATTGTTGGTTTTCCCACGAGGTGGCTCATGATATCCTGCATGCCACAAGGATGACAAGGGAATGATACCAGGAAGTAACTTGACAGTCGCTGATATGTTGCTAAGCAATCTAAAGCTGAGAATTGGGACATAACATAATTAATATGAGCCACGTCATGCGGAAACCAACGGTACGTAGTAACTGCGATACTGATCAGCGCCTTTTGTTTTTGTACATGTAACACGTATAGTACAATTCCTCTACTTTCTAAATCCGAAATTTCCAGCCTCTAACCATCTTATGTGCTGGTTCAGCCCGGTTTGTGTCGGGCCTGTTCGGAAACCACATAGTTGTATTTCTTCTGTCGCGGCGCATATGTGATGTTTGAATTACTCATATAAGAATGTTTTAAGACCATCAACTCGTCTTGGTAAAATTGTCATTTTTCTTTGGAAGAGTCTATTGACAGACGTCTGTCAATAGCAAATACTCGGTAAATGTGCTATTACCAGACGTCTGTCAATAGCAAATTTTCGGTGAATGTGCTATTACCAGACGTCTGTCAATAGCAAATTTTCGGTGTGTCTGCTATTACCAGACGCCTGGCATAAGTTAATTTGGCGACTTACATGTATTTGGCAGATTGCTTATTGTAAATCAGCTGGTCAAGACGAAGCCATTGTAATAATTCTTTAACCAATCGGAAATCTAATACAAGAGACTGCGAACGACCTTAGTGTGTACATGTTGATAATACGACTAAAATAGCAGTCACATATTAGTGTATAAGCCAAACGCATACCGGGCGCGTTGACAAGATTGCAAAATCCAGCGTACGTCAGGAGCACGTCAGAGACACGTTAGGAATGCGATACATGCGCGTTTTGTACGCTTGGTGTACGTTGATATATGTCGCTGTAGGTCGGTGCGTGTTCCACGCGTGTTTGGGCTCAAAAGATTTTTAAGCATGTTTAAATTTTCTCGAAGCCCGGCATGTCGTGGGCGTGTGTCTTATACGTTTCGAATAAGGTCCATGCGCGTTACATGCGCGTTGAAGACGCTTTGAACGCGTTTGGCACACATTCTAGTCCTGAACGACAGTGTACGCTACATGCGCGTTCTAAGTTTACGAGAGATTGCTTCAGTAACGTACCCAAAGCGTGTATGAGGCGCGCGTTGAACGTTTGCTGCGTGCCTATAGAGCGTGCGTAGCGTATCTGCGACGTAACAAAAATGTTCTCCAAAATGTTTAGCTATTTTTTCTTATTTTCGATTCAAAATCTATGTTTTGAGCAAATATAAGAAAAAAATATCAATAATTTTCAGGTGAAAATTTTCAAATTTTAAAGCTAAAAAATCTCTGTCTATGGCATTGGCAAGGTTTCGTAATGATTGACTTCACAAGTTGTCACTGCATCTGCCAAGTTTCAAGTCTCAGGCTGCAATAGTTTCCAAACAAACCCAGTGTTTTCACCTTTATCCATGTGAAAGCCAGTTTCGAAAATTGACCTTGACATAAAATATGTCAACATTTGAATAAAATATGATGGGCTTAGGTCCCTGATACTACATGTCAAGTTTCAGGATAATACCTTGCATAGTAATTCCCCTTCAAGCACGCACCTTAACCCGGTGCCCTTGACCTATATTTCACGGTCCACTGACTTTGAAAAATTTTACGTCGAAGTTTGGTTTTCTCGACATCAGAGATAGCTGCGAGTCTGAAACCTTGCATAGTAATTGTCCTTGACATACCCTTCAAGCACGCACCTTAACCCGGTGCCCTTGACCTATATTTCACGGTCCACTGACTTTGAAAGTTTTTTCGTCGAAGTTTGGTTTTCTCGACATCAGAGATAGCTGCGAGTCTGAAACCTTGCATAGTAATTGTCCTTGACATAGCCTTCAAGCACACACCTTAACCCGGTGCCCTTGACCTATATTTCATGGTCTATTGGCTTTTACCGATGCAGGTGCGATATCGACCTCCGCGGAGTTCTTGTTGTTAGAGAATATGCATGCATCACCAACTCCTCTTATCGTGTGCCAGGTGTTTTTTCTCGGGGTTCTCCCGTTTTCGCCCCACCTACTAATTGGCCCGTCTCATTTGAGCTGAAATAATCTTGAAAAATTGAATTTAAAAAAAAAATATCGCTATCAAGTACCTCTTTCCGCATTTTGTTTAAGCAGAAATATCGGTCCCTCAAACGAATTGTCGAGCTTACCCGATTCATTCATTCGTTCGTTCGTTCATTCATTCATTCATTCATTCATTCATTCATTCATTCCGAGTCAGTCAATCAGTTCCGGTTGATCATCATGCTGATCATCCATGATCATCATGGATCAAAATTTCGAATACATTTAGGCGTAAAATAAACATAGCCGTGTTTCAACTGGGTTGGGTCGGTACTGGTCGAAAAAGCGTTTTTGTTTTTCATTCATTTTTCTTTGCTCTCTAAATACGTATATTGTATTTATACAAATTGTAATTCTTCTCAAGATGTTTCTCAAAGTTTGGTGTATATAATTACAACAAAAAATTACTGTCAACAGAACTTGAGGAGAAGGTGTGAAAGGAGAAGTGTTTGCCATGCGCACTATAAAAACATTTTAGGGATATTCTAGTTTTATGACACCTGAGCCGGGCCACAAAAAAGACAACATACATTTAAACTTTTTTTAAATTATATAAACGAAAGTGTGGTTTCTACGCAGCTTATTGAAAACAATTGCATTGTTATTCCGGGTTTTCAACTTCCTTTATTTTCCAATTTGGTCACACATGCACGCGCGCGCACACGCATGCATTTTCATATACTTAGATATGTATTTATTTTCTATTTTTATTTTATTTTTTTTATTTTTTTTTTTTTATTTTATTATTATTATTTTTTTTTTTGACTTGTCACGCACATTTGCGTTATATAATTTCAACTTGAGCAGTTTTTTCGGTAGGCATTTCTATATATAAACTTGGATTAATTGAGTTTGCAAAATATGACAATGTATCGTATGAATATGCCTCAAGGCGTGAAAAGAGAAGCGTTTGCCACGCGTACTATAAAAACATGTTAGGGGTATTCTAGTTTTTATGACACCTGAGCCGGGCCAAAAGAAAACAAAAGTGTGGTTTCTACGCAGCTTATAGCCAACACCCCTGATCTCACTAATATTAAGCATTATTGACTATTATTGCGTTGTTAATCCGGGTTCTCAACTTCCATAAAATGTGTCTGTCAGTCGACCATAATGCCGTCTAGGTATTTTTTTTTTAGTTTGGACAAACATGCACGCACGCGCACCAGCATACATTTCCAAATACTTAGTCATATTTTATGGTCGCGCTTGATGAACAATGATTTGTTAAGATTTGCCGAATTTGCCGAGTGAAAATAACTACTTTTTTCATAACTCGACTGATACATTACCGACAAAATAAGAAACGCAATGGTTCCAAGGTGCACGGAAACATATTCTACCCATCTTTATCCTCATTGTTGTTCAAACATGGGCTCTAAAGGATTGACATTTAACCGCATCTTGAATAAAAACATACATGTGGTCGGGTGGGAATATTGGCCCCGCCCATTGGGGCCTAGGAGAAATAGATGGGCTGCTTGTGCCTCCAGGCAAAGCTTCTAATCTACTGACCGACCAGCTGATTATTGGTTAACCGCTCCCAGGAAATGTGGTATAGTCAAACCAGCCATACATATAAGCCTTATTGGCTTAGTTGAGTGCATGGTTATAATTATGAAGCACATTTTGAGTGTCTTGACATCCTAATGTTGGGCACATCCACGTACGCTCAATATGAAATTCACGAACAAAAATAGATTTGAATTTCTGTACAAAACTGTTTTTCTTAAAATGAAAAAGTAACTTCAGCATCAGCTCGTTCGCACACACACACACAAACACACACGTGAGATATTTTGTAAGTTTAGCATTTCCAAAAAAAAAAAAAAAAAAAAAAAAAAAAAGAAAGAAAGAAAAAAAGAAAGAAAGAAAGAAAAAAAAAAGAAGAGAAAATGCATCGAGTTTACATGTATCTGTGTCTCTTACAGGTCTCGTATTTCTTTTTCCACACGGCATCCAGGGTTTTATCAAAAAGTTAACAAATAAAATTATTCAGTGGGCATTGTTCATGTAAATGGGATATGATGTGTCTGTCAGCAGCAAAAAGTCGGTAAATTTGCTATTACCCTGGGCGTCTGTCAATAGCAAATTTACGGATTTTTTGCTGCTGACAGACGTCTGGTAATAGCACATTTACCGAAAATTTGCTATTGACAGACGTCTGGTAATAGCACATTTACCGAATATTTGCTATTGACAGACGTCTGTCAATAGACACTCCGTTTTTCTTTATATAGGTAAAATTCATACAAGTGATAGATTTTGACAATTGGCAGACCCTGATTTCCAACGGATTTCAATACAAAACATAAAGACGCAAGTGTGCATTATCTTGAATATTGTACCAACTACATAAATTGAGCCTGTGCACGAGAATACCAACAAGTTGGGTTCCGACCAGGTCTGATATAAACCAGTCTGTACATCACAGAAGCAGGCTAGAAGCTTAAAATTTCGGATTTAAGAAGAAGTGAAAATTAAGGCGCTGATCAGCTTCGCAGTAACTGCGAAGCTGATCCGCGCCTTTGTTTTCGCATACGCAATTATCCGGTTTTCTCGCGGTACGGCTCATATGTACAGTATAATTTACTCTAATTGACTGAAGCATGCATTTGTGAATTACACATCATTATGGAAAATTATTAGTTTTCTACCAAACATATATGTACGCGTATGTACATTATGTATGCATAGGTACAATTTGTCAAAATTCACTATTGACAAACGTTTGTCATAAGCCATTTTATCGAAAAATCGCTAATGACAAACGTTTGTCAATAGCAGATTTTACGTGTTTTCGCCATTGACAAACGTTTGTCATTAGCCTCTTCCAAAAAAAGCAGATTTTCTTGTGCGGTTCGTGTGGTAGTACGATGTCTGTAAATCATGGTCATGTAAAATTATATAATACTTTTGTCTGAAGTTTATCCTCATGCCCCATTGAGGCAAACAAAATCAAAACGGGCTTTTACCTGGAAATGGTTGAAAAGAACTTCGCCTATTTGCTTGGACAAAATAGATGTTTGTGATATTTGCTCTTTGCTCATGACTATAGGAATGTACATGTACATAGTACACTCAGTGTTTTTGTCAATAAATAAGCCGTCTCGTGAGAAAACCTACAATGTGGTTTCCGAACAGGTCAGACACAAACCGAGCTGTACAAGCATAAAACACAGCTAGAGACACGATCTTAAATCTGGCTTAATAGTGTATGTAATGAATCATTTGAATTATGGCGGGAGACGTAGGGGCTTTTAACGTTTCAGTTTTTAAAGCCCTGCTAAACGCAATGCACTGCGGGGTCAAATTAGTTGTGAAATCCCCACCCCGAGGAACTACAGCTTGGAGATGTGCTAAAACAACGACAAAAACCGTATGATATGAGCTAGGGTCTAGAATTTCTGCATATAAATGTACATGTAAATAAGGTAATTTGAAACAGTTAATTTGAATTAGTGGGACCTTGTACAAATAAATCCCAGCACATCTCCGGCACTGCCGGGACTCATCGAGGGTTAAATCCCGGCACTTACTAACAACGTGTCCCCGCCATTCCCTGTCCCAATAGAGACTAGGGATACAACTGACTGGTGCATAAACTAATCGCCATTATTTTACGAGCGAAAAATACGGTCCAAACGTTAATGGAAGACAAGAATTTCACTTGTATGAATATCAAATTTGGGCTAATAGTTTAGTTGTTTTCACTCGTATGAATAATCCGTTAGTTCTCCAAGAGACAATTGATCGAACACATCTACATTGCAAAACACGATACCATTTATGAGCGAAAACTACAAGTCCTATGGTGAGTGCATACGTGAATGTGAGACAAGCATCTCACTTGACACTGTATGAATATTAATCCATTTTTGTCGAATGGACTTTCCCATCATTATAATTTGGGTGAGTCCACTTTCATTTTCGGAGGAGTGAGCATCAGGCGTGATTTTAAATTTTCATACAAGTGTTTGCTGAAAATCCTCTTAGCAAAAAGACTAGCTCCAGATGGGACGCCGCGTTCTTTGGCGTCACATCTGGGGTTATACTAGTTGCCTATGTCTCGTAAGGAAACCAGACTTAAGTCCAATTCGCCTGCGCCAAAAATACACGCGTGTAAATATACTCCGGTGTGCAAATTTTACTCGGGGTAAGCAAATGGCGCATGCGAACGCAAATACACACCGGAGCCTATTTACATATGGGTAAATTTACTCCTGGGTCTGACGAGATGCAAATTTTATTCTTAAAAATACACACGTGTAAATTTACTATTTTGTCCCATGTGAACGCAAAGTAAAATTAACCCATGAGTATTTTTATTTCAAGTCAATATTCTGCTATTAGATATCAATTTTTCACATTTTTGTTCATAACTATTTATATGACAGTTGCTGAAACTGTGGACCGATTGTTGCTCAATAGGAGTTTATTGCCATCATCAAGTTCATCACATTTTAGATCATATGGGGTGTAAACAGCCAGACTATTTCTTCATAATTCTTGGTTAGGATTATTGGGGTATTTTAATAGTAATTCCTTGTGAAAGGACGATAGTAGGTATCTGTATAACTGATAAAGTTATGCCTGACCATTACATGATTTTCCTCTGCTGCCAAAGTCTACAAGAACACCTTGCAAAAACAGAAAACTTAAATTAACAGGTGTTGTGCAAAATTAAAAGTCGATATCATGTAAATTTTAAATTATGAAACCGTACATAAGGTGCAAACAGCAAAAAATTCATTTATATGACTTTTTCAAACGGAAACAACTAACTGTCGAAACTTGCTTTGTTGTAGTAGGGAGTTATCTCCTCTTTCTCTAATATGACGCTTTAAGAAAGCAACGACAACCTGGAATCAGTAGCCGCTGAGAGGTAATAAGCTTTCATTCGAGACCAAGATTGCCCTTTCCCCTTATGGGTGCATTTTATTGTCAAGATTCAGTTTCATGCACCGTACTATAATGAATTTTCGCATTTTTTGTTCTTATCTGATTATATCTGATTATATGACAGTTTCTGAAACTGTTGACATTGTTGCTAAATAAGAGTTAATTGTCATTCAACACATTTAGACCATATGAAATGCAAACAGCCACACTATTTCTTCATCATTCTTAATTAGGATTCTTGGGGCATTTTAACAGTAATTCCTTGTGAAAGGATGATAATAGGGAACTGCTTTGAACTGCTAAGTTTGAGCCTGACCATTTCTTGATTCTCCTCTGCTGCAAAAATTCTACAAGAACACATTGAAGCAGCCTCTTTTTGTTTTGCAAATACAGAAAACATAAATGAACAGGTTTTCATCCAGAAATAATTAATTTACATACAAAAATACTCCTGGTGATAAAACCCATGCGAACGCAATTTAAATTTACTCAGAGGTTGATTTGCATGTACCGGAGTTTATTTACACACCGGAGTATATTTTCACGCGTGTATTTTTTGTGCATGCGTATATTTTTTGTGTGGACTTTAGTAAAGTTTACTTGTATAAACTATCAGTTGCTTGCGTTTACAAAAAGAAATAATAATAATAATAAATAAATAAATAAATAATTAATTAAAAACTTCAGCACTAGTTTTGTTGATCTAGATAATCAAGACGCTTTTTTGTTCACTGAGTAACAAATCATTCTGTTTGTAATGTATACTTAGCGTCAAAGAAAAGTTATCAGTAAATCAGGTTCAATTAACAAACAACAATATTAAATTCATTCTGTAAGACAACTGCCGATACGTCAGTATTCATTTTTCATGGCATAGGGGAGGCTATGCAATCGGGCAATGGCGGATCTGTGCAATGGGATTCTGTCTCCTATATGGATACAGTTTATAATAAGTGATCCTTTCCCATCAGCAAAATATTTCCGTGTAATATACCCCCTTATACCCCGTTTTATATAGCAAAACTGGGGTATGCAGGGATATACCTATTTTTCTTATTTTTGCTCCAAAACATAAATTGTAGACACTCCTGTACACACAATCTATGTTTTGAGTAAAACGAAGCCTCCGTGGTGCAGTGGTTAAGTCACTCGCCTTGTAAACCAGGGGTCGCAGGTTCGATCCCGGGCTTCTCCAAAACAACAACAAAAATCAACCTCCCGGTTGAGCCTTCGGGTGCTCCCGGGACAACAAACCCACAAAAAAAAACTACTATATAACTGGTCTCGCCCAAAAATATCCAACATTTTCTACTTAAATTTTCAGTTTTTTTTTACAGCTGAAAAAAATCTTTGTATATTGCATGGGCAAGTTTTAAACGTACAATTTTAGTACTCTAACCCTCTAGTGCCCGGTGTAGCATATATGCTACATGAGTTTTAGAAAGCAATAACTTGTTAATACATGGATAATTTGAGTTGCTTTCCTTTGATTGTAAAGGTATATGTTGCTGTGTATTTAGGAATTGTGGAATTATTGTCTAGCTTTGTGTCATGTGACTTTTATCTTCCTTTCAATATGGCCGCCGCCATAAACATGTAGATGTGTTAATTAGTGGTCATTTAAATTAAATGAAAAGATCATAAACAGGTATGTACAAAGCGTAAAAATGTCCTAATATTTCTTTTCAAAGGTAAAAAATAATAAATAAATATCTTTTAAATATATGTGCTACCTGAATAATGCAAAATTTTCGTTCAAATTTTGATGTAGCATATTTGCTACATCGGGCAAAAAATGTTCTGTATCATATATGATACATTGGGCAACACAATCCAACATCAATTTTATTAAGTTTCCTGTCTCTCAAAATGCATGTATGAACACAATAACGCTACATGTTTGATGCAAACATGATTTTAACTAAAACCATGGCTTTTATCCTCATTAATTTGAGTCCGACCATGCATTAGCCATCGTCTGATTTATGTAGCATATATGCTACATCGGGCATTAAATGAACCCAAATTTTCATCATAGGATGAGTCTCTGAAACATTAATTCAGATTGCTGAATCATTAATTAAGATTATCTTATTTTCTAATTAAGATATCTTATTTGCTTTATATGGTATCCTATTTGCTAATTAAGATAAAGATATCTTATTCACCAAAGTTGATATCTTGATTAATCTTGTAAATCTGATTAAGGTATAATAGATATCTATATAAGCTATCTAAATTATAATATTGATATCTAAATTGTCATGTAAGATATATGCTATATAAGATAACTTAATTGAAGATATCTTGTATACTATATAAGATATCTTAATTGTGACCGGGATTAAATAAGATATCTTATTTAGCATATTAGATATCTGCTTTACTATATAAGATATCTTAGGATATAAGATATCTTATTTGATGGAGAAGTTAACTTTATAGCTAAATAAGATATGTTATATCCTAATTAAGATATATTATATCCTAATTAAGATATCTTATTTACTTTTCAAGATATCTAATAAGCATCCAATGATAATAACAATGGCATTTCATCATATATTTAGGTTACCAGATGCATTTCGTGAATTATATTGTATTTTGGTTTTGATGCGGTTCAATTGTTGCTGTTTATTGTTCCAAAAGTAGTTGTGTTACATTTCAAAACAAATAAAATCTTCCTGTTTAGCAAATGGATTAATATTATTAGAAATGTATCATAAATGATACACCAGAACTTAATGCCCAATGTATCATATATGATACATGCCATAAAATCGCATCGGCGATACAAAATCATTAAATATTAACATTTTTCTAATACATTCCATGGTCATAGCTCACTATCATGAAATAATAATTTTCTGCTCAGCAAAAAGGTGTTTGGGCACTAGAGGGCTAAACACGGACAGAAGGAAATAATACAATTTGCACTATGGATAATGTACTGGGAGACTTAGCATTGTTTACTCGTCTAAATTATCAGTATAATCAGTTGCTGGTGTTTGAAAAAAAAATAAATAAAATGAATTAAAAATAAAACAAATAAATGAATAAATAAATAGGTAAAAATTTCAGCACTATTTTTGTTGATCTAGATCATCAAGACGCTTTATTTTATTTTTATTTTTTAATTTTTTGTTCACTGAGTAACAAAGGATTCTTTCGGCCAATTTTGAGTACCGTTTTGGGGATTATGATTTTCAGAAGTGTATTCCATGCTACTGTGTCAAGATATTTACAATGCTCCTGCATACAACTATTACATACATGTACATGATGCAGAAAAGAATAATGACGCATGAATAAAGCTTAACCCTTATAAAAGCTACAAAACAGTCAAGTACTCTCCCCCACCCACTATTTTTATATACAAAATGGCCTGGATCCATTACTTTGTCAAACTATAGAAAGTTACCTGCAAAACACCAGCTATTGACATCTGTCAGATCAAAACGACCAATATGTCACTTTCAAGAAAATCAACAACAAAGTGGGTCATAACCACCAAACTTTTTCAGTAATCCCCTTTGAAAACATATTTATTTTTTAAGCACAAAATCAGCTGTCACAAACTGAGCAATATGCATTATCTCCCTTGGACAAGCACAGCATCCGGATTTCACTTTTAGTTTCGAATTTCATTTCAACTGAAACTTTCATATATAATAAAACTCACAATTATGTCAAGAAGTACTAGTTTAAAAAATCATAGACACAAACCATCACACCTAGAGAGCATGGTATTCTATATTCTGAAAATACGAAACTGGTCACTGATATCTAACAAAGCATTCTGTTAGTAATGTATTACGCTAGGGGAGGCTATGCAATCGGGCAATGATGGCGGATCTGTGCAATGGGATTCTGTCTCCTATATGGATACAGCTTATAATAACTGACCCTTTCCCATCAGGAAAACATTTCCGTGTAATATACCCCCTAATACCTCGATTTATATAGCAAAACTGAGTTATGCAGGGATATACCTATTTTCTTATTTTTGTTCCAAAACATACATCAGGAAAACACGTCCGTGAAATGTATATCCCCTCGAACCCCACTTTTATATAGCAAAACTGGGTATGTAGGGGTATACCTATCGTTTTTATTTTTGCTCCAAAACAAAGATTATGGATACTCGTTAGGACCGCCTCGGCTCTAACATGTACACACAATCTATGTTTTGAGCAAAAATAAGAAAAATATGAACAAAAATCAGCTGAAAATTTTCAATTTCTAAAGCTCAAAAAATCTCTGTTTATTGCATGGGCGTGTTTTCGTTATGGATTGTGGACACTCCTGTACACACAATCTATGTTTTGAGTAAAACTAAGAAAACTATCAAACATTTTCTAATTAAATTTTCAGTTTTTGCAGATGAAAAAAAAAATCTTTGTATATTACATGGGCAAGTTTTACACGTACAAGTTTAGTACTCTGAACATTCTAACTGATCTCAAAGGGCAGAAGGAAATAATACAATCTGCACTATGGATAATGTACGGGGAGACTTAGTATTGTTTACTCGTATAAATTATCAGTATACTTGTATTAAGTTTCAGTTTCTTGCGTTTGCAAAAACAATAAATAAAAAAATAATAAAAAATTAAATAAAATAAATAAATAAATAAATAAATAAATAATTCAGCACTATTTGTGTTGATCTAGATCATCAAGACGCTTTATTTTTTTTTCTCCACTGAGTAACAAATGATGCACGGGCCTATTCTTTCGGCCAATTTTGAGTATTTGGGGATTATGATTTTCAGAAGTGTATTCCATGCTACTGTGTCAAGATATTTACAATGCTCCTGCATACAACTATTCAATACATGATGCAGAAAAGAATAATGAAGCATGAAATAATAAATCTGAACCCTAATAAAAGCTACAAGACAGTCAAGTTCTCTCCCCCACCCATTATTTTTACATACAAAATGGCCTGGATCCCTTACTTTGTCAAACTATAGAAAGTTACCTGCAAAACACCAGCTTACATGTGATTAGTCCAACAAACACTAATATTCAGCTGTCACTTGAGCCGCGACGCGAGAAAACCGGTCTTCGGGGTTTCCGACCAGGTCCGACACAAACCGGCCTGTACAAGCTCAGAAAAGAGCTAGAAGCTTGAAATTTCGGATTTAAGAAGAAGAGGAATTGTACTATCCGTGTAGCGAAAACAAAGGCGATGATCAGCTTCGCGGTTACCGCGAAGCTGATCTGCGCCTTTGTTTTCGCCTAGGCAAAAATCCGGTTTTCTCACGATGCGGCTCACTTTATTATGACTCCATATTGTATGACTTTACTAACTCTCACCACCACAGTAGTCATGGTTACCTATTGTGACGTCATCGTCACATGACGTCACTTAATGTTGTTTCCTAAAGAAAAGTACTCAAGTTATGCAAATCTGTTAATTAAGAAGCTCATAATAATAGCTATATGAAATTAACATTAATTATACTTTTCTGTTTTGTCTTTTGTCAATGGTCATTTAAAATTGCCAAATATTGAAAAGATTAGTTAAATAAAAAAAAATGCATATTGGAAATTGTGTATGAAGACAAGATAAACAAATAAATTAAAATTAGAAATAAAAATAAATAAATCAGAAGCATGTACCGAAGTCTTTATCTAGCCTTGATGGGTCAACTTAAACAAAGTCCTCTGGTAATCTTCCTGTTTCTAGTACGTGTAGTAGGTTGTATCCAGCTGCTCCTCGTTTTGTTAGACAGTCAGCCAAGTGTATTTTACCAGGACACCACTTTATTTCTTGAATTTCATTTCTTGCCAGAGATTCACTAATCGCAGCTATGTCTACCCTGAGGCGTTTATCGTCTACTAACTTTGTTGAATATACTGCCTCTATTACACTTTTATTGTCAACATAGGCGACTATAGGTACAGTTTTGTTAGATATACCAAAAATGTCCTCAATCATTTTTCTATAGTAAAAGCTGCACTCAAGTCCCTCTTGTAAACTCAATGTCTCAGCAGCAATTGTAGATCGTACAACCCTCTTTATTTTACCTGTATGCCATGACAGTGGGCAACATTTTCCTTGGTGATCCACTAACCAAACTATGTAACCTGCTGTACTGCCAGTTCCGTCATTGATGTTGCATAGGGATGCATCAGTGAATATGACTATCTTCCAGTCACTTGTCTTACTGCTCAAATTTGGAAATTAATTTATGGATCTAATGTCTTTCAACCTATTTATGACCTTTATTACTCTAGCCATGTCACTCACATTGCCTTGTTTCAACTTTGTACTCAGGTCTATCAGTTCAAACGCCATGTCCGGTCTTGTTCCTTGAACTGCCAAATTCATTTGACCTATGAGCTGTCTATACTCAGTTTGTTCATCTGCTGTTAATGGACGTTGTTTGTTCAGTGCTTGTTTTGGATCTATTGTTTTATTCGCAATGTTTTCTACATATTCTGACTGATCCAGGACTATGCCATCATTGTCTTGTGTGATTCTAAAACCTATATATTTGAAGTTCTTTTCTTCTATCTTTCCTGCTACAAATCTTTTCCTCAAAGTCTTCATCATTTTCTCAAAATACTTGTCACCCGCATGAAGAAAATCGTCAACATGGCAGCATACTATTCCTAAAAGCTTATCATTTCTGTGTAAATAGAACATGGCAGGATCAATTTCACACATTTTACAGCCCAACTTCAGTAGTTCTTCTTTTACACTTAGGTAAAATTGCCTTGCACCATCCTTAAGTCCATACAGTCCATGTTTTAGTTTCCATACTATGCTGTTATCTATTCCACTCTCTTTTGGCGGTTTAATGTAACATCTCGCCGGAGTTCTCTGCCCTGCAGAAAAGCTGATTTGATATCAATTGTTTTCACTCTCCAATTTTCTCTTGAAGCGATGGCCAGAAAGGTTCTCATAGTTCCCTTACCAACTGTAGGACTGTCTCTCGGCATCATAAATTCTTCCCCAAACCCTCTCACCACCAGCCTTGCCTTTACCTGTCCGTTTTTCTATGTTATCACCCATCTAGTAGAAAGGGTGTACTGGCCACAATTTTTCACCTCTTCATATGTGTTGAAATCCCTGGGTTTTTGTAGCTCAGATAGTTTTGCTGCCGTAGATTCACTGCAGTCTTTGTCATTTTTCAATGTTATGTTCACATTGACATTATCCGTGATCTTTTCCCATTGTATTTTATCGAGATTAATGGTTTTTTGCTCTCCACTGTTATCTTCCTTGATGTTATACCAGTTTCTGTTTCTACCTGTTGCTTTACCGGCTCGTCCTGTTACTGTTGCTCTTATCCAGTCATTTGTATCTTGTAATTTGTACTGGATTTGGTCATAAGCTTTTAATGCTTTTCTGCTTTGCTGAGTATTTGCTGTATTATCTGTTCCTGGTTCTGGTTCTTCTCTTGGGATCTTCTCAGATATACTGGTTTCAGTGCCTTTATCTTCTTCCTTCTCGCGATCTTTGTCTGGTAGACCCTGTTCTATATCCCCTCTAGTTTCCTCTTCATCTCTCTTCAAGTAGTTGTACACTTTCTGCAGTCTATTTGGCGAAACTCTAACAAATACACTCCCATGCCTGACAAAAACAACTTTCCCATCTTGAAAAACTACTTTTCCTGGTCCAAGCCAACGCTCCTTTCCTTCACGCATGTAAAAGACTCTATCTTCATTTTCAAACACCTGTTCTGATGCTCTGACTTTGTGTCTTAGAGCTCTTCTTATCCTTTCATTTGCTTCAGACTCTATAAATATTTTTCTGGCAGCATGTAAAGCATTCAAATGTTTAGCAAATACCTCACTGCTGGTTGTTCCCTCCATTGCTGGCAGATTGTCACTCATTATATTTGGCAGGTTTGGGTTTTCTCCAAAGACAAGTTGGTGACTGCTATAACCGTTCCACATCTGCAGGGAATTTCTGGCCATATTTGCCCATGAGAATAAAGTCTGAGAGTTCATCTTACCATATTCTGCCTCCAGCTTGATGAGCATCATGTCTGTAATGGCGTGCACCTTTTCGCACAGTCCATTCTGAAAGGGACTCTCTCCAGATGTAGTACACAGTGTGACATTCAGAATGGATGCCACTTCCCTCATTTCATTCGAGTTGAACTCCCCACCGTTGTCTGTCATCAGTGCTCCCATAACGCCAAACCTCCCTATCCAGTGTGTCATTAAGGCATCTATTACATTGCTGGGCTGCTTGCTGTCAATGAAGATGGACACTGTGTATCTGGACCACATGTCAATTATGTGCAGAATCCATCGGTGGTTCCATTGTTTAAGATCCATTGCTACTTTTTCGTTGAACTTTGTACCCATAGGCAGTCCGACAACTGGTCTGGATGGAGTTTTAGCGTATACTTTACAAAGTTCACATTCCTGCTCTATCTGTGTCATAGTGTCCTCATACTCTTCCTGCCATACCCCGGTGTCTTTCAACAGAGCTATCAGTCTTTTCTTGGTTGGGTGAGCAAATTGCCTATGCAACTTAAGTAGTGTCTTGTAACGCTCCTGCTTGTTCAAATTTTCTAGCTGGATAGTACAAACGTTCTCCACCGGAACCTCTTCTGTCTTATCTATAGGTATACAATAGTGGCCTGAGGTTGTCAGGTTCAAGACTACCTCCTTCCCCATAATATTGGCAGTATCATTTTCAAGGTCCATTTTGATGGCAGCTTTCTTCATGGCTGTCCTTGAAAGCAAGAGAGGGATATCTGATTCAACCACATCAGTCTTTATCATCACATCATTGCCGGCAATTACTGCAGGTAAGCTGTATTCCCCCTTAGACTTCAAGCAGGTACCCCCTCCAAACTTAAATACTCTTTGGCCCTCTATTTGCTTTATTTTGTTTTTGTCAGACGGGTCTAGAGACTGAATATAATTTTTGATCCATTTATTACCACAAACAGTGCTGCTGCATGCACTGTCTAACACTGCGCAATTTTGTGCATCAATGCCCAAGCGAAGAACTTCCTCATTATTGTATCCCGTAAACAGTACAGCATGTTCTTCTTTAGCCAAATTTAGCCATATTTTCCCAGCTGTCTGGGCATGCAGGTAATAGATGGCGGTACGACCCACAATATTTGCATGTGAGTGTTCTACCATCAGGACCTGTAGGATTAATGTTCTTACTGTCCCTTACACTTGGCTGACTTACCCGAGATCCTGACTCTGTACGTTTATACCCCTCTCTCCCTGTTTGTCGTCTTGTCCCCGTTCGTTGATATTCTCTAGTCCGTGAACTGCTCTTAGCTGATCGCCAGTTTTTCCATGTCTCGTACCGTTCTCCGCCAGTAGGTTTATGTCGCCCCGTCCCCTTTGTTTATCCTGAAGCAAGTAGTGCCTCTTCATTTGCACTGAGAAACGTCGATTCTACCCTGATTGCCCCGATGCTACTGCCCGCTTGACTGTCACCATTGAACTTCTTTAGTGACTTCTTAGCCTCTTCATAAAGTGTCTTTTTTATTCTCATAGTTCATACCTGTCAGTACCAATAATTTCTCCTCTTTTGTGATACAAGCTTTTTTAAGTAGCTTAAAAGCTAGAATTTCAGGCGGAAGTGTCATCTTTTTCTTTTCAATTTTCCTGTACTTCGCATCATATTCTGCAATAAATTCCTGAAGTGACTGTCTTTCATTTCTGTAAAAGTCATCAAAATCCTCAAATTTCTCCAAACTATCTGTCAAATCGTCTTTTGCTAGATGCTCGTCAAAGAAGTTTATAAGAACTGTTAAACCATCAATACTTTTTAAGTCATCAATTGGAATCTGATCAAAAACTTTTTGTCTGATTTGTGTTTCATCTTCTTCTGGAAGGGATAAAGCTATAGCAATACCTTGTTTTTCTTTAGTTAAGTCTGTTATTTCCCTCCATGCTGTCAGTTCTTGTCTGTACCTTTCATAATTTTTGGACTTGAGAAATGTTGGTGGATTTATCCTTGTTGCCATTTTTAGATTTCACCTTCTTGTAGCAAATAACTGTCCAAACACCAAAGTCTGTATTTTCACACTCACCAAGTATCTTCTCCTCCCCTTGAGGACTGTTCCACCTCGCTCTGCTACCACTGATTAGTCCAACAAACACTAATATTCAGCTGTCACTTTATTATGACTAGATATTGTATGACTTTAGTAACTCTCACCACCACAGTAGTCATGGTTACCTATTGTGACGTCATGACGTCACATGACGTCACTTAATGTTGTTTCCTAAAGGAGAGTACTCAAGTTATGCAAATCTGTTAATTAAGAAGCTCATAATAATAGCTATATGGAATTAACAACATGTACATCTGTCAGAACAAAAAGACCAATATGCCACATTGAAGAAAATCAACAAAAAAGTGGGTCGTAACCACCAAACATTTTCCTTAATCCCCTTTGTAAACATCTTGCTTTTAAAGCACAAAATCAGCTGTCACAAAACTGAGCAATATGCATTATCTCCCTTGGACAAGCACAGCATCCGGAGTTTACTTTTAGTTTCGAATTTCATTTGAACTGAAACTTTCATGTATAATAAACTCATAATTATGTCAAGAAGTACCAGTTTAAAAATTTATAGACACAAACCATTACACCTAGAGAGCATGGTATTCTATATTCCGAAAATCATCCATCCCCAATACGAAACTGGTCACTGATATCTAACAAAGCATTCTGTTAGTAATGTATTACGCTAGGGGAGGCTATGTAATCGGGCAATGGCGGATCTGTGCAATGGGATTCTGTCTCCTATATGGATACAGCTTATAATAACTGATCCTTTCCCATTAGGAAAACATTTCCGTGTAATATACCCCCTTATACCCCGATTTATAAAGCAAAACTGGGATATGCAGGGATATACCTATTTTTCTTATTTTTGCTCCAAAACATAGATTGTGGACACTCCTGTACACACAATCTATGTTTTGAGTAAAACTAAGAAAAACAGCAAACATTTTCTAATTAAATTTTCATTTTCTACAGCTGAAAAAAATCGTTGTATATTGCATGGGCAAGTTTTAAACGTACAATTTTAGTACTCTGAACACTCTAACTGATGGAAATAATACAATCTGCACTATTGATAATGTACGGGGGGGGGGGGAGACTTAGTATTGTTTACTCGTATAAATTATCAGTATACTTGTATTAAGTATCAGTTGCTTGTGTTTGAAAAAATAAAAATAAAAAATACAATAAAATAAATTAAAAATGGATAGATAAATAAATAAATAAATAAATAAATAAAAATTTCAGCACTGTTTTTGTTGATCTAGATCATCAAGACGCTTTATATTTTTTTTTGTTCACTGAGTAACAAAGGATGCACGGGCCTATTCTTTCGGCCAATTTTGAGTATTTGGGAATTATGATTTTCAGAAGTGTATTCCATGCTACTGTGTCAAGATATTTACAATGCTCCTGCATACAATTATTCCATACATGATGCAGAAAAGAATAATGAAGCATGAATAAATCTGAACTCTTATAAAAGCTGCAAGACAGTCAAGTTCTCTCCCCCCATCCACTAGTTTTACATACAAAAGGGCCTGGAACCCTTACTTTGTCAACCTTTAGAAAGTTTACTGCAAAACACCAGCTATTGACATCTGTCAGAACGAAAAGATCAATATGCCACTTTCAAGAAAATCAACAACAAAGTGGGTCGTAACCACCAAACTTTTTCAGTAATCCCTTTTAAAATCATCTTGCTTTTAAAGCACAAAATCAGCTGTCACAAAACTGAGCAATATGCATTAT
This sequence comes from Rugalucina vietnamica, assembly GCA_964017185.1. Taxonomy (NCBI): domain Eukaryota; kingdom Metazoa; phylum Mollusca; class Bivalvia; order Lucinida; family Lucinidae; genus Rugalucina; species Rugalucina vietnamica. The sequence goes on from OZ024876.1 coordinate 35,039,298, forward strand.
CTCCCTTGGACAAGCACAGCATCCGGAGTTCACTTTTTTAGTTTCGAATTTCATTTGAACTGAAACTTTCATGCATAATAAAACTCATAATTATGCCAAGACGTACCAGTTTAAAAATTATAGACACAAACCATCACACCTGGAGAGCATGGTATTCTATACTCTGAAAATCATCCATCTCCAATACGAAACTGGTCACTGATATCTAACAAAGCAATCTGTTAGTAATGTTTTACGCTAGGGGAGGCTATGCAATCGGGCAATGGCGGATCTGTGCAATGGGATTCTGTCTCCTATATGGATACAGCTTATAATAACTGATCCTTTCCCATTAGGAAAACATTTCCGTGTAATATAGCCCTTTATACCCCGATTTATATAGCAAAACTGGGGTATGCAGGGATATACCTATTTTTCTTATTTTTGCTCCAAAACATAGATTGTGGACACTCCTGTACACACAATCTATGTTTTGAGTAAAACTAAGAAAAATATCAAACATTTTCTAATTAAATTTTCAGTTTCTACAGCTGAAAAAATCTCTATATATACATGTAGCATGGGCAAGTTTTCGGAATGACTAAGAAAAAGGGAATTACTTTCTTTCGGACGAATTTTGCTGAAATTCGACAGATTGTGATATAATGCCATGATTTATACATTATACTAGAGGTGAGCAGGTTGTGCAGGCGATTTGTTTTCAAAGGTACTGTCCTAAAGAAACCACGAGTTTGAGTTTCAAATTGCAGGTTGCAAAAACGACGTGTTCGAATTATTGGAAGCAATTGTGGACTCTACTAGTACTTATGCTTTTGGCAGAACAAAACATTTTGATAAAGCTCAACCGCTACAATTGCATTACGAAAAATCGCCCATGTGATATACAGAGATTTTCTAAGTTTTTAAATAAACCATTTTCAGTCTAGGAAATTTTTCGATATTTTTCTTAGTTTTGATGCCAGAATTGTAACCTGGTAACTGGTGCAATCTTGAAAAACCTTAGTCTGATTTGGTATTAGCAATACTGAATTTCGCAGGAGGTTTTGAATAAAATGAGTCAGGCATAAAAGCGAAGTGGTACCCTGAATAATACTTGGCGAATTTGTTTCTTTGTTTTGTCGAAAACGGAGTTGTAACTGAAGGTTGCTTTATTCAAAACTGCTTTATTAGCCACAACAAAATACGACCCTGGTATCGTGATAATACTTTCACGGTCAAATGAGCCGCCTCGTGGGAAACCCAACAATATGGTTTCCGAACAGGTCTGACATAAACCGACCTGTACAGTCACAGAAAAGGAGAAAATTGTACCATCCGAGTAGCGAAAACAAAGGCGCTGATCAGCTTTGCAGTTACTGCAAAGCTGATCTGCGCAACAAAGGCGCTGATCAGCTTTGCAGTTACGCAGTTACTGCAAAGCTGATCTGCGCCTTTGTTTTCGCCTATGCAGATTGTTGGTTTTCCCATGGGGCGGCTCAAATACATGTAGTAAATTACTTTAAAAAACGCATCACTGTCTATATTACTGTTGAGACCTCGTTTTTGGTGTATCTCGGTGCTTTCGCTTGTATTGTTACTATTAATCAATGCCCGATTCATCACCGTTCAGTTACCTCATACGATAGGGTCCATATTAAAGAAACTGCTAGTAAATACAGCGTACGAAAAGTGACGTCACTTAAACGAGATATGGAAGCTTAACGATTGTTTTTGTAATAAATATCAACAGACATAGAGCGAGGATTAGAGCTCTGTAAAATCGACTTACGCCCCCAGTAATTCGTTACTGACCGTTCCAAGGCGGTTCTGTTGCTATTTATATTTATGTTGCGCGGTTTGTCCGTTTGTCTGTCTGTTGTGCTCGTCGGGGTGTTCTTGACTTATTATGGTCGAGTTGCTACTTTTCTTGTTGGGCTCTTGTTTAGTTTCGTGAATGAACATCATGATGAACCAGTGGAAATGGTCTCCTTCCCGCCTTGTATCTTTGGGTTGAGGGTTTGGCTTTACTTGCAGCAACATTTTGAAATGCATGTATTGGTCAGTTGCGATCTTGGTTTAAATTCATTCTAACCTCCTTTTTTAAAAAATAGCTAATACATTATTCGCTGTACTGATAGAAAGGGTAATTTCGCTGTCCTAATAAAAATGGTTTTATAATGGATAAATTGATAATGATAATCGCTGTATTTCTGGTGCCTTTGTTTGGGATTTTAACTTAATTACATCAAAAGTTTTTGTTACATGTGTTCGCCAGTTGAACACTATGTTTGTTTTACTTAATTTTCTTTCTGTATGAAATCGAGGATGGATGTCCCCAGGAAAATAGTTTTCGGTGTTGTCCCCAGTAAAAACGATAATCGGTGTCCAAGGAAAAGTGGTTTATCTTCATTATACAACTGTTTATTGTGCCTGCCTCTCTGTCGTGCTCGTTGCCTTTCGTTCCTGTTGAAACTTAGCCGGATGGCTACCTTGTTGGGAAAGAGCTAGTCATTCTGCTCTTCGTGTGTGTTGTCGAAAAATGTTTTGTTGCGTTTATGTATTTTCTTTCCCACTTGGTGTCTATGTTGGGACTTTAAATTTAATCGTATCGATTCCTGGTCTCTCTATTCTTACTTAACCGTACATCAGTTATCATTTTTGCTTGACACTTCCTTAAAGTTGAGTAGAAGGCGGCCCCCGTGGCCGCGCGGTTCAGTGCGCTGTTTCTTATTCACTCGATCATTTCACAGCTGTGACTGGTGTGGGTTCGAGCCCCGCTCTGGCCACAAGTAAGAGAAGCCAAATTCTGCTTGCAGGTGTGTCAGAAGGTTTTTCTCGGGGTTCTCCCGTTTTCGCCCCACCTACTGATTGGCCCGTCTCATATAAACTGAAATAATCTTGAAAGGGACGTAAAACTGAATTAAAAAATAGCAGATGTATTAAATAAATACATTATCGTATTCCTCAACACGATAAAATGAGCCGCCTTGTGGGAAAACCAACAATGTGGTTTTCGAACAGGTCCGACACAAACCGGTCTGTACAAGCACAGAAAAGAGCTAGAAGCTTGAAATTTCGGATTTAAGTAGAAGAGGAATTGTACTGTCCGAGTAGCGAAAACAAAGGCGCTGATCAGCTTCGCGGTTACCGCGATGTAACCGCGAAGCTGATCTGCGTCTTTGTTTTCGCCTATGGAGATTGTTGGTTTTCCCATGAAGCGTCTCAAATATTTATCCATAAAGATCAATACAGATTTGTTCGTTGGTTTGTTTGCTACTTCTATAACAGCTGTTTTCAAAGAAGTCACCGAGACGTAAGAAAACCTTAAAGCGGCTGCAATAAAGGGTTTTGTAAACACAAACCGTCTCTGGTGATAGCTAACAACCTTAAGCTCGAGCAAAATAAAAATGGATGGGGGCTTTCTTTCAATGTCGTTTAAGGCGCTAGCGTTCTTTGCAGACGCCAAGTGTCAGTGTTCAAGGTACGTCTAGACATTCTATTACAGCGCCAAAAGTAATGGTAATTTTTACGCAAGTTTGTGCCTATTTATTGTGTAAAATCCTTCTGAATTCGTTTCATTCTACATGCAAAATGTTTCCTTTATAAACGTTAAAGTGACGTTATTTCAACGGTTTTAGCGCAAATGAAAGCAAACCAACAGTATTTGATTGGCTTTTGGTGTTTCTTTCCAGAAATCATGTGGTATCAGTCTGATGGATAGTTTCCGTCTCCATAATTTGTTTTGTTGGATTCTGGGTAACGCATGATTTCATTGTGTATGGCGTTCATAACTAGCGTTGACGTTTCGGCTTTGATTTTGAAGTTAAGAAAACTGATTGAAATTTTCAGTTCGAAACTATTTTTGCCGATATGTCCTGTATTCTGAGGGTAAGATTCAATCAAACAAGAGAGACGTTTTAAAAGTCCTTTAGTATATGATAACAATGTAGAAATAAACTAAGAATCTAGAGAATGGTTATATGCTGAAGCTGTTTTACTGGCTTCAAGTATATTAATTAAATAGTAATGTTTTCTGGTATTTTGACCGCTTTACTTTGACAAAATGCTCGCAGGTCAGTTCAACAAATGCTTCAGAAGCCATTACGAAAACATGCCCATGCAATATACAGAGATTTTTAGCTTTAAAAATTGAACATTTTCAGCTGAAAAAAAATGATATTTTTCTAATTTTTGCTCAAAACATAGATTGTGGGTACACGTTAGAACCGCTTTGGCGAGGCGGTTCTAACGAGTACCCACAATATATGTTTTGGAACAAAATTAAGAAAAATAGGTATACCCCTTCAAACCCCACTTTTTCTATATAAAAGTAGGGTTCAAGGGGGTATACATTACATGAACATGTGTTCGTGATCATTATGACGCCTTATCATAATAATATCTTTTCCCCTTATTTTAGCACCTTCATGTCGGATTTATGTAGTTTCCTTCTTAACAGACAACTCTGTCATTTAACTCCCATAAATAATTCGTCTTTTGACCATGTCGCTTTTAAATGATAGGCCGTCTCAAAATCTACTTAACAAGCGCTTGCAAATTGAGCGTAGTGTGTTATTTTCAGTCATCACTGTATAAAACTAATATTTCATCTAACAAACTACAACTACTAATTTTCATAATCAGGCATAATTTCCAGCACTGGTATTGAGCAATATCGGAAGTTACTGACAAACGGATTATATTGCCCAAGAAGCAATCTGAAAGTCATTGTGGCTCTCGGTATTAAGAAATGCCATACATATTGGCGACATATGATGGTGGCATCACGAACAAAATGCCTATGCCCCAATTGTTCCAAATAACAGCTGCAAAAATGAATATTTTCAGTTAATTTTGCTTCTAGTTTTCTTAATTTCTTATCTGAAAATGGGATGTTGTTAGTGGGTATACATTACGGGTATAGATGTAAGTTATTCTAATGAGTTCTTTCATGACTGGTCACACCAATAGTTAAACTGTCGGCTACGGCTGACGTTCGAGAGTCTGACTCTGCCATGTTTCCCATTACAAAAACTTGCCCATGCAATATACAGATTTTTTTCGCCTGTAAAAATTGAAAATTTCATGAGAAAAAATTTGATATTTTTCTTATTTTTGCTCAAAACATTGATTGTGGGTACACGATAGAACCGCCTCGCCGAGGCGGTTCTAACGAGTGCCCACAATCTATGTTTTGGAGCAAAAATAAGAAAAATAGGTATACCCCTGCAAACCCCAGTTTTGCTGTATAAAAGTGGGGTTTAAGGGGGTATATATGTCACGGACATGTTTTCCTGATGCTCTCTCTTTCTACCATTTGTTCCTATCGCATCTTCAAGTTAATTATCGCCTTTATTTCAGCTTCACAATCAATCTATAATTTATACTACTGAGCTGACCCATTATAGCTGAGACAATGATACTTGTATTACGGAAACAGCCCATGCAATAGATATATTTTTCTTGAGCTGTAAAAATTAAAGATTTGTGGTTGATTTCTTAAATGACCACTAGTGTAAGATTCGTTTTATCACAATGACTTCTTAAATATATACGATTTTATCACCTTTCAAGGATGATACCGAACTCAAAGGTGATTTTAATGTGTGTCAACAACCAGAGCAATCTATTGAGTAACAATTAGCAATTAGGCAATCAACTGTGAAAAATATTAAATCTAATAGCTGGTTCATCGAGATAAAAAAGCTTCTGTGGAAATACGGCCTGGGCAACATTGAAGATCTTATCTCCAGTCCAACCCCAAAATTGAGATGGAAAAATAAAATCAACCACAAGTAAATAACTACTGGAAAGACAGAATTACTACTCAAGCAGAACTGTATAAGTCGCTGCTATATCTCAACATACATGGTTTTCAACCTGGTGAAGTTCACCAACTGCTGAAGATAGAACCCCGATCGACGACAGATGTCAATCGATTATCTACAAAACTCAAATATTTGTGTTGTGCTTATACACTCCAATCAAACAGAGCTGTGTATAATAAAACTGAAGTTAACCCAACCTGCCAACTAATCGGTGAAGGTGATGAAGATCTTGAACACTTCATATTGAACTGTTCCTATCTGGAATATATTAGAAATCCCATCACGAAAACATGTCCGTGTAATGTTTACCCCCTCGAACCCCACTTTTATATAGTAAAACTGGGGTTTGCAGGGGTATACCTAATTTTCTTATTATCGATCCAAAACATACATTGTGGGTACTCGTTAGAACCGCCTCGGCAAGGCGGTTCTAACGTGTACCCACAATGTATGTTTTGAGCAAATATATTAAAAATATCAAAAATTTTCTGGTGAAATTTTTAATTTTTATAGATGAAAAAAATCTCTGTATATTGCATGGGCGTGTTTTCGTAATGAATTATCAGTGAGATAGAGCAGGAGATAGACTCATTGTTGGGCAAGTCGTGTTTCCAGGAGATGTGTGTCCAGAAAAAGATAGGTGTAAAACTAGACTGTACAATACTGTTTGGACAAAAAACTGTTAATCTTAATATTGATCAAATGAGCAACCTAGAGTTTCATACTAGAAGATTACTACATAATCCATCAGGGGTCAGATACAGAACTTTAAAAACTCTCCCTAAGGAAGGTGCTAGAGCGGGTGTTAAATAAAGACGTTACCAGTTATTTCATCAAAGTAGGAGGTTACATGTAAGTCCAGACATTTACCCATGTGACGTACATGAGTACGGTTGTCCTATAAAGGATGTAATGAAGATAGAACAAGAACAAGAAATGGCTCGATACAATTTTCTTATTTTTATTTTGAAGCTACTTTAGAATGTTTTCTTTCTACTGAGCAAGTAAAAATGGGGGTCACCAGGTTTAATCTTGAGGTATACCTGTTGAAAGAACGCCCATTGCGTGTGCCTTCTGCTAGTTGCTACTATACACTTTGACAAATTCGAAAAGTACAAGAAGTACTATCCAAATACCATACATTTTAATAAGACTAGACGTTGTTGAATAAATACCATTATCAGGTGTGAGCTTTGCCTAAAAGTGGTATTACTAACAGATATTTGGTAAATTTGTGATTTTTTTGGCTATTTTGTTTTAATCCTCGTTTACGTAGCAAATCTAATATTATTTAAGAACCCTCCGATAAATTTCCGCGAAAAGACTTTCAGTTACAGACCATCTTATAACAAGTTACTTGATGAGCGGAAAAAACATGTGGTTACCAGAATGAAAACAAAAAACTACAAACGATTATGTTACCCCCACCCCTTTAATTTTGCTTACGCTTTTCATGATTTTATTATAAAGGAAAACGTACTCAAATCGCAACTGTAGGTTTTAAATCGTGGTGGTGGACCTGAATGTGTAGCGCAAAGTTTCTATGTTAATATTCAGTAAAAGTTTAGAACATACTTTTTTTTTTTTTTTTTTTTTTTTTTTTTTTGATTCAGTTTTACGTCCCTTTCAAGCTTTTTCACTCATATCGAGACGAATCAATCGGTAGGTTGGGCGAAAACCGGAGTACCCGGGGAAAAACCACCTGACACACCGCAAGCAGAACATGGCTTGTCTCACATATGAATTCGTGCCCCGTGCGAGGCGCGAACCCACATCGGTGAGATGATCGAATGATCAAGAGCACTGAAGTCAGCGACCCTAACCACTCGGCCACGGGGGCCGCCATAGAACATACTTTGTGCTTGTTTAATTATATATGCTGCTTTAATCAACACAGTGTCGCAAATTTCAAAGTCATGGCGCCCAAAAAAACGTCGCACGAAATCGTTAGAAATTCAAGATAACGTCGCCTTTATCATGACGTCATAGGCGTAATGCGTCAAATTATACAGACGCTATTTAGAACATTAGAAAATAAGTTCGTTTTGCATAAATTCTCCATAGTCAATTTCCGAAACCAGCGATTCAAAGCTCTTAATAGAATTTCCGGCCTGAGTGTCGGTATAATCCTTATGTGGACATACTTCCAATGAAAACTGACATTGTTGTTACGGACGTCGTCAATGACGTTACATATTCCCGCAAAAATGTTAATGCACGTGTGGTCATTACACTTTTATTACATGACGTTATCCACTAGAAAACAGCGACGTCATTTGATAAAGATGCTTTCTTATTTTTGCTTAACCCACTGGCCTGTAGATACTGACAAAATACGAATCTACGTCAATTTGCCTTACCTGACAATCAAGAACAATATAAAGCAACTTTGTGTCGCGTGGCGGCCCTAAAAAGTCTCCCCGTACATCATCCTTAGTGCAGGTTATATTTTCTTTTTGGTCCTTTGAGATCAGCGAGGATATTCTGAGAAATCGGAAATGTATTATTGGTAAAGATTCATTTTCTAACCAATGTTTGATATATTTGATCCCATTTAGATAAAACTAGTCTTTGTATCGACTACCCTGTTGAAAGTTGAAAAATTTCAATAACTCTCTTTGGCTCCATGTTGCCGAATCTAAAGGGTCACCGACGAGACTTTTATAGTCGAAACCGCGGTATGGCCCATCCCCTTTCTCATTAATGTGTTCACTGTTCTTAAAGGATCTCAGTTTTATTTTTATTTGTTTAAGGATAATTACAGCATTTATTTATTTCAAATACCTTACTTTTTGATGTTTGATATTGATGCCGCATCAAGGCATTTTCAATTCATAATAATGCGATATGTCCTCGCTTTAGATTAATTATGCCAACGGGAAGATTTTGTTACTTAAAACAATACCATGATTAGTTTCTATCATTTTCATGTTTGATTATTGTAAAATGAAGATGTAAATCTGGCAGCAATATGGCATGGATATATGAAAAATATTATCATTGAAGTTATCGTATTCTAGTATCAGCTTTATTAACCTTTCAAAAAGGGACAAGTAGGCAACGATAAGGAAAAGGCGCAATCAGAAAGAGATTCCCACTCCAAAAACCGAGGTGGGAAAAAAACTAAATTAACAATCAGGTACATATACTTAGACCATGAAAACACATCGTAAGCCGAATGAGCCGCTATTTTCCCAATAGGTGGTCGCTCAGTTACCAAAACTTTACTAAAAAATATGAAAACATACATACATGTAAGGTGCAAACAGCACAAAAATTTAAACACCAAGACATAAAACAACAAGAAACACTACAGACGTATCGCCTTGGAACGATCAGTTATATAAAATTACTGGCGGGCTTAAATCATTACCTCACCCTCAGCTTCTGCAGTTAGTAGTTCGGTCCTCGTGGTGAATTTCTAGCTAGTCGATGAATCATCATGGACAAACAAATAAATCATGATAACCACCATGATGAATCAAAAACGAGGACTCGCAGATTGAAAAAGCTGCCCGACGATGGACAAATAACTAACTAACTCCGGAGCAAAAGAAAAACACCAGTTGAACCCCGGTGGGCCAAACACTGTATTAAAAAATATATATACTATGATTAAAAGATTAACACAAGTCATGTATCTCGCGCATTCGGAAAATGTTGAATGAAGTTGTTCAGACAGTTGCTTGAAAAATGACATGTCGTTGCAAACACACTCCTTGCATAAAAGCTTTTTTTCTGTTTACATTACGAAAACTTGCCCATGCAATATACAGAGATTTTTTTCATCTGTAAAAATAAAAAATTTCATGGGATTTTTTTTTATATTTTTCTTATTTTTGCTCAAAACATAGATTGTGGTTACACGTTAGAACCGCCTCGCCGAGGCGGTTCTAACGAGTACCCACAATCTATGTTTTGGAGCAAAAATAAGAAAAATAGGTATACCCCTGCACACCCCAGTTTTTGTATATAAAAGTGGGGTTTATGGGGTATACATTTCACGGACATGTTTTCCGTATGATGTGAAACGGTCTATCAGGCATCGCTTCTTTCGGTTACAGAAAGTCTCCTTCACCCTACCATTGCACAAGCGATAGACGTGACCATTTGTTCGTTGAATTACCATCAGGAAAACATGTCCGTGAAATGTATACCCCCTTAAACCCCACTTTTATATAGAAAAACTGGGGTATGCGGGGTATACCTATTTTTCTTATTTCTGCTCCAAAACATAGATTGTGGGTACTCGTTAGAACCGCCTCGCCGAGGCGGTTCTAACGTGTACCCACAATCTTTGTTTTGAGCAGAAATAAGAAAAATATCATTTTTTTTCCTGTGAAATTTTTCATTTTCACAACCAAAAAATTTTCTGTATATTGCATGGGCATGTTTTCGTAATGCAGAGTCATGATAAAACCAAATCCGTTGAGTGTTATTGTCATCAGTGCAGCAAACATCTAATGGTCAAAAGTAAAAGGTCTAACGTGTGTTCAAAGACTAGTATTGGGTGGATATTTGATAAAGAAAGATTGTGTGACTGACTATTTGATAAAGAATGATCGTGCGGCTATTTGATAAAGAATGATTGTTTGGCTATTTCATTAAGAATGAGTGTGTGGCTATTTGATAAAGAATGATTATGTGGCTATTTAATAATGAATGATTGTGAGACTGTTTAATAAAGAATGATTTTAATTGTTACTGTAGCTGATTTTCAACGTGAAACGAACGTTTTTACGGCTAATATGTTTTGACGTTTTGGAAAATAAACGTCAGAATACCATTGCTCTCTTCTCTTATATGTTCCATTGAAGCAGTACGTTTACGTTATGAAAACTGACTAAACATCCGAATGTAACGACATCGCTTCTGAAACGTTTCATCATTAGAATTTGAAAATGTAAGAGACGTAGACGTCAAAACATTTTTGCTGCAGGGGCGTCAGCAGAAGCACTACAATAACAGAACTCGATACCGAGGAGAGCGATGGGCAATTGAAGTCGCTTCGGGCGCAAGAAACCGAGCAGTACCAGTTTTTCGTTGCGTCTGTATCTTTTCTTGTAAAATGTAGGCAATGATCAGGAAATTGACAGTCAGGTACCAATACTTAGAACATACCGTAAGCCGAGTGATCAGCTATTTCCCAATAGGCGGCCACTCAACTAAAATATAATAACGTACATAGTGTGCAAACAGAACAAAGTTTCAACACCAGAACATAAAACAATTAGAACCAAAACAGAAGTACCGCCTTCGCACGAACAATAATATAAAATAACTGGGGATGTGGGGGGGGGGTGGCACATATAAAACTGGTTTTACAGGACCCCATCCTCGCTTTACTTTATAAAATACTCATTACTGTGCCGTCCTAGGAAAGGATAAATACAGGATTGCCTACATCCGATCCTATGGCGCCTATATATGCTTAGAAATGTTATATTGTTACTTATCTGAATCATTATAATATGTGTATATATGTTGTCATGAAATTTCTTATACAGTTGTTCAATTATACACAAATACAGACAAGAAATAAGGTAAATCAAGTTAAGAAAATATTATACATACCGTAGGTACCAATATGCAATATGTATAACGGAAAGCAGGGTGAGCATCTATTGAAGTGCGGTGGTCACAGTGCTAGCTTAGACAGAACATGTAAAATGCAGAGAGCTTACGGTAAAATATCTTTTTCACGCAAATTATTTATTATCTTTGATTGAAATGAGCAGAAGACCTCCAGAGACTTCTTTGTAATAAAACAAAATGATGTTCTTGTAATTAAACGCTAAAAGCAAAAAGGTAAAAGATGATTAATTTCTTCTTAGAATGTCATAAAACATTATTGTTTAATACTAGTGTATTTGCTACAGAGAAAATATCCGTCAAATTGATTTGCGTTTTTATTCGGAACTTACATTATGTTCAGCGCTTATTTGATTCGTGCAAGGGTATGGTAACATAACAAAAACACGACCATGCAATAGACAGATTTTTCTTAAGTTGTAAAAATTGAAAAGTTTTAATAAAAGTTTGTTCATAAATACGCATTTCCTATTTTTGCTCAAAACATAGACTGTGGTTACACGTTAGAACCGCCTAACAGAGCTTATCTAGGCTTTGAAGCAAAAATAAGAAACATAGGTATACCCCTGCATACCCCAGTTAGATATACCCATGCATACCCAAGTTTTGCTATATAAAAGGGAGTATATATTACACAGACAAGTTATCCTGATGTATCGATGCGCATGCACAGGAATAAATTTTGCTATGGTCCTAAACCCCAATATTGCAGGAACATTGAACATCACTTTAAATATTCAATATTTACATTTTTATTGCAATCGCCCTAGATGAAAGTATCTTTCTTGATGTTCTTCATTTCCCAATGAAAAAAACATTAAGTCACGTGATCTAGAGGCCACGCCTATGGGCTGGGCGACGTCAAAACCCATCCAGTGACGTTGTTTGTTTACTCTTGTGGTCGTGACGTTGGTCGCGTATCGCCATGACGTTAGGCGCGAAAATTTGACGCTTTGGCTGTTCCAAAATTACGTTAAGTCGGATTTAATGTCAAATAACATGAAAATGAACGGTGATATGCGCAATTAAAAATCTGATACTTGATTGATAATATAAAATGTAAATATAAGTATTGAAAATCAGATTTTAGCTTTCACTGGATGATGAAAAACATTAGCTGTTTTAATGTCTCAGAGAAGCCCTTCGGGCTTCACAGACATTAAAACAGCCTAATGTTTTTCATCATCCAGTGAAAGCTAAAATCTGAATTTCAATCCTTAAATAATGTATGTCCGGGTTAAAATCTAAAAATCTTCAAATTATATACCTTTGAATTGAAAAAGCATCATGCCGTTTCACGGAGTTGTCATAACATGCCTATCTTACATTGTATGATCAAGGCTGGTCATAGAACAGTACTAAGACTATAATATGCTTTATCTTATGACATACCATTAGGTAGATTTATATGGAAACTGAAAAGTGCTGTTTTATTTATCGTTGACATACATGTAACTGGCACAAAATGGAAACAGTACATGACATTTGACGATGGAAATAAGATTTGCTTTAGATTTGCAGCCATTATCTAGTGTAATGATTCCTTAAAAAATGTAAGAGGTTAAAAGTATGCAATGATCAGGAAATGGCGCAATCAGAAAGAAACACCCACTCCAAAAACCGAGATGAGAAACAACTGAATTAACAATCAGGTTCTTAATGCTCGGTTATTCATGATGTATTGGCCAAACTGAATGATAAAATCAATGCAACACTGCTAAGGAATGGCCACGACCATGTTCTCCTGGACTTGAAGAATGTAATTATAGGCTTTGATAATACTGACAAATGTATTAGAATATACCTTAATACGATACTTCATATCGTTAAATGGGAAATATGGAAAATAAGGAATGTGATCAAATATGAAAACAAATTCTTTTCAAACACAGCTATCCTGAATTCTGTTTTGTCAAAAATCACATCTTGTGCTAAATTTTTGAAAGCGACAAAAGCTGCCAAAAATATAACTCTATGCTAGATCTTCTAGAACAGCTATAATAAGCTTGCGCACATATGTTAAGATATGAAAAAGAGAAAGAAAAAAAACAACAAACAAACTCGAGCCGTCTCTGTGTTAGTTGTCTCAAATTGTATGTAAATCTATGATGTCTGTTATTGTTATTCTCTTTTTTTTCTCAAACACGACAGTTTATTATGTTTTATTATGAAAAATTTCAGTATACATTTTTCATGAATACTCATGTTTCATCATTAAACTTTCTTATCACGAATACGCCTGTTTTATCATACTAAATCTCTAATCATTGTTTATCACTATCTGTCTTCTTATTTTCATGAATGTATATACCCGACCATAAATGACCCTGATTCAGTCTTCAGACCTTCTCCTGAATCAGCGGCCTATGCAAGGGTATTGCATCACAGGTCTTAACTTCCTTCTACCTCATATAGCAAACCAAAGAAAACATTTGATTATATGTACAATCAAGGCAGGCAACTCCAGGTATTCCAAAGAATAAGTTTTCAATTCAAATAGATCAATATACTTATAGACTAAACTTGAGCTCCATGTTTGGAGGGACATTTGTTGAGTGAGGCTTCACTCAAAGAAGGACCCTCTGAATATGGAGCAAACTGATAAACAATTTAGATATGTAGTATTTAAAATCTATTATTTTAAATCATATATTCAAAACATATTAGCATCATCCAGCAATTAAATATTAATTTATCAATTTGGTATTGAAATATGATACATGAATATATACTATGTTAGCATTGATGTTTTTGTGTGTAAAAACATTCAAATAATAATAAAATTAATAGAATAACAAAAAAAAAAAAAAAAAAAAAAAAAAAAAAAAAAATAGAATTTGGTATCATCATCTTATCATCACATCATCTTCTTCTATCTTTCATATCACCTCATCCTTCGGAGAAGCTTGAGTAAAAAAAAAAAAAAAAAAAAAAACAATCAGGTTCTTATACTAAGAAAACATATCGTTAGCCGACCGAGCATAATAACCACCGTGATAAATAAAAACGATGACTTACAGACACAATAAGCAGCCCGCGGCTATGGAGAGCCCTAGGCGCCAAGCAACTTTACTAAAAATCAGGAGCAAAAGGAAAACACCAGTTGAACCCCGGTGGGCAAAGCAACAGACAAGAAGCTACGACCACAACCAACTACAGTGAATAGCTTTAAGTCGGGGTCTGTGCAATTTAAGAGCGAAAAATAGTTATCAATCATGATTGTGTTAAAAAGTAAGCATACAGACTGTCGCATCGCATTTAAGTTATAACCTATACGTTTATAACGTGGAAATTAAATTATTTTTCTAAACTGAAGAAAAAAAAAAAGAAAAAAAAAAAAAAAAACAAAAAAAAAAAAAAAAAAAAAAAAAAAAACATTCCTTACTATAAGATTCTTTAATTTGTAAACCAAGTCACCATAAAATTCTGGTTTCCGAAAGGACCTCACGTAAAAGCGTCTTTCACCAAACATTAGATTTGAAAATCAATTCATGGTGTCTACGGTAAGATTTAGAAAATGTTTATAGAAGTTTATGATACCAATAGCCCTGTTGGAGAAATTTGGCTGTTAACTATTCATTTCACACGTTGAAGTCCGTAACATGACTGCAGTAAAAACATCAATTAAAAGCAGTTATAATATCAAATAAAAATAAATAAAAAGAAGAAAAATATAATATTTGGAAGATGCTGGATTCGAACCCGCATCGATAGTTAGCAAAATATGAAGTTTTTTCCCATTATATCCATGTACACTTATCTACCACTACATGTATATATATGCACTTTATCCACTGGGCCAAAACAGAAAGTAAATAATACGATTTTATCTATTTAATGCAATTTTTGTGTCTTTTTTACATTTATATTTGCAACTGCTGAATCTATATTTAGATCAAGTTTAATCACAAGACATACCATAGAAGATGACATTTTAAGGATAACACTTACATGTACATGTACACAGTACAAAAATATGTGCTAGTATGTACTTGCACATGGCCATAGAAGATAACTTATGATATTTTAAGGATAAGACATACATACGTACTTTTAAAAGGACAAAGACATGATAAAACGTTTGATGAAACGACCTGTTTCCCTAAGGTGATTATTCTGTTACATATCCTTTCCACTACCAGAGCGTATTTATGCGTAATTGCTGACAAACACTTTTTGATCGACCCTCACAGCATTGTTAAAGCTAGCATGTGCGATCTTTTTTATATTTTTCAATTGCCCAGTAAGTAGGCTTTAACCGATATAAAGCTTAATTGCACAGTACATCAAACAAGCGAGTAAGAGGTCCAGAAAGTTGGAAAAAAACGTGATTTTTCTGTGTTAAAAAGGTCGAGTTTACCCTGTTATCTTTGAATCGCCACCACGCTCAAACCAAACAAGTGCGACTAAACTGCTAGGGTTGAAAAAAGACACAAGAAAAGAGAGAAAAAAGAGAGATAGAAAGAGAGGAGAAAGGAGGAAAAAATCGGGAATCAAATCGCAAAAAAAAAAAAAAAAAAAAAAAAAAAGAAGTCCGTGCGCATCGATTTTTCCACGGTGACCCCTGCGCCGTGACCTTTCAGTAGCAGAACCAAAACAGCTTACACTATGTTAAAGAGCGGTCTTTCTACTTTTAATACAAGCATAAGGCGTGTTTCTAAGTCTCACAGAAATGGTTTTATGGACGATTTACCAACCCTACCCCCTTTTTATGAGCATTTTGTAAAATGCCTGGTGCTCCTAAGGATATACCTGAAGTTTACTTTGTACACCAAAACGCAAATAAAAACACTAACAGGCAGAAAATCGACTACAAAACATCAAACAAAATAACAAAGCTACAACAGAAATACGGAGCTATCGGTTATAAACTAGTTTTCTTTTACATGCGCCTTACATAATGGTGACAAAAATGACGTTAATGAGTAGCATCATAAGAAACCAACAATGTAGTTCCCGAATAGGTCCGACAAACACCGAGCTGTACAAGCACTGAACATGGCTAGGGGCTGGAACTTTTGGATTTAGAACATAAGTACTGCCAAGCTGATCTGCGCCTTTGTTTTCCTATATACAAAATGTAGGTCCTTTCATGACGCGGCTTCAAAGATTCTTTGGATCCGATCAAAGAGCTATTCACTTAATTAATTCTGTTTCCGATGATATTCCTCAAACCACATCTCAATCAATTGCATTAAACTGATTTGTATATCTGTCAACTTAGGAAATTACAGGATTTATATGATGGATGTGGTTACCATGTTGTGTTTGACCAATAACCAAGCACTGTTTCCTGACAAGTAGCAAATTAAATGTTCATGCAAGGTTTGTATGTTTGTTGGTTTTGTGGGTAAACGTCCCAGACAACAATTTTTCATTCATGTCGTGACGTATCCAACGCTTCCTGAGCATTAACCAGTATTTTAGGGAGTGTCTTTCTCAAGGATACAACACGACGCCCCCAGCGGGGTACGACTCCAGGACCTTTCGATTCGAGTCCGACTTTCTACCACTAGGCCACCGCGCTACATTACCAAAAATCATGTACATAACTAGAGGCAATCATTTTCAACCCTGTATCCAAAGTGAGTCCCTAGACGTGAAATGGTATTTGATTAACTGAAT
The DNA here is from genome assembly GCA_964017185.1 of Rugalucina vietnamica. NCBI lineage: Eukaryota > Metazoa > Mollusca > Bivalvia > Lucinida > Lucinidae > Rugalucina > Rugalucina vietnamica. The sequence continues at coordinate 35,056,322 of OZ024876.1, forward strand.
TGAATAATCTAATGAAATACATAGTTTTATGGTGATGCCTTTTTGGAAATTAGTTGACATTTCAGTAACAACAGATTATCATATTGTGCTAATGTCAACCAATATTCAACATGTTGCAAATTATTCATTAAGCATACTATATTCCCATCGGTGTTTCGTTATACCTCAACACCGCCGGGGGGGGGGGGGGAGGGGCTTACACTTAACCATTAGTCGATAGACAAAAATCAGCAAGAACAGCAAAGAAATCGAAAAATTGTTGAGTTAGGTATGACTTGAGAGCTGACTGTTCTAATGCAACCAATGCGTGGAGTTGTTTATATATGTATACCATATGGTTTAAAGAAAACACTGTATACGTCTATAATTAAATCTAACTTTGTTAATCATTTGATGTTTTAATTGGACATGACTAAGGTTTAAACTTGAGGCGTTGTACAGCGCCTTCATTTAGATTCCTCTGTCCTCTCTTTTTCCATTGTGAAGTACGTGTGTATTGTATACGGCGGATACAAAGGCAACGAGCACTTGCTTGGGTTGTCAGATTGTCAATATCATGTTGTTCTCAGTCTTAGTCTTAACCCAACCATTGCGAAAACTTGCCCATGCAACATACAGAGATTTTTTGATGTTTAAAAATTTTTAATTTTCCTCTGAAAATTTTTGATATTTTTTCTTATTTTTGCTCTAAACATAGATTGTGGGTACGCGTTAGAACCGCCTCGCCGAGGCGGTTCTAACGAGTACCCAAAATCTATGTTTTAGAGCAAAAATAAGAAAAATAGGTATATGCCCCTGCATACCCCAGTCTTACTATATAAAAGTGGGGTTTGAGGGGGTATACTTTACACGGACATGTTTTCCTGATGTATACATAGCCTTTCAGCAAAGAAAATATACATACGGTACACTTTTCAAGCCTAAGATTGCTGTCATCATAATTTAACATTCGAAATGAATAAACAAACACGTAATGCAATACTAGTGACGTCGTTATGAGTTTGATGACGTCGCGTAACGCAGATTACACCGCATTGAAGGGGGAGGTGAAAAAAAATAATAACAATAAGAGTTCTAACTAAGAAAATGAATACACACTTTATGTTTTCGTTCACAAATAAGAAAATTATAGGCGTTTGGAATTCTGAAGTGGTGTGCAGTAAGAGGCAATCCAAAAGGTTGTATTTTCACATGTGAAATATAAAATATAAACTTTTTTTTCACATGTGAAAATAACTTATTTCAAATATATATTATATTTGATGAATATTTTTCTATATTTTATGACTTAGCATATATATATAATAAAGAATTGAATATAAAACTGAGATCCCTTTAGAGCAGTGAACATATAAAATTAGAAAGGGGGTGGTCCATACCGCGGTTTCGGCTATTTAAGCCTCTTCAGTGACCGTAGATTTGAAACATACAGCCAAAGAGAATTACTGTAATTTTGCATCTTTCAAAAGAAGCCGTTTAGCATATTCGTACTCATATTTCCATGGACTAGTGTACATGTACTATAAAATAAGTTAAGAGGACGTGGCAGGAGCCTTTAATCTTATAAGCTCCTGGACGTGGTTTACACGTATTTTCAAACTACGATAGTAATTAGTTGAAAAAAAAAAGTAATTAGTCCATGCAAATAACTTAACATTGAAGTCAGAGATATTGATAGTCATGATTGTAAACAGACAATCGATGTTAGCCTCTAACATCAGCCGTGAAATAGTTAATCGGTATTGATAGCCATCTTAAATGTTTTGTGTCTCTGTGATGTAAATTACAGCATCAATGGTTACGTTTAAACATCGTCGAATGTGTAAATTCAATCGTTTGATTTATCAGCTCCCCAAAGAAAGTAATTTTGTTTTATGGCAACGAGCATTAAATGATAGCAGACATTCATGTCAATCGCTGGAATAATAATTGACGCGTGCGTGTATGTTGTACCATCACTGTTAAGGTGACGCTGAATGCCAACATCTAATATGTATGTTACTTGTAAAAGGAACAAAAGCATGGCGTCAAAGGAACAAAAGCATGGCGATTCCATCACTGGTTGTTTTAGACATTCTTATGTGAGAGCTTCAAAACATCGCCATTTTCGCTGTGACAATGTATGTATGAGAACAGATGGCGGCAAATATGTTGATATAATACTTGCATTGTTTATTGGCGTCTCCCCGTGACCTGTATTGTTCCGTTGCATGTTATGTTAAAGCAATACAGAACCAAAATGATCTTTTTTGTACACGGCATCTTGATTAAGTCGCATTATATTATGTAGTTATATTGAAGATTTTATGTAAACTGACGTCAACAAAAAACGCATCAGTCATATTTGTCAATTCACACTGCCAAGATTAACAGTTATAATACACGTAGTTGTTTTATGTATCTATCTATCTATCTTCATATACTGCCATACGCCCTCACGGACATTCTAGGCAGATGCGCTGTCGAAAAGAAGAAAAAGCTGAAAATTAAAGAAAAGACAGGTTAAAAGCATCCAGCAAGACGGATAACAGATGATAGGTTAAAATAGTTAAGACGAGTTTAAAATCAGGATGTATTGGCCATATCTTGGGAAAAGATTTCGCGCATTCGAAAAATGCAAAAATAAAACTTCTTCAGATGATTGGCTGAAAAATGGTTATGCCGTAGCAAACATACACTCCTAGCAAAAGCATTTTATGTTATGTGCTGGTTTATGATGAGGTCTTGGTCCTTTCGGTGACCGCCCCGTCCCGCCTTACAATACACTGTTTTAGTGCAAAGTTTGGGCTGTCCATACATCAGCCATAAATTCATTGAATAAACGTAATTATTAAATCCTTTGAAAGCAGTGAAACATTCAAAGCGAGAAGATGGGCCATATTGTACAATTTTGGGTAATGAACCTTCATCAGACTGGCAGCGAAAGCCAGATGCAATTTCAACAAGAAGCCCAAGGGCAACGATCGCTCACCTGAGAGTCAAAACAAGCGGTTACAGAGAAGAAGATATTTGAAAAGCGTGTATGGACGACAGATGGGCCAAGGTCAAGAGATAACCTTGACCTTAATTAATCACAAACCTACATTCACTCCATCAGTTCTCTTCATCTACCACTTTTCAGGTCTCAGGCTGCAACAGTTTTCAAAAAATCTATTGTTTTCACTTTTTCCCATTTAAAAGCATATGTTTTCCAAAATTGACATTGCTGTAAAATAAGTCAAAACACCCAAGGGCCATCATTTGATCAAACTACAATGTGCCAGAGTCCTAAATACTACATTCCCAGTTTCGTGAAAATCGACTTGCCGGTTCTGGAGAAGAAAATTTTCGAGTGGTCTTTACCATATTTGGGCGTGGTGACCATCTTGATCATGTGACAAGGATTTCGCAATCACACTTTTGTCCCCACTACCCATGGAGGCCCCACATAAAATTTGGCTTTCATTGGCCAAACAGTTTCAGAGAAGAAGATCATTGAAAAGTACGTAAGGATAACAGACCGGCCAAGGTCAAAAGATGACCTTGACCTAAATTAATCATATACCTTCATCTTATCCATTAGTTTTTTTTTTCATTCACCACTTTTCAGTTTCAGGCTGCAATAGTTTTTAAAAACAGTTTTCACTTTTTCCCATGTAAAAGCCAATGTTTCCAAACTTGACCTTGCCGTGAAATAGGTCATGGTCATTGCAGGGTCATGGTTTATATACACATTGTAGTACTTTAGTCATATATGCGTCATGCCAAGTTTCGTTGAAATCAGTTCACCGGTTCTAGAGGAGAAGATTTTTGAAGGGTTTTTACCATATATGGACATGACGGCCATCTTGGTCATGTGACCTTGATTATTTATATACATATTGGTTCCCATTTCTTACAGATGCTTCATATAAAATTTGGCTTTGATTGGCCAAACGGTTTCAGAGTAGAAGATCTTTGAAAAGTGTGTATGGTCGACAGACCGGCTAACGTCAAGAGTTGACCTTGACCTAAATTAATTAGTTAGTTGTTTTCATCTACCACTTTTCAGGTTTCAGGCTGCAACATTTAAAAAAAAAAACAGTTTTCACTTTTTCCCATGTAAAAGCCAATGTTTCCAAACTTGACCTTGTCGTAAAATAGGTCATGGTCATGGCAGGGTCATGATTTATATATAGATTGTAGTATTTGAGTCATAGATGCTTCATTCTAAGTTTCGTTGAAATTGGTCCACCGGTTCCAGAGAAGAATATTTTTGAAGGGTTTTTACCATATTTGGGCATGGCGGCCTTCTTGGTCATGTGACCCGGATTATTTATATACACATTGGTTCCCACTTATGATAGATGCTTCATATAAAATTTGGCTTTGATTGGCCAAGCGGTTTCAGAGAAGAAGATCTTTGAAAATGTGATTGTACGCACGCACGGACGGACGGACGCACGGATGCCGGCTCGAGTACCATACTATAAGCTCCCCATGAGCCTTCGGCGCAGGTGAGCTAAAATTTTGGATTAACGGTTTAAAAGATGGCGGGCCAGGTCGATGTTTTGATACAGGGTCAAAATATGTACTTTATGTGATTCTGACACTTTCATTCCTGGAGAAACTGTATAATTATGCAGAAAAATTGAAGTATGTGCTCAAAAATGTGATATAGGGAGCGCGGTGGCCTAGTGGTAAAGCGTCGGACTCGGAATCGAGAGGTCCTGGGTTCGATTTCCACAAGGGTCACCGTGTTGTGTCCTTGAGCAAGACACGTTAACTCCCTAGAGTACTGGTTAAAACACAGGAAGCGATGGCTCCGTCCCGACATGACTGAAAAATTGTTGACTGGGACGTTAAACCTCAAAACAAACAAACAAACAAAATGTGATATAGTTTTTCGTTTCGTCAGTTTCTTATCATGTCAAACGTGTATCTGCAATTCCCAAGATTTTCACTTGACGTGCACCATAATCCATTACGAAAACTTGTCTATGCAATAAACAGAGATTTTTTTCACTTGTAAAATTTGAAAATTTCATTAGAAAAAAAATGGATATTCTTCTTATTTTTGCTCAAAACATAGACTGTGGGTACACGTTAGAACCGTCTCGCCGAGGCGGTTCTAACGAGTACCCACAATCTTTGTTTTGGAGCAAAAATAAGAAAAAAAGGTATACCCCTGCATACCCCAGTTTTACTATACAAAAGTAGGGTTTAAGGGGGTATTAATTGCATGGACATGTTTTCCTGATGCATTGAGTTTCAAAGTTGGGATGTTCTTCAGTTCTTCAGTTTGTAAAAAGGTACAAGTAGGCAACGATCAGGGAAAGACGCAATCAGAAAGAAATTAATGTTCCCACTCCAAAAACCGAGGTGGGAAAAACTAAATTGACAATTAGGTACTTATACTTATCGTAAGCCGAATGAGCGACTATTTCCCAATAAGCGGCCATTCAGTTACCCGGACTTAAATAAAAATGTGAAAACGTACATAAGGTTCTTTCGTTTGTAAGGCGGCTTTGCATGGTTTTCAAGAATCTAAACGTCAAAACCACCAGTACCCTGAACAGCGTGCATGTACTTCTTTTCAATATTACTTATGTTGTGGTTCTAATTGTTTTGTGTTTTGGAGTCGAATTTTTGTGCTGTTTGAGTCTTATGTACGTTTTCATATTTTTAGTTCACTTCGGGTAACCGCCTTTTGGGAAATAGTTGCTCACTCGGTTTACGATATGTTTTCTTGGTATAAGTACCTAAGTGTCATTTTAGTTTATTCCCACCCCTCGGTTTATGGAGTGGGAGTTTCTTTCTGCTTGCGCCATTTCCTGATCATTGCCTACTTGTACCTTTTTATATCTTTGCTTTTTTTTGTCCAGCATGCCACGCGGATGACATGAAAGTGACAAATTACTGATGCGCTTATTGCTGAAAGCTTAAAACTGTATCATAGTTTAGGTATCCATGAATGTCAACATCAAAAGTTGCCTTTTTCCTTGAAATAATACTGCATTGATATTTCTGAGTGATTACAGCCTTTAGTAGCAATATTACTCGTCTATACAAATTCTGACAATAAAGTATAAAATGTCACTCAATCAGACTAGATAAAAGTATTTGTCAACTTAACAATTCCTTTCTTTAAGTATAAGAAGTGCTGATTTCTCGGCGGTCTCATTACTCACGCGGAACTAACTGAGAGAAATAATCACAGAGATGAAAATGTATCCCTACGCGCTCTCTTGTCATTTCGTTGCAAGAGCGCCGATATCAGACTTTGTCTGTTTCAATGGTAAACGATTTCTCAAGATTAAGTCTAAATAAGTTTCTTTGTGTCAAACTAATTGGCAAATTCGCGGTCTGAATTAATTCTAGCTATCTTGAATCAACAATATGTCCCATTTTTCATGTTTGGTTAAGCAAATCACATCTTATGCGCAATGAAATAGAATTCAACATCCCAAAAGAAATTTCTGCTGCTTAATTCAGACAATTGGTTGCTACTACAATCAATGGAAAGATAATGCATTGTACAATATTCAGTAAGGCTTAATGTGCACGTTGGTACCACTGATAAACATCTTCCATTTAAAGGTGTTTTCTTTAAAGTTATATTTTTATCACGGGCGGGACCTATAGCTGTTAGTACAATAACTCAAAGTAATTGCCTCCGTCATGAAAACACGCCCATGTAATAAACAAATGTTTCCTAAGTTGTAAAAATTGAAAATTTCGTTGGAAAAAAAAAATAATACTTTTAACATTTTTGCTCAAAATATTGATTGTGGATACACGTTAGAACCGCCACGCTAAAGCGGATCTAACGAGTACCCACAATATTTGCTTTGGATCAAAAATAAGAAAAAATAGGTATACCTCTGTATACCCATATTTGCTATATAAAAGTGGGGTATAAGGGGTATACATTATACGGACATGATATTGTGCTGTTGTATCTCATTTTTGTATTGGATTTGATAAAAAACAACACGAAAACAACAAGTCAAAATTCTGAAAATCAGTATATATTGGGATAACTATGAAAAGAGAAGAAATTTAATTTTATCAAACTTTCTGTTTATATATATGAAGCAATTGACCAAACGTGCCTTTGTTAACAATTTTAAAATGGAAACTTATTTTGCGGGTATAACTTGTATTTTTTTCTGGCGTGCTCCTGCGATATCCTTTTTTTGTTTCTTTGTTTGATTCGTTGTTTTACATCCAGTCAACAGCCATGGTAACGTCGGAAGTTTACCCTTATTTTATGACAGTTCGACCTACATGTAATATATAACCAACAATAATGTTTATAAAGGGTGTTAAGAAAGTTCGTTCCGCACAAAAATTGGTTTCTTGATAGTTTGACTTAAATGCGTCGAAACTAAAATATGAGGAAAACAGTCTTTTATTTTGATGCATATGAAAAGATAAAAGCAAAGGAGTTTTAAATCGGAAACGTTATCATGAACAATATGGCCACCCAACAGTGGCACCCATTTTTTAACCCTTGAACTTTTACACAAAAATAAGGGTATAGTAGAAAATATCATAGCCCTCTACGACCAATGCGTCGAAACCCTCTATACTTAAATAAAAAAGCCTAAAATGGACTAGTTATTCGCAATTTGTAACAGTTTTGAATTGTCTGTAAAGAAAAAGCAAATGTTAAAAGTTTTACAATGCTTACAAAAAATAAAACTGAATTATTCCCGAGCTTGTGAAATATAGTATCCTTAGAACATATACATCTGCAGCAACTCGGTCTAAAACGGGGTTTCAACTGTATTTTTGTATCTTATAAAACAATAGATTAATGTAAAATACATCATTAAATCAGTCTATATGCTTTCAAATCTTGATATATGAATGGTTTGGCTTAACCAATTTTTCCTCAGCAGGGTCAGATATTAAAATCGGTTAACCAGTAATCAAGGGGCCGGTCAGCATCGATCGGTTATAAACATTGCCTGTCGGCACAAGCAGCTCATCTATCTCCCATGGACAAAAGGACAATGGGGCCCAACTTCCCACCTTGTCATTGGAATGCGGAATATTTGCCTATAGGTATGTCGATTTGTGGAGTGTCGCTGATCACAGCTGAGAATCACGTGGTACGGAATGTATATAAACCGATAAAATGATCGGTAGACGCACATTGCAATTATAGTCGAAGTTGAGGTGAGATATTCGAAATTTTCTCTTATAGCGTTTACTCTTAGACTATTGACTGATACATACACACGTGTTGGTGCAGGCAATGCATAAATTTAACATTTATTCAATGAGAGTAACATAAGGAATCCAGATTATTTTGTTAAATTCCAATGTGTGTCACCGATCATTTATCGGTTTGTATGTATACAATACCACGTGATTCTCAGTAGTGCTGAAGAAGGTTCATTACCCAAAATAGTATACAATGGCCCACCTTCTCCCATGTTCACTGTTTCCATAATACCAAACCATTATAGATTATTTGCTACTATGATATAAACATTGCACGTACATGTATAAATTTTCATCGAATAGTATTGTAACAATATACATGGGTGCCACAGACATTTAGATATTCTGATTTTTTTATATTTGGAGTTAAAACAACTTTTCTAATGTTCGGTTTGGGAATCTAAAAATACAAATCTAAGAAATAGCGCACCGAAGCTTATGCTGTTCACTTATTTGGCTTAAGTATTTTAGCGAGCTCGGGCTATTCACGTTCTGAAGTTAATGCTTTTTAGCCGCGTGATTTGCCTTCGAAGTTATAATTGTCATTAGTTTTCGCAGCTCGTTTCGCTTCAGCTGTATGTTTGGATATTTTGTCGAGTGAGCCATTGGCACTGCATCAGTCGATAGATTCCATGTTTTTGCGATTCCCCCTATGCCAATTTGTTTCGTTTGCCTTTTATTTTCGCTGGAAATCGAGGTTGAATTTGCTTCGCGTAATTACACGGATTGTTTTACTTTCGGTTTCGTAGTGCGCATCCTTCTTCGCGACTCTTTCCGGGTCAATGCGACCTGTCACGCGACTCGATTCTGCGCCGCCTGCGACCTCCCGGTGGGTCGCGACCAGACGCCACGCCCCGCCCCTTTAAGTTGTGTTCATATAAATAGCGCGAGGGCGACCTGCTTTGGGTTGGTTGTGTCTCCAGCTTTCGTCTGTAGCGGTCATTCATTCTACGTTTCGTGCTATAGAAATTACTTACAAATCACTTTATGCTTAAGTTGAAATAAATATTGAAATTCATACCGGTGAGAGACTTAACGATAAAAATCATTAGATCGTAAATCATCGTCGTAAATTTTTGGTTAAAAAACTACCACACCCACTTAGCCGGCGAAGCCAAACTACTGTGCCCTGAGGATTCATTGAATAATATTTGGGACCTATAGCCACGGGTTTGCTTTAGTTTATTAAATTCATTCCAACAAGAAACCCTATTCTAGTTTTCTGATTAAGGTTTATGTGAAATCATTCCCTGTGTTTATTTATGTACCAGAACATGGACAACCTTTAACCCCATACCGTAAAAGGCCGTTACAGTATGCAAGACACACACACTACAACTTTCTCACAGTTCTATGGAAACAACCTTCAACCTTACAAAATGATAAGATGTATGAATTGTGAACCTGTGTAGATCTAAACTATACCATTGTACGTGGACTTGTTATTGTCTTTGTGAGAATGTAGTATGAAAGTATACGTATATAGTGAGCCATTATTTTTGGCATCCTTTTTGCTTTTGCTAAATGTATATAAAATAGCGATCAAATATGATTTTGCCATCCATTAACATTCGCTAGGTCCCTTAACAATATAGAAGAAGAAGAAGAAGAAGAAGAAGAAGAAGAAGAAGAAGAAGAAGAAGGTGAAGAAGAAGAAGAAGAAGCAAACAATAAATGCAGCAGTATTTGAAAAAGGTAACCCAAAATGAAAATGCGCCAAAATAAGGCGATTGAACGGCCACTTCGCTTACAATATACATTTTTTAAAAAAATGATAAGAAAAACAATTACTGTTTTGCGATCATATGTGCAATGGTTCATTTACGAAAAAAAAAAACGCAAAGGATAGGCAAAATAAATGAAATAAAAACGCAATCTCATTTTATTTCCTTTGTATAATTTCATGTTTTGCTAAAGTTCTATACATTTGTCAATATTATACCTATTGTGTTGAATAAACGCCATTAAAAGCGAATGTGACCACCAATGCTTCCCTGCTCAATCGACGTGTTCACAAACAAAGGGATATCGAAAAAAACATCAAAATTAATAATAACAAACGCGTTAAATTTCATTTTTCCTGAATAGTCGGAGAATGACCATCTGCGCCAAAAATACCATTTTTAACTTTGACTGCATTTTTTTTTTTTTTTTTTTTTTCATTTCAGATTCAATCTCAGGTAAACTCTCAATTTCAATTTAACCTAAATTAAATGCCCATGTATGTTTGTTTGTGTGGGGGTGTGGGGGTGATTTTGCAAATCGCTGATACGAAAAAATGGTTGAAATGGCAATGAAAACATGAAATTCTGCATTTTGTGCCTGAACATCTGAAGCGACGTCTAAACGTGTACAGTGATGTTAACAACGTGACCAAGTGACGTTGAACGTCTAAACAAAAAGAAGGAAATCAGGCGTACAAAAATTAGAAACGAAGAACACGTCGACGGACATAAAAAGATGGTGATTTTGTGATCGATTATTATTATTTAGTAACGCGTGATTCGACGTAATAGATTACGTAATAGACCGTAATAGATTTATCCATTCAACTGATAATCGAAATGTCGATACTTTTATGTCTAAAGTGTACTTTGAGAAAATTTCAGAAATCTGTGATTTTTTGTTAAAAACATGATTATTACGGGGATGAGGGGATGAATGACACAATTTGATAGGGTATGCAACAGTGACAACTTGAATTTCAGGGTTTTCCATCGTTTCTTCAAGTCTTCGAGAAGCGCTCCCAAGCAACGCGAAATACGATGGACTGTTTGCACCGTGAAAATGAAGGTTCTGCTACATATCTATAGCATAAGTTTGGGTGTTAAATTACCAGAATGTCTTGTAAACAAATAAAATATGGTTAATGCATATCAAAGTTTGAGTAGTATATTACACGGACATGTTTTCCTGATGATTTTTGGTGTTCTGACTTGAAAGGAAACCGGATAATACTTTTAAAATTGAGCCGCCTCATGGGAAAACCAACAATCTGCATAGGCGAAAACAAAGACGCAGATCAGCTTCGCGGTAACCGCGAAGCTGATCAGCGCCTTTGTTTTCGCTACTCGGATAGTGCAATCCCTCTTCTACTTAAATCCGAAATTTCAAGCTTCTTGCTCTTTTCTGTGCTTGTACAGGCCGGTTTGTGTCGGACCTGTTCGGAAACCACGAGGTGGCTCAAATATTCACGTAGTCGAGACGTAAACGTACTAGACAATATGTATGCAATTTCACGTCTTTCATTACGGAAACATCTCCGTTTGCACGAATTGTTTTATAATAAAGGTGACTTTATTTTTGTATTAAATACATTTTTTCAATAAAATCATGCATTTTGTGCACATATTATGATTGACTAACTGATCTGATTCTTACAGAAACCAACAAAATATATATTTTTTATGGATTTTTAACACTATGATAATTTTATACTAAACCCTGATTTCCCCCACTTTTACTATTATGTAAGGTGCGAATCTGGTGTAGCGTTCATACGGACATGTTTGTGTGATGTTGCGTTGAGCGTTAATGGTAGATATGTTTTCAAAGATTGTCACGTGTTCGCCTTAAATGATGAATAATCACTATTGTGCATATACACTGAAAAACAAAAACAAAGGTGTCAACGTACCAGACAATATGTATGCAATTATACGTCTTTTCAGCGTTGGGCGTTAATGCCAGATAAATTTTCAAAGACTGGCACGTGTTCGCCTTAAATGATGAACAATCATAAAGTGTGCATATACATTGAAAAACAAAAACAATGGCGTGATTTATAGGTAGAACAGTTTCTACTTAAAATGTGTAGCATTAAGAAAACTTGCTCATGCAATATACAGTGATTCTTAAAGTTTTGAAAAAATGAAAATTTTCAGTAGACTGAGAATGCTTTTGATATTTTTCTTATTCTTGCTCCTACACATTGATTGTTGGTACACGTTAGAACCGCCGAGCTGAGGCGGTTTTAACGAGTACCCACAATCTATGTTTTGGAGCAAAAATAAAAACAATAGCTATACCCCTGCATACGCCAGTTTTACTATATAAAAGTGGGGTTTGAGGTGATATTCTTTTGGCAGACATGTTTTCCTGATAGTTTCTTTTATTAATGATACTTGTATCCTTTATTAATTGATAATACACGATTATTTTAATATCAAAGGCGATTGACATTTTGAAGTTGGGACATTTCCGTTAAATGCCAATTTGTTTAATTGATATTAAACGATAAAATACCATCTAATCACATCGTATCATCTGATTACATCCATTAGATTAATATCAATTTGTATCAGGGGATAAGCGTCAGACTACACAAAACACATTAGTACTGTCACATATTTAACACAAATTACATATTGTTCTCACTTAAGGATTATACCGACACCGAGGCCGGAAATTCTATTGAGAGCTGTGGATCGCTGGCTTTGGATTTTGAAAATGGAGGCTTTATGCAAAACAAACTTATTTATTTATGGTCTAAATAGTGTCTGTATAACGACAGGGAAATCGAATTCCAAATGTTAAAAATGATCAGAAGTGGATACATTTTAAGTTGACAAATATTATACACTGGCTTCAAAACTGACACATAATATTACACATACAGAAATTTTTCACTTTTTAATAACAAAATTTGCTGAAATTTGTTTACCTGTGAATTTACCTGTAAAAATCAGTCATGCGTATGCGTAAATGAGAAAGTTATTATCGTAAACTAATAAAAATAGAACGTGGTAATCCAAAAGAATAAACAGCCTTTGATTTTGACAATGGAGTATGGAAACATTTCAGTAACCCAATTAAAAAAGAATGCAACGGTTGTATTTTTCTCCGCTGTTAGAAATCTACTGTAATTCAGATTACATCAGCTCGAAAAATATTAATCCAAGATCAGCTGGATTAATCAAATCAAACTTAGTTTTCTTATTCATAATTAATAAAATTGTTAATTTCGAGTGTATTTCAATAGCTAAACACATAATTAACTTATTATAGGAATGAATTTTATTTTTGTTGATTTTATCGATGTGTAAACTCAGGCGAATCACTCACAAACTAAATAAAGCCCTTCGGGCTTTATGAAAAAGTTTGTGAGTGATTCGCCTGAGTTTACACATCGATAAAATCAACAAAAATAATAATTCATTCCTTATAATTCCAACTTTGTCTCATTACACTGCATTTGTCTACATTGATTTAAATTTCTATAGACAGCGGAAGGAAAATAGAGCAAAACGGATCTTCATGAGGCAGCCATCTTGAAAATTTCCAAAGCATAAAACTCACTTCTCGCAATAAATAGAAGCTATAACTGGCTTGCTATAAGCAGGCTGTCAAAGCGGGAGCTTTAAAACGCCCCCCCCCTTCATTCAAAATTGTGCTTTTGGGAGAAAATATCGCCGTCTTGACCGATAGAAAGACATGTCGATTTTGAACTGGGGGCTCGGAATATTAGTAGAATTCCAACACACAACAGGAAGATTAACACACTTACCGTACTATGTTCTGTTAAAAGAAAATGCGTCTATGTTAATAAAAATTCAAAATATTCATTTCGACGCCTTCAAAACGCGTTCATCCATTGTTTTTATGACGTTTAGATTTGATGACGCCAACGTTTTTGAGAAGAAACGTCACGTTATCACGTAACGTCGCGCCGTTTTTAAGGTGAAAACTGAGTATTCTTACGCATTGCTTTTATCGAAGTATAAAGTCTTCCAAACAACCAATCAGAATGTAGGAAATTAGCAAAGTTGGAATTATTTAATGACAAATTAATAATTGAATACATACGTAAGCTTGTTAGAAAATATTATACTCCCGTCGTGCCAATAGCCAACACCTGTAGTATTGGATATCCGCACGACGGTCGGACCGATAACACCGCTTATCGGCACGACCGTCGTGCGGATAACGCCGATTATCTGCACGACCGTCGTGCGGATAGCCTCAGCCGATAATTTGACGCAATTTTTGAATATGAATTACGCCTATAACGTCATAATAATGGCGACGTTACGTTGAATTTCTATCAATTTACGTGCGACGTTTTTTGGTGCCATATCGTTGAAATTTGCACCGGACTGTGTAGATTAAAGCTGCATATATATTTATACAAGCACAAAGTATGTTGTAAACCTTTACATCAGTATCAACATAGAAACATTGCGCTACACATTCAGGTTCACCACCACGATTTAAAACCTACAGTGACGATTTAAATACGTTTTCTATAATTATAAAATCACGAAAAGCGTAAGCAAAATAAAAAGGGTCGCGGTAACATAATCGTCTGTAGTATTTTTTTCATTGTGGTAACCACTAGTAGAAAACGCATTTTCCGGCACACGCAACGGGCGTTCTTTCAAGAGGTATGATTCAAAATTAAACTTGGTGACCCCCATTTTTTAATAAAACATTCTAAAGGAGGTTCAAAATAAAAATAAGAAAACTTATCGAGCCATTAAAATCGCCTTTGGGGTCGGTATCATCCTTAATTCGCGCATCTCGAAACATAACTGATAAAAGTAAATAACAAATGAAGTTATAAACTGCTAGTATTAAAAGCAAATGACAAAATGGTTAAAAACGTAGTTCCAATTGCTATAAAAGATGTTATTTGTACATAACAGAAAAGGAACAGTTACATACATGTACTAGTAGGTTGCGTGTTTATGTTACAACAGCCTCTTACGACTGACTACCCACAATTTATACTTTAGAGAAAAAGAAAATATATTAAAAGTAGAAATAAAACGACACGCCAGAGGATACATTTACACATTTCGTATGCCCATTTTCGGGCTCTAAGATTATTCGAAACAGAACGAAAAGAACAAGATTGTGTTTGCATATTTTCATCGTTTTGCTCGGCTTTGCAGCACCAGGGCTCGGTTTTGCAGATTTACAGTACTACCTTTTCCAGCTTATGCTAAAAGCGCAACACCTCCTGCAGTGACATTGAATGGTCAGCCTTCCTACACAAGAGTGCTAGCACATATAATACGTTACGGTGCTATTGATGCACGTTGATCAAGCATCAGAAAAACAAGTGCAATAAAATGCAATAAATACTCCCTTACACCCCACTTATACATAGCAAAAATGGGGTATGCAGGGGTATACTCATTTTTCTTATTTTTGCTCCTAAATTGTGGGTACACGTTAGAACCGCCGAGCAAAAAAAAAAAAAAAAAAAAAAAAAAAAAAAAAAAAAAAAAAAAAAAATATAATTTTTTTTTTCTGTTAAAATTTTTCATTTCTTATAGATTTAAAAATTCTGTATATTGCACGGACAAGTTTTCGTGATGAGGCAATGAGGTGTTGCTGTGATGAAGTACAGCTGTACGTGGCTTGTCCCAAAAGTCCCGTTACACATACATTTTATTCTGAACGCATAGCTGGAACCAACAACAGTTTCTCATGCAGAATATTTGGCCATATTGGAACTTATTTTACTGTACAAAATGATACTCACTTCAGTGACCTCACTGCTACAGTTACCTTGGTTACCATAAGTAGGCATGACCGGAGCAAGTCAAATTATGCAAAATGTTTTCGTAATTTCTATTTTTCGCAATCTGCTAAATCAACATAGGTATAATGTGATCATATAGAAAAATATACCAGCCTAACTACTATTCTATGGGCATCATTTAGTGATAATGTTATGAAATTTGAGAACAATTTGATACTTTGGGTGACAAATAAAATAGCTTGCCTATAAAAATTCAACGACAAAATTACGACGTCGGCAAAAACATGCGGAGCAAAAAAACAGGGTCGTTATATTTAAACATCTAAAATATGTTCTTTAATGGAAACCAAGCAAATGTTTAGGTTGATATAAGTTGGTGACTTCAATACTATAACACAACACATACTTTTAAAACGATATATCAGTTAACAGTAATATTACTTGACCAAATGAAACATGGGCAGTTGTTAAAATGGATAGCATTTAAGGTTCCTCAGCATGTTTAAAATGAGTATTTTTGAGCTTGTTTTTTTGTATATTTAAGTTCAGTAAACCATTTTGAAACCTAATTATCATAAATAACACTAAAATACATTGATTTAGGTGAAAAAAAAATTTCAAAAAATGATTTTTTTTGGTGACTTTCACCCATTTTTAGTTACTTGCGCAAAAGATTATTTTTTCTTGCAGTTGCTTCCTCTTGTATGTAGAAAACTGATAAATATGTAGTTCAATATTGTCTCAATAGAATAGAAGATGACAGACTGTGATTATCTGACAGAAACCTAGTCAAAATGGAGGATTTCAGAAATTGTAGAAAAAAATAAATCATGTATTGGAATGTAGAGGTCATTGCAGGTCATGACATGTATTGACCTGGTACTATTTTTTTTAAAAATGTATGGTGGACACATTGAACCATCAGATCATATTGTGGATAACAGGGTAGAGAACAGTTGCAAGATTCGTACAAGAAAAGATTTTATAAAAATTTCCAAAATTGCAAACTATCCACTTTTTTTCTTTACAAATCACTTGTTCAATCAGTAGACGATTTTTTTTTCTTTAAGCCAGTCTGTCACTTTAAGTTTTGATGTTTAGCATCATATGAGCCGCCTCATGAGAAAACAAACAATCTGAATATGCAAAACCAAAGACGCAGATCAGCTTCGAGGTAGCCGCGAAGCTGATCAGCGTCTTTGTTTCCACTACATGGATAGTACAATTCCTCTTCTTTTCAAATCCAAAATTCCCAGTCTCTAGCTTGCTTCTGTGACTGTACATGCTGGTTTGTGTTGGACCTGGTTGGAAATCCAGATTGTTGGTTTTCCCACGAGCCAGCTCATATGTGTACAATGTATTTCAGCTGATATCCTTTTCAAAGGTGCAATAACATGTTTTTAAGGAGCTGCCTCATGAGGAAACCATGAATCAGCATATGCGAAACCAAAGGCACAGATCAGCTTCCCACTAACTGTGAAATTGATCAGCACCTTTGTTTTTGCTACACAAATAGTACAACTCCTCTTCTTTCTAAATCCATTTAGGCCTTTTCAAGGTTCTAGCCTTCTTCTGTGACTGTACAGGCCTGTGTGTCGGGCCTGGTTGAAAAACACATTGTTGGTTTTCCCATGAGGTGGCTCAAAAGGGTCATATGACAAAATTAAAGTAACAAAGCTTAAATTTGAGTTGTATCCTGAGAAAAACAGATTTTTGCATGTACTGAAACAAATATGCAGATTAGCTGAGCAAGAAGTGCAAGAAGTGAGCAGCTGCACTGAGCAGCGCCTTTGTTTGTGCAATACAGATAGAACAAGTCCTCTTAAATTTAAATCAAAGCTTCTAGCCTCCACATTTTACAGGCTGATTTTTGTGGAACCAGGTCATAAAAACTGAAGACTGTTTTTCTAGCACTGCGGCTCAATCGATATTTGTAACTGACAAAGGCAGTATTACTAAGAGATCCACTTGCTAAATCTTCAACTGGAAACCAAAGCTTTGATCAGTCAGCTTTCTTCATATGAACCGCCGCACGGGAAAACCAATAATTTGCATAGGCAAACCAAAGGCGCAGATCAGCTTTGCAGTATTTGTGAAGCTGATCAGCGCCTTTGTTTTCACTACACAGATAGTACAATTCCTCTACTTTCTAAATCCAAATTTTCCAGCCTTTAACCATCTTCTGTCACTGTACAGGCTGATTTGTGTCGGACCTGTTCAAAAACCACATTGTTGGTTTTCTCCTGAGGCGGCTCATATATATCCACATTCTCTTTAGCCTTGTCTTGGTAATTGTCCTTTCTCAACAACATGATTCTGTATGGATGGAGTGTGCAGACACTTTGGTTGTCCTTGTCATCTCATTTTCTCGCGCTTGGACACACACTGTAAAAAATTATTGATTGCAAGTAATCAGTCTTATGAAACAGAGCACAAACACTGGTAATTATCTGATTAGATAAACAGACCAAGTGCATGTAAATGTAAATACATATATCATAACTTTGCATTGTCAAAACACAGACTCGATATTAAAGCTTTAAACTTTGTTGAAACTTAAAATTGATTTACTGATATAAACTGATATAAACCAAGCCTCAATACCAATTTCTCTGCAATGTTTTTAACAAGTGTCCATATAGGGTACATACACATATTGAAGATAACTGCAGCTTGTTTATTTATTATGATTTACATGTACGAATAATAATGTTTTTTTACATGCATACTTATTTAAAAAGACAAGTATTAGATGTATGATTCTGATGGCAATGTCAAATATATGTAAATTTTTGGCAAATTATTAAAAATAAACAGATGTTACCTGTTACAAATTTAAGTCAATTTATAATACGACGACAGCCTTCTATGGATTTTCTCTCGTTGATAAGTAGTGGTACTTGTATACTAACAGATGATCCACTGTAGCTGAGTAACAGCAGGTATTAAAACTAAATAATAAAAAAATAATTTCAATATATTAAAAAAAATATGTGTTATACAAACAAATTTATAAATGAGGCAAGGCATGAGAAAACCAACATTTTGCACATGCAAAAACAAAGGCGCAGCTTTGCAGTAACTGTGAATCTGATCATTGCCTTTGTTTTTGCTAGACACAGATAGTATGATGATTCTACATTCTTAATCCAAAAGTTCCATCCTTTAGCCATTGTCTATGCTTGTATAGCTCGGTTTGTGTCGGACCTGTTCAGAAACCACAATATTGGTTTTCTCATTACACAGCTCTAATATGATGTGAATATATCCCAAAAAAATTTCACACAACTGAATACAATAAGTTTACACATATTTAGAATAAGGTTTTGCCTTTCATATACCAAAGGGAGAATGGTTGTAGGGTAACAGACTAAATTAATGAGTGACATGCCCATAATTTATTACCTACCAGTAATTTCAACAGACATTTCACTTTATCAATAATATTTTTAGCTCCGGTAATCACTAATCATTACCTAGGAAGAAAAAACATGGACATGGCTGAAACTTTATTGATTGAGACATAATAAGCCATACTTGAATTACAAACAAGCAAAACTTAAAAAAATGTATATTGTAATTATAACAATATAAATAGTTATTCTTCTATGTCCTATATGTATTAAAAATTAGGCAAGTAATATAAAATGAGTCATTACATAATGACCAAAGGGGTTTCTTTTTCAATGTTTATTATGATTTTTCTATTAAAATTTTTTTAATGAAAATGAAATAATTTGGTCCTAGAGAGGGGTTCCAGTGGGCACCTGAACACCCTCTAATTCCACAACTGAGAGGTGCTTATTTTATTGTCCTTATAGCATTTGATGATTTCCCACCTCGGTTTTCGGAGTTGGAATCTCTGATTGCGCCTTTTCCTGATTATTGCCTACTTTTACCTTTATGGTAAAGCAAGACACAATATTCTCAATTTAAAATATGGCAATAATCATCTTCGGCTACCCATGTGTGATCAATTACTAAAAACTTCATATTATACATGGTTAACCGAGGATGGGATGGGCAATAATGACCATTGATAATCTTTTAATTTATATAAATAATATTTACCTTTATTATCAATAAACCTCAGCTGAGAGTCTCGCAGATCTGCACCAAGGTTGTCTACCTTGTATATTTCATCATCTCCATCATACTGGACTTAATACGTTATGTCCTCATCACCATCACTTCCTCTGATGACCGATATTACTGACCCAGAATAACATGTAGGTTTCTCTTCAGTTTCAGCTTCTTTCCAGAGGTGTGATATGCCTTTCAATATGTGTGATATGCGGCGACCCACAAACTTCACTTTTACTTGCCATTGGGATCTAAATTTCCAGGGAATAAATAAAAATCTTTATTTGCAATACATTACATCGAAAATAATTACACTGGAAGTACCTTTCCATTTTATAAAGCAGTTGAATATGTATACATAGAGGGCTTATTTATACTTTAAATATTAATTGTATTGTAAGTAAAATGCATAAACAATTTTATACTCCATAAAAGTATTTACACACAACCTGTAAGTGTTTACATGTTAGACGGGATATTCCCATCGGTGTTTCGTTATACTCCATCTAGCGAAAGTGGAACGAGGTATCGAAGTGGAGCGGAATGAAGGCTAGCCAGCTGATCTATTTACATGTCTTTTGTCAACTGTTTTATGTACATGTAACCATGCCCTTCAAAAAGAAGACTTTACTGCAAGCAGCAACATTATATATCATATTAAAAAAACAAAGAATTAAAATTACATGTATATGCTTAGTGAATTGTTAATTGACCAAAAATCGCAGAAAACAATACCAAAATTTTTGTTTTTATTAAAAAAAAATATATACATAATGTATGGGCCATTTTTGGTAATGACATACATTGACATTACAGTCTGGCTGATTATACCCTTTTATTTTTTTATACAATAAATTACCTTCTGCAATGCGTTGTGTCAGATACAAATGACTGTGTTGTAGTGTGAATGTTCCGACCATTTATGAAGAAGCTCCTGTACCTCCTGTATGGGGTATTTGGTCTCCTGTGTGGGGTATTCTGTCTCCTGTGTGGGGTATTCCATCTCCTGTGTATCCTGTGTAGGCTGGGGAATTATGTGTTTTGCTTTCTTGAAATCAGTTAACTTCATCAAATTCAGCCTTGGTGCCTTTTTTCCTTCTTCTGGTTTAAGCATGTTAAGTCTGATTTGTACTGAAAAAGACAAAGAATAAAAATGATGTAGCAAATGTTATTTTATTAGTGTGGTTCACATCACATTCAGCATGTAATGTTGTTTGCTTGTTTTTTAATTGAAGTTGAAAGGCCTGTCAACAATTTTTCAGTCATGCTGGGACAGAGCCACCACTTCCTGGGCATTATCCAGTAATCTGGGGAGTTAATGTGTCGTGTTTAAGTACACCACATGCTGAACTTGTTTTTCAAACCCAAGTGTCTGTTAGACCAAAGCAATGGCAGGAAGGTCAGTATCATACACACACTGTTTCTGGGTAAGCAATGTAAAAATAACATTACATATGTAACTAATAATCATGATTATATAAGTAAACTTTGGTATTGAAGCTTAACGTCCAAGTTAACAATTTTTCAGTCATGTCTGTACGGGAAACTAATGTGTCCAAATTGTTGGTAACACTATAATTAACCATATGACCTATTGTCCTCCAAATGCTCAACTGAGATCTTCTATCCATACAAAATGTTTGGCCCATATAAGTGGTGGCAATTTTATTTAATTTTGCCAGGAAATTTGTAAATTTTACGGCCCTAGGACTTAATAGGAAACATTTATTGAATCCGGGCATAAAACAGTTGCGAAATATGCAAATTAGACTGAATTCTGCAAACTTTTCTAGGCAGAAATCACATAAAATTTCGGGTGGAATCCAAATCTTTTACCGGTGGAATCCAGCAATAAAACTGGTGCGAAATATGCTGATTAGACAAAATTCGGCAAACTTTTCAAGGCAGAAAGCAGAAAAACTTCCGGGCGTAGAATTATTTGTTTACACAAATACCTTGACTTTCAGTTTTAACATACCATTTTATAGCATAGATAGAGTATATTATATTAACCTTGAATAACTGAAATGCTAGCATGATGAAACATGCATATGCACACTGTATTAGGGGCAATGCGGAAAAGTAATTTTGTACAAAATTGCATTCCCCACTGCCAAAAAAAGGTGTTTGAGATTGCCAAAAGTCATGTGTTGGCAATCGGGAACGATAAGCATGTGTTGGCAATCGGGAATGATAAATTTCAAGTACATGTAAATAGAAACACAATTTTCAACATTTTTATTGGATCTTGTTTAAACCAGCTTAAAACTGCATATGTTGTTAGTCTGTGTAAAAACTGCAGAACAGGAAGTTCTGAGGCGGAATTATGATTTTCGCATCATTTTCACCCAGAAAACAGGTTTTAGACCCCAAAACCGTCCATTTACCGGCGGAATCCGACCCAAAAGTTTGTATGGGTGATGTGACTGTTTGTCAATATTTAGGCCCATTGTTTTAGGGTAAGACTTGTATTGGAACTAATTTGACCTGTGGCAGTATATGTATATGTTTCTGATGATAATTCTATTTGACTCATAAATACCCTTTGCACCAAGATTAACTGCCTTCTTGCATGTTGGGCTGTGACTATTCAATGTGGATCAGTTCATTTTCAAAGGATTATTGGCTAAATGATTACAAAATGGGTAAATCAAGTTGTATGATCACTGCAAACAATGTAAATATGAAAACCATTATGGGAATGGCAAAATTGTGATGTTTTGTTTATTTTTAGGAATCATTGGACATTTTATGACTGCAACTGATTGGATAACCTCCGGAAATATAGAATGATATAATACAAGCATAAATAATGTGTAATTTACCTTAATTTAAACAATTTCTTGAGCTGATTTCTCGGCATTGTATATTAAAAACAAGGAAAGAAGCAACTCTGCGTGATAATTATGACACTGGCTATCCGCACGACGGTCGTGCCGATAACGCTGCTTATCGGCACGACCGTCGTGCGGATAAGCGGCGTTATCCGCACGACAGGGAAATCGATATCCAAATGTTAAAAATGTTTAGAAATGGATACATTTTAAGTTGATAAATATATTACACCGGCTTCAAAACTGAAACAGAATATTACACATGCAGGATTTTTTACTTTTTTAATTATTAACAAAATTGTTATTTTGCTGAAATTGGCTTACCTGTGAATTTACCTGTAAAAATTAGTCATGCGTATGCGTAAATGAGAGTAATTATTGAAACCTAAATTAAAAATAATAAAATAATGTGGTAATCCAAAAGAATAAACAGCCTTTGATTTTAACAATGGAGTATGGAAACATTTCAGTAACACAATTAAAGAAAATTTGCAATGGTTATATTTTTCTCCGTTGGCTGTTAGAAATCTACTGTGATTCAGTTTACATTAACTGAATTAATTAAATCAAACTAGTTTTCTTATTCATAATTAACAAAAATGTTAATTTAGAATGTATTTCAATCCCCCGGGATTTCAATAGCTAAACTTATAATTAATTTATTTAATGACAAATTAATAGTTTAATGCATGCGTAAGCTTGTTAGAAAATCTTATACTCCCGTCGTGCCGATAGCCAATACCTGTAGCATTGGCTATCCGCACGACGGTCGGGCCGATAACGCCACTTATCGGCACGACCGTCGTGCGGATAACGCCGCTTATCGGCACGACCGTCGTGCGGATAGCCTCAGCCGATAATTATAACTGCAACTGCAGATGAACTCTAGCTCGGGACGTTTTATTACATACAGCTTTTTATCCGGTTTCGAATCTTATCCAGTTCCGAATCAAGTGGTCGTATCGTCACGAACTACACAGCACCTGTTTGATTAAAAAACAAATATTTTGTATGGTCATGAAGTCCATCTTTTTTCTCTTCCTCTGCACGAAGTCAGATTTTGAAAACTTATCTGCATGCTAAAAATAAATCTGTTCTTCGAGATGACCTGTCGAATTAGAATGTATATTGCACTTGTGTAATTATCCGCAAGGGGCCGGTTTCTGCAAAATGCATAAACCTGGAACATTATTTTTTTTACACTTTTGGTTCCAACATGCGTTCCAACATTAATTGTAACACACCAGGAAAACTGAACTTCATTTATTGATTTTCTGTTGCGTAGGAGCTGTTTAATTTTATCTACCAATTTAGCTAGTTTCGGGTCAGTAAAAATCAGTTGTGTCGACATAGCATATGTACTCGTAAATCTATTAATATCGCAGTACACGTCTTAGCGCTAAACCTAAAGGAACTGAGGAGGGAGTGTTTAAATCTCAATAAGTATTTTATTTGATGTGTGTATGTGTGCGTGCGTGCGTGCGTGCGTGCGTGCGTGCTTGTCGCCACAATACCAGTCTTTCATTTGCAATGCAGTTTGTTTTAATTAATGCTTAACGTTCTAGTCCACAGCTATGGTCATGTCAGGACTTTGTCCCGATTTTATGGGACTTTTGCCGCCCAAAGTTCTCACCGCTGTGTCTGGTGTGGGTTCGAACCCCGCTCTGGCCATGTGAGACAAACCAAGTTCTCCTTCCGAGTGTGTCAGATAGTTTTGCTCCCGTGTTCATCCCACCTACTGATTGACGCGTCTCATATGAGCGGAAATAATCATGAAAGGGACGTTAAACTGAATAAGAAAATGAGCCCAAAGTTAGGATGCCCTGACACCCTAAACTGAACGTGCTTCAAATATAACCACACAACAAAGCAAAGAAGGACATACACTGGGTTCGATCCTCACGTTGAGCGCCGAGTTATGCCTCATATAAGGAATCTAGCAGCATATCTCTCTCTCTTCTTTTGTTTCTCCTTCTCTCTCTCCCCTCTCTCTCTCTCACTCTCACTCTCTCTCTCTCTCTCTCTCTCTCTCAAAATTCTTCTAGTTATTATTAAGATTTCTTCTTTTGTCACAGAAGTCTAGTAGCTGTTTCCCTAAAATTGGCTATTGAGTTACCAAAACGTAACTAAATAAATGAATGTCACCCCCCCCCGAGCCCGTTGCCAAGTAGTGAGAGCGCTGATTTCATTAACGCGTTTCATTCGATCGTCTCACCGCTGTGTTTGTTGTGGGCTCATGTGAGACAAGTTCTGCTTGAAGAATGGCCAGGTTTTTTTTTTTTTTTTTTTTTTTTTTCTTTCTTTTTTCTCGGGGTTCGCCCGTTTTCACCACACAAACTGACTGGCTCGTCTCATATAAGCTAAATGATCTTGAAAGGGACGTAAATTGACCCAAATAGATAAATAAATAAATGAATGAATACGCAAATACAACGGCACAAACTCTCTCTCTCTCTCTCTCTCTCTCTCTCTCTCTCTCTCTCTCTCTCTCTCTCTCTCAAAATTATTCTAGTTATTATTAAGATTTCTTCTTTTGACACAGAAGTCTAGTGAGTAGCTGTTTCCCTAAAAGTGGTTATCAAAATTAACTGAATAAATGAATTCCCCCCCCCCCCCCCCGTTACCGAGTAGTGAAGAGCGCTGATTTCATTAACGCGTTTCATTCGATCGTCTAACTGCTGTGTTTGTTGTGGGCACATGTGAGTCAAGTTCTGCTTAAAGATGCGCAAGGGTTTTTTTTTTCTTTTTTTTTCTCGGGATTCGCCCGTTTCCACCACACAAACTGACTGGCTCGTCTCATATGAGCTAAATGATCTTAAAAGGGACGTTAACTGACCCTGACCCAAAATACATAAATAAATAAATGAATGAAAACGCAAATAGAACGGCACAAACGGCATAAAAACGACACCAACACACGAAAAAAATAGAATTACATGTACATTGGAATGTTCATTTGTATTCACAGTCCCTCTGGTTATAGCGGAGCGTTTAACTTTTCAGGTTTAAAAGCCCGGCACTGCGGGGTCATATTTGTGGTAAATTCCCTACTAAAAGCACCGCTCGCCGGAGGCTAAAATGATATGGAACAACAGCTGGTAGTTATTCTAATGAAAACATATGGGATAGGGAGAAAGGAGAACCAGTTTTTCCGAGTAACCAAACCGTAATGACAACACCTTGAATTATCACAGTGACTGTTCATCTCATCCAAGTCATTGCTGCAGCTCATGATTAGGGAGCGAAGATGTTTCCGGGCCTGGATATTATTTTTCTCTCACGACGCGGTCCTGTCTTTTTATTGGTGTATATTACAATACGTAAAATAGTAAAATATAATTTACTCTGGCCTAGATATGCTTTTTCGGCCAAAATTGGATCCTGTTTTTTTTTGTTTTTTTTTTATTCAAAAAATCTTACACCCCCCGCACCCCCCCCCCAATACCCAATAATAAAAATCAAATGATCGTTTCCTTACGCAGGTTATTCTTTGTGCAGTCGATCTGCATCACGAACAAAACATGCTGTCTGGATTTCTAGTCTAGTTGACATACTCCTGTTAGATATCCCTGTTTGTGCAACATTAAAGCTGTGTTTGAAATTCAATGTTAATCAAACAGGTGAAAGTTAAACGCATAAAACATCAACAACAAAACAAACAAGCAAACAGACAAACAAAAATGAAAATAACCAATGCACAGCCCATGATTACCAACATTTAACTACAAAAATCTGGAACCAGTTACGCCATTATCGACTTAGAACACGTATTTGTTTTCGATTGACGCCAATATCCAGAACGTAAGAAAAGTAATGAAGCTACAAAATCAAAATTATAACGCAATAGCGCCAGTGAGTTTCTTGTTTAAAAATTATCGCAAGTGATTCGGAACTGGACAAATGGTTCGGAACTAGATAAATTGGTGGTCTGCTTCAAAGCCATCGTGTGGCACACAGAATATTCACAATTAATCAGATTGAAGTTCATTATTTAGAAGAAGGATTGTACTTTCTAATGGTAAGGTCGAAACCTAATTTGCACTGAGCATTTATCTGGAAACCACTTCGAAAAAAAAAGTGACCCGGAACTGGATAATTTACTGTAGGCAAAAAGGGCCGTGAAATGAAAAGATAGCAGGCTGCGGGGGAAAACAGCGGTGGTTTTACCAATGAGCAGTGTGGGGCTTTTAGCAGGGATTTGCTGGACCAAAAGTCAGTCCCCCATATTTCCCGGGTCTGGGGGTGGGGGGCCGTGTTTACAAATGACTAGTGCATAAGGCCTCAATTAGAGTATGTCTCCCCTGTATGGAGCTCTTATTTCAATAAAAACATAAATAATTTTGAAGCTATCCCATGCAGGACAGTGCGCTGGGTCACCCATAACTACATCATGTACTTTTCATACATTAGTCTGAAGCTGATATGGATTCAGACAAAATGCAATAATTCCCCGACCATGTGTTTACACGTCACCACAGACGCATGATTATGTAAGACACTACATAATTCCTCGATTTTGTATTTCTGTCCTGGAAAAAAGTTATTAATCAAACAATTGCAACAACGGTATACCCTTTTAAGTGCTCCGATGCGGAACCGGCTTTTGCTCTGATCAATTTTCTTTCTCAACCAACGGTTGAGCATCAGATTGTTTGGAAGGTGTCTTTATCACAAGCACACATGGCAAACTTTGGGTCTTTCATTCAAGCTGGATGTGTATAAAAACTTCTTTTGACCGTAGCGAAGAGCTTTTTATTATAAAGCTATGTTTGCCACCAGCAAGACCAAACTTGCTGCCACAATTTTGCTTATTTTTCATTTTTAATAACACTATAATTTCAAGGATATTGGACAAAACAAAAATTTTACCTTCTTTCTGGATTTTCTTGGAGACAAATTGGCTTTCATACATCAAAAATGAAAACAATGATTTTCATTGAATTCAAAAATTTATAAAAAACATATGAGAGCTATAATTTATTGATCAATATCGACCATACATTACTACTTACCTGAAATTTTTTGTGGAAAAACCACGAAAAAATAAAGAAAAATATACGTCACAATTCACCTTTGACCTGTCAATTTCCTGTATTTATGCTCAAAACAATGCTATTAAATACAAGATCTCAAGACGGATCAATGACCAGTCATATTGACTTCTGTATTTTATCACCAGATATACATGAAAACATAAAAAAATATGTATATTTTCTTACCTTTTCTGCAAAAACACCCTTTTTGAGTAATCCGGAAGTACCTAACCACTACCCTTCTTGCCCAAAAGTATTTGGATGCGCCAAAAATAGTTCGTCATTGGGAATATTTATTTTTTATCCGCCGATCGAATTAAGAACAAAATACCGGTAAAACATTTAGAATTGTATACCTTATCGTAATATACATTATTAAAATTCATAGAAACATTGTAATACCACTTTTTTTCAAATCAAAGGTTCTGGCGTACGAATACAAAATTTCTGAATGTAAACAAAGTTAAGTAGTCCAACGAGGTCTGAGGATTTAGGCTAAAAATGTTGTGGTATTGAAAGAGGCGATTACATCGAATTTAATGCAGAGAGACAGCACTTATATTGATGTTTATTATGGTGTAAGTTGATCACTTGTTCATTTTACCATTTGATAATAGTTTGCATGTAGACGAAAATCCACGAATTTGACAGAATTATCTCTCGTGGCAAACATGGCCGCCCCCAGTAGGCATTCAATTTTGAGTGTGGAAGTCACCTCTTGTGAAGGTTTTGGTAATATTTTGTGTAGGAGTCGGTAGACAGTTGTATAATCTACTTATTTTGGGTGTAAATATTGAACATGTCCCAGTAATTCTTAACATTTCATTTTTTTCCTGGTGACAGTAAGAAAAACAAAAAAAATTTTTTTTTGCCCATCTCAGCTGGGAGTAATACACAAAATAACAGACTGCAATTTCGCCTGGCAAATCTTCATACATATGCCTCATAACACATAGAGTATCAGAAAGATCAGGCCTCTTGTTTAAGAATAAAACATGGCAAACCAAATTGACACTTTGGGTAAATTTCCATCTATGCCCCGGAACCTTAATTAATTATTCTTATTTTGCATGGCTGATCTTTATAGCATTATTTTGACGAATTGCTTATAAAAATTTTACTCAGATTTCCAAATATATGCAACAATATCGTTTAGCTAAATATAAATCTAATTTTGAAATAGATTTTTTGTTTGTAGTGTATTTATCAAAACGGCAAAATATTAAGAAAAAATCAGAATTAACGGCAACGTTATTAGACCTGCTCCGGTGCAGTAGGGGAACAAAGGTTCAAACCTCCGCTACATTTTAGCAAATGCACGTAGCAGTACGAATATTTGCACCCAAACCCCTTAGATATAGTGCTTGGTGGTCATAAGTGTTGTAAGCTCTGACGTGCTTTTATTGTGGTAAAACAGTGAGTGTAATGGAACTTTTGGGACAACCCTCGTACATGCGATACCTGTCTGAAAAACAATTGATTAAGACTTCGAATGTTTTGAGCATCCAGCTATTACCTGCAGCTGCACAGGCTAATCGAGATTGAACAACAGAGAAAATAAAAAACAACATCATATGTTATCGCTTCAATATGTGGTGTTTATTTATGTACTTGTCATTCGAAAGGCGTATTCACGGAAATTGAATTAGTTCCATAGTCGCGAATTCCGCGAATTCCATGTCCTTAGGATATCTCATAATCACAGTTACCTCGCGTTCATTTAATATGATGATAGGGAACGAAATTGAATGATTAAGTACTAATATAATTTGTCTGGTTTGAATATTGAGTGGATTTTTTTTTGGAAGCGTTCAATACTTGTTTTTCTGGTAGTCAGAATAATGATAAGTTAGCAGGGACTCATCCATCATTACTGAGGACGTTATATCCATGTTATGTATACCCACTTATATCTCGTCTCTTATGTAGTGAAACTGGGGTGTACATGTTTTTTTCTTCTTATTATTTTGCCTCCAAGCATAGATTGTAGGCACTGGTCAGAACTAAATCATCAGGGCGGGTTCCAACATGAACTATAATCTTTTCCTTTGAGAAACAATTACAGAAACATTAGTGTTGACAAATCAACTGAAACAGCTGAAAAACTCTCTGAATATTCCATGAGCATATTATCGTATTAAGTGACTCGCAGCATCCATCTGAAATACTAGAGACTGTCCTTGTAATTATCCCTGGAGATTGTCCATGTATTTACCCATGAAATACTTGAGACTGTCCTTGTAATTACCCCTGAAATACTGGAGATAATCTTTGCAATTACCTTTAAAATACTGGAGACTGTCCTTTAAACTACTCCTGAAATGCTGGAAATTTTCCTTGCAATTACCCCTGAAATACTGGGGAACGTCTTTGTAATTACCCCTGTAATACTGGTGATAGTCCTTGTAATTACCCTGAAATACTTGAAATTGTCATTCTAATTACCCCTGAAATACTGGAGATTGTCCTTCTAATAACCCCTGAAACACTGGAGATTGTCATTGTTATTATCCCTGAAATACTTTAGATTTTCCTTGTAATTACGACAGATATACTGGAGTTTGTCCTGGTAGTCCTTGTAATTACCCTGAAATACTTGAAATTGTGCTTGTAATTACCCCTGCTATACTAGAAATTGTCCTTGTAATTACCCCTGAAATACTTATTACCCTTGTTATAGCCCCTGAAATACTGGAAATTTCCTTGTAATAACCACTGAAATACTTGAGACTGTCCTTATAATTACCCCTGAACTACTGGATTTTGCCATTGTAATTATCCCTGAAATACTTGGTAGAGTCCTTGTAATTACCCTGAAATAGTGCTGGAGATTGTCTTTTTTATTACCCCAGAAATACTTGAGATTGTCCTTGTAATTGCCCTGAAATACTTGTGATCGTCCTTGTAATAACCCATGAAATACTGGACATTGTCCTTGTTCTTCCTGTAATTGCCCCTGAAATACTGGAGATAGTCCTTGTAATAACCCTGAAATACTAGGGAAAGTTCATTTAATTACCCCTGAAATACTGGAGACTGTCCTTGTAATTACCCATGAGATACTGGAGATTGTCCTTGTTACTGGTAATAGTCCTTGTAATAACCCTTAAATACTTGAAATTGTAATTGTCATTATCCCTGAAATAACGGAGATCGTCCTTGTAATTACCCCTGAAACACTCGAGAGTGTCCTTGTTACTATCCCTGAAATACCTTAGATTTTCCTTGTTATTACTCCTGAAATACTGGAGATTGTCCTTGTAATTACCCTGAAATACTTATAATTGTCCTTGTAATTAGCCCTGATACTGATATACTAGAACTTGTCCTTGTAATTACCCCTGAAATACTAGAGATTGTCCTTGTAATAACCCTGAAATACTTGAGACTGTACTTGTAATTATCCCTGATATACTGGAGATAGTCCTTGTAATTACCCATAAAATTATTGAGACTTTCCTTGTTATTTCCCCTAAAATACTTGAGATTTTCTTTGTAATTATCCCTGAAATGCTGGAGATTTACCTCATAATTATCCCTGAAATACTGGAGACAGTCCATGTAAATACCCCTGAAATAATGGAAATTGTCCTTGTGATTACCCTTGAAATACTGGAGACTGTCCTTGTAATTACCCCTGAAATACTGGAGATTGTCCTTGTGATTACCCTTGAAATACTGCAGACTGTCCTTGTAACTATCTATGAAATACTTGAGACTGGCCTTATAATTACCCCTGAAATACTGAATATTGTCCTGATAATTACCCCTGAAATACTGGATACGGTTCTTGTAATTACCCTGAAATACTGCTGGAGATTGTCCTTTTTATTACCTCTCAAATACTGGAGACTGTCCTTGTAATAACTCTGAAATACTGGAGACTGTCCTTGTAATTACCCCTGAAATACTGGAGATATTCCTTGTAATTACCCCTGAAATACTGATAATTGTCCTTGTAATTACCCCTAAAATACTGGAGTTTGTCCTTGTAATTACCCCTGAAATACTGGAGACTGTCCTTATAATTACCCTGAAATAAAACGTACTTACATGACTCACATTTTTTCCTCATATACAAAGATCTAAAGGTTCAAAGGAAGACATCGTGGTACATGAAACGCTGCATAGTCTGTATGTCAAAGTGCTTGAATGTGCGATCGACCGTTCGTGAACATAAGGCTTCGTGTTCTGAGCAACGTCCTCTGTGGCAAAGTTTTAATGTCCATGCCAGTACCGGAAGTTTAAACAAGCCACACATAACGAGACTAGATTGAGGGCGCGTAGACCTCGACGTCGAACTTTGCTGACGGTTGATCAGCGACCAAATCGTATCCTGTGTGCCATTAACGAGCGTTACAACGTGTTTGGTTAATGATTGTCGAAACTTGTACCTTCGTGCACAAAATTGTATTTCATCTCCAAAAGATACTGTTTTAATCATATTGCGCGTGCATAATTTTCCACTTCTTTATGTCCAGAGTTCAATGAAATCTGTGTTTGTACTTTATATGAAAATTGAAGTTTCAAAATATAATGAAAGTTTCTTTTGAAAATTATACACTATTTACATGAAATAAATGTTCAAATCCTCTGTAATTCCCATTTACGTTATGCTAAACTTTTGACGAGGAGTAAGTATATTTATAGATTAAATTGTGACGAAGAGTTCTCAATACAAATATCATTACCTTGGGTATTTAGTTCTAGTGTTTTCCACGACACGTTTAACATTTCATGGCCGGCGGATATTCACTGAACGGATTCTTATCATATGCTAAATTAAATTCTCACACCAGTCATTAAATGTTATTGGAGAATATGTTCACCAGATTGATCAAACTTTCGAGAAATATCAACAAAGGCCACGTGAACACGTTTCATTCATTACGTCTTAGGCACGTGACCAGGAGCGTGCACACAATCTGTTGAGATATTTGAAGAAGCACCTAATACTCAGTAAGAAGTAAATCAAATTGCTTTAAGTAGCTTTCAATATTATAGCCATTTACTTTATTTTCTTAAAAAGAAATAAAATAAAAATCAATTATTGAAATCGTAATTTGCAGTTGTAACGGGAGACTTTCCGGGCAATTTGTTAATTATCCCTTGATTTCAAAATAGATTTATATTGCTGTATTACATTATACCATCATGATGAGCAAAACGTATCAACTATTCATAAATACCTTGAGTGCCAGTCCCAATGAATCGTAAGCAATCGTACGATTGTCTTATCATAAGTTTATTGGTATGCAAAATTTGTAAAATGTTTTGCAACGAATTTCTTCTTTCTTAATTTGCATATCGAGGTCAAAGAAATGACCCTCAAATTAATATTAAGACAATCGTATTGCGATCTTAAGTGATCGTAAGCACAGCGGGACTGGGACTTTACACTAACCCCACTATGGGGATGCTGTTCAGACATCTGCGTTACCTAAAGTGCCGGTCCCATTTAATCGTTAGCAATCGTACGATTTTCTGTTCATAACTGTTTATGCAAAATTTATAAAATGTTTTCCAACGTGTGTCTGCTATCTTAATTTGCATATTGGGGTCAAAAATGACCCCCAAATTAATATTACGATCTTAAGCGATCTTAAGAGTAGTAGAACCGGGAAAATATCATAGACGTCTATTATGCCGTGTACCCACGCGTATGCACTGAAACTTTATCACAGTGAAATACGTGTTATTGTTGATTCGTGACCTACGTTCCACTCAACAGTTTGGATCATATAGAAACTGGAACGTGTCACTCGAAAGATTAAACTTTAAGCCAAAATAAGAATTCACGATCCATAGTTTAGAAGGCGAGTAGCTATACTTCTACTTCACAGGGCCTTTAAAGGCCCAGTCTCACTGCCCTTACGATTGCTTTAGATCGTCTTACGGCCACATTACTGTGATAATCTCAGACAAAGATCGATCTTAAGTAATTTTTGGCGGGAAATAATCTGTTCTAGAGGCCTTTATAAAGACCCACGGGCATTCTGATGCTGTAATTTAAAATCTATGGATGTTGTTGAAACGATTTTATGAGAAAAATATTTTGAAGCATTATCTTGAAAAACAAAAATAATAATCTTAAGTATCTTGGATCATCATACGCTCGATCCTAGCGTTTTTGAGCTATCGTAGGATTAAAAATACGTCGCAGGCGGTTTTTGAACATATTTAAAATTCTTAAACTCTTAAACAGGATTTATGACTGTAAAGTACATGTACATGGTATGCCAGTGGTGTACCGTTAAAATTCAGTGAATACGTCTAATCACGTGAAGTAAGTAAGAAACGGACTGTATAGGGGTTACATTACATGGACATGCTAGTTCTCAAAAGGTCATCAGGTGATTTATATAAAGGCTCCAGCTCAAATACTTTTTGAAATATCTTGTACACAAGATTTTCAAATTTTGCTTACAAATAGGCATATATCAAAAAGGGGCATTACTCGGGCATTATTTTATTTATTTTTTTCTTTGTTGGGGGGGGGGGGGGGTGTACATGAATGTTCTGAACCTAGCATTCACGGTTCAAAACTTTCAACGAAATTTGAAAATATGAGACACTGGTACTCACTGGTACTCATCCAATATGCCACAGCTCTGATTTTGCCATGCCGTGCATCACGTTGATTATGCTTTCCGTAATATTATCTTATGAAATGATCCTTCCTTTCAGCTGTTGGCATTATTGTTGCGATGCTTTTGTTGCTCACAGGTAAACTGATCACAATTTATTTGATAAAAACATTAAAATGTTTATTAATTATTTTAAAGGAAAAATAATTAGGTAAACGACAAATACATGCTTCAAATAACAAATTTGTTGTTTGACACAAAATTACAATAGCATGTGGCTCATTTTGAGAAACATTACAAAATCATGCCAATTCATTTATACACTGAGAATAGAATCTGGAAAATTTAGAAAAAGTGAACAAACCATTTGACATATTTTATTTATGATAATAACGTAGATGCAGTTCTAACGAGTACCCTCCATCTATGTTATGGAGCAAAAATAGCCTTATGCACGTGTAGTGAATGTTAGTCGTATGGAAATGTTTAGTTTAAGGGGGACTTTGTAGCATAAATATTTTAATCTGATGACTTGTATGTAGGAAACAACATAAAATGAAAGCGAGCGTTCGTAATATGAAAACGTGTTCGTTAAAACAGTAATCGTGCAACTTACTGTTCACCTGTCTAATCCATTTCTTTGTTTACACTCATTTTATTACCGAACCGAAACCTGCTTATACATGTACCTGGACGACACCAGATTATAGACGCTTAGAGAATAGACCCGTGAGTATGCTACTTTTATTGAAACGTAACGCACAAAACGT
The DNA here is from genome assembly GCA_964017185.1 of Rugalucina vietnamica. NCBI lineage: Eukaryota > Metazoa > Mollusca > Bivalvia > Lucinida > Lucinidae > Rugalucina > Rugalucina vietnamica. Next base: position 35,091,311 of record OZ024876.1, read on the forward strand.
CTAAATACATTTTGCAGAAATTGAATCGTGCCTTTTAGTTACTCATTACAGACCTTTTATGAAGGCAACGAAACGTCCTGCCAAAGTTCATGGAACTAACTTTGACATTATTTTACCATTTTACCAGACTAAAACAAGCATCAAGAAAACATGTCCACGAAATGTATACCCCCTCATACCTCACTTTTATATAGGAAAAATGGGGTATGCAGTGGTATACCTTTTTTTCTTATTTTTGCTCCAAAACATAGAGGCGGTTCTAACGTGTACCCACAATCTATGTTTTGAGCAAAAATAAGATAAATATAAAAATAATCCGACATTTTTTTCTATTTTTACAGCTGAAAAATTCTCTGTATATCGCATGGTCAAGTTTTCGTAATGTATTTTTTGAAACAAGTTTCTCAAAGGAAAGGAAAGTAAAAAACGATGTACATATAAATAGACAGAGAGAACTCCTCATAAACATTCATGAAAAATTGTACAATCCATAATGTAGTACCGATCAATGTATATACAGTCAGACATAAGTTAAGCATCACCCTAACATTATTCTGGAGACGGTTTTGAGGTAACAATTTCAACAATTATTCTGTGACGATATTTTACCAGTGTCCTTTCTTGATCTGTTAGAACTGTCAGAATGACATTTGCCCTAATCGCTTCGATTCTATGGGACCATTTATACACTTACCCCTAATTTTGGGGTATGCCCTTAGAAAATGTATAATTCATCAATAACTATTCGACTTGAATTTGTATACGCGTGAAAATAAACTAGAGTTGAAAATTAATAAGATCCAACAGGCATTATACTCAATGTTTTTTGGAAGTTACAGGAATAGCCATCCAAACTTTTTCGCTTGTTATGTAAACATTATAACTATATAACATGCCATTCCTGAACCTTTCATAACTTTGGATATAAGAGATACCATTTTCATGGTGGTTAGGATGGATTTGGCATTGTAACAAAATGACATTAACATTTTACACTTTTTTGGCGATTTGAACATTTTAATTTTCTGGGCTATTTCAGGGTATGTTTACATAGTCAATTACCTTAAGGTGTATCAAGATTTGTTGTCAATTATCATTGATTTATCAAATGTCAAAAATGTCACAAGTCGAATAGTTTTGTCTAGTTAATTCTGGAACATATTCCAAGAGGTTTCGAAGTTGCAGTTGGATCATAAAGCACACTACATTGTGTATAGCGGGTCCACAAAAAGCAAGGTACAGTACATGTACCAAACTTGTGTTTTGAATTCATGGAGGGTAGGGTTATGCAACCGGTCAGTACGACAAATTATTACATGGCAATGGCAGTTGTTCAATACCCCCTTACTCCTAAATAATCACGCACAGTTTCAAAACATAACATGATGAAGAAATGTCACCTATTTAAAAAGTTATGACACAATATGTTCATGTGATGCTTAGCTTATGTATAACTGTATATTATATAGAGGATCTAACGCGAGAGGTCATTTCATATGAAAATGAAACGAGCCTTCGGCGAGTTTAATGAATTTAATATGAAATGCCAACGAATGTAAGATTCGTTTTATCAGATGACTTTCAAAACAGGATTTTATCGTCGGCAAAGAGGACAAGGAAATTTTACATGATTGTTGTTACGGACGTCGTTAATGACGTTACGTATTCCCGCAAAAGTGTTAATACACGTGTGGTCAAAACACTTTTTTATCACATGATGTTATCCATTGGAAAAAGCGAAGTCATATAATAAATAGATGATCTTACACGAATGGTCATTTCACATGAACTTGATCAAACGAGCCTTCGGCGAGTTTAATAAATTTCATTGACATGACTACGTGTGTAAGATTTGTTTTATCATATGACTTCTTAAAAACGATTTTATCGCCTTTTAAGTGGACATATTTCTGATGAAAATTAACATTGTTGTTACGGACGTCGTCATTGACGATACGTATTCCCGCAAAAGTGTTAATACACGTGTGGTCATAACACGTTATTACATGACGTTATCCACTGGAAAACAGTGACGTCATATGATAGATAGAGGATCTTACACGAGTGGTCATTTCATATAAAATTTATTAAACGAGCCTTTGGCGAGTTTGATAAATTTCATATGAAATAATCACGAGTTTAAGATTCGTTTTATAATATGACTTTTAAAACATGATTTTTTCGCCTTCGAGGAAGACATATTTTCATTAAAAATTTACATTGTTGTAACGGACGTCGTCAACGACGTTACGTAGTCCCGCAAAAGTGTTAATACACGTATGGTCATAACACTTTCACATTTTTCTATTACATGACGTTATCCACCGGGAAACAGCGACGTCATATGATAAATCTCTTTTAGTGATAGGGCTCCTAGGTCAATACATCATTCAATATAATGTTGAATGATGTTTTGGCCAAGGTGTACGATAACCAAGTGTCGGTTCCAAACGCAATATCAGATGAGCTTTTTCATGGCACCTGGTCCTCTTTTAGCCGTTAAACGTTTGATTTCCAGAAGAAATTGACAAAATTACAAATCAATTTATTACATTTGATTGAGATGTGGTTTAAGGGAATCGATGGAAAACAGAATTAATTAACTGGAATAGCTTTATAATCGGATATACGAAAGCTTTAAACAGAATGTCTGTCAAGAAACGATCAAGTGAGCCGCGTCATGAGAAAAACAACAACGTGGCCAACGTACTTCGAATAAGTCCGACATAAACCGAGCTGTACCAGCACAGAAGATGGCTATAAGCTTTAAATTTCGCGGATTTATGAAGAAGTCTGTGTGGCGAAAACAAAGGTGTTTATCAGCTTTGCAATTTAATACTGTGCAGCTGATCTTCGCCTTTGTTTCACATAGGCAAGCATTCGGCTTTCTCGTGATGTGGTTCAAGTAACGGCGAGCGACAAAGCCAGGGGAATAAAATGAGCCTGTGCGTGAGAAAACCAACAATTTGGGTTTCTGACAGGTCCGACACAAACCAGCCTGTACAGTCAAAGAAGATAGATAGAAGCTTGAAATTTCGGATTTAAGAAGAAGAGAGATTGTACTATATGTGTAGCGAAAACAAAGGCGCTGATCAGCTTCGCGGTTACCGCGAAGCTGATCTGCGTCTTTGTTTTCGCATATGTAAATTGTTGGTTTTCTTGTGCAGCGGCTCAAATGTGCTAGCTGCTGGGTCCTATCATTGTGCAGATCGTAAGCAATGGTTGCTCAGTGCCTTTCTTCATTACGAAAACTCGCCCATGCAATATACAGAGATTTTTTAAGTTGTTAACAATGGAAAAGTTCTGTACATTTTTTTTTCTAATTTTTGCTCAAAATATAAATTGTGGGTAAAAAACCGAGGCGGTTCTTACGAGTACACACAATCTATGTTTTGGAGCAAAAACAAGAAAAATATGTATACCCTTGTATATCCCATTTTTACTATACAAAAATGGGGTTCAGGGGGTATACATTACACGGACATGTTATCCTGATTTGTCGTGTGGCTCATGAATTTAGTATTCATTTTTGTTGTATACCTCAACTAACGGACAGTAACAAAGCCTACGAAATAATGGATAGTTAGTGTAGTCTGAGTCTTTACAGACCGTGGTTTCTTCATCGTGTTTTCTTCATCGCGTTTTCTTGTGTTTCCTCATAATTGGTTAGGTATCAATAGTAATGGCAGAGAAATGGAAAGCAGCTTATAACTTTGAACAAAACTCTGGCCCACGCTCATTAACAATGATTAAATGAATGCTATCGAGAATAGATTTATTATCAGTTGATGTATTTTAGTCTTTACATGTGCTTGTAACACCAAAATTAACAAATCATTTTACACCAGTGTCAAAATAACGAAGTCAGTGCTGAAGATAACTATTTGAACTGAAAATTACAGCATCACTACATCCTTAAAGCGGTCATCAACAAGCTACTGTAAATGTACGAAAACAGGTGCCCCGCATCAAGATTACATGTCCGTGTAATGTTTACCCCCTTAATTCCCACTTTTAGACAGTAAAAGTGGGGTTAACAAGGGTATGCCTAATAGTATTTTATTTTTCTTATTTTTGGTCCAAAACATAGATTGTGGGTACTCGAAACTAGGGGCCTCCAGGGGGTGTTGACGCAACTTAAAGGTGACTTAGGTCTTAAACTCTAGCCCCATTCCGGGCATGGACCTCTGTGTTTGAACAAATGGAAGAAAAGCCATCTAGTATGATCTAACGTGTACTCACAATCAATGTTTTCGCAAAAATATTAAAGACGTCAAATGTTTTCTATTTTTAAGGCTGAAAAATTCTCTGCATGGGCAAGTTTTCGTTTAAATGAATTCAAAGACTTCTCACCGTATGTGCTCCAAGGTGAAGTGTTAACACCATATTGCAGACAGTAACAACGCTCAGACAAATTAGTTTATTTCAAATCATTTATTTCGAATCCGTGAGTCGTCGTTTAATGATTAAATTATTTCCAAAGACAATAGTTTGCTAAAGTCTCACTTCCACATAATTATATACAGTATTATATGATAGTAACATTCTAGTTAAGAATTATGAAGGATTTCTTGAATTAATAATAAAAAAAAATAAGTAACTACGAATTATATGTACACCAATAAGTATCTAAAATTAAATGTACACCAATAAGTATCTATACATTATATACATTATATGTACACCAATAAGTATCTGCAAATTATGTGTACACCAATAAGTACATATATTTACAAATTAAATGTACAACAATATGTATTTACAAATTAAATATACACCAATAGATATTTACAAATCAAATGTGCACCAATAAATATTTACAAACTAAATGTACACCAATAAGTATTTACAAGGTAAATGTACACCAATAAGTATTTACAAATAAAATGTACATCAATAAGTATTTAGAAATTAAATATACACCAATAATTATTTACAAATAAAAGGTACACAAATAAGTATTTTCAAATTAAATGTACACTTCTAAGTATTAACAAATTAAATATACACCAATAAGTATTTACAAATTCATTGTACACCAATAAGCATTTACAAATTAAATGTACACCAATAAGATTTTACAAATTCAATGTACACAAACAAGTATTTACAAATTAAATGTACACTAATAAGTGTTTACAAATTAAATGTATTAAATAGGTATTTACAAATTAAATGTACACCAATAAGTATTTACAAATCAAATGTACACCAATAAGTATTTACAAATTAAATGTACACCAAAACGTATTTACAAATTAAATGTACACCAATAAGTATATACAAATCAAATGTACACCAACAAGTATTTACAAATTAAATGTACATCAATCGAGATTGTGTGTTTACCTTTTGCTCCGTATTTCAGTGAGTTATTCGGCGTCCAGGGGTCTCCATCGTCGGGCAGCTTACTGAAGATGTCAAGTGCTCGTTTTTGATTCACCAGGGTGGTTATCATGATTTATTTGTTTGTCCTTGATGATTCATCGACTAGTGAGAGATTCACCACGACAACCGAACAACTAACTTCATGTTGTGAAGGGCTGACTTGTATACTAAATCTAGGACTTAATCGCGGACATTAAGGGTCAGGTCCTCGGCCCTGGATGGAAAATGAAAATAGCAGGCCATTCAAGTAAAAAAGAAGAAATACGATGCCTTAGATCTTGATCCTTAGCCCCATCCCCTGGCATGGATCATATGTAGTACCTAGTATGGCCATATTATGTATGTTTTCTGAAATTTGGTTGTCAAGATGAAGAGTAATATAATATTTATCTTAGTAACTAATAGCGTGTAAAATGGAACTGCTGTCTAATGAACGGTCACATGACACGGCTGTCTATTGATGCAAGTGATCATATGCTAAATTAAATGATTGCAAGTCATAAAGTGTCATTAGAGAAATGTTTCATTTGTTTGATCAAAGTTTTTTGAAACACCACGTGAACATGTAAATGAGTTCCTCTTATGACGCTCAAAACACGTGTCAGAACAAAGTCGCGCAATCTGTTAAGGAATTTGTTGAAAGTTACTGATGTCGTGTATATTGTGCGGAATTATATTGTATACAGTACATGTACATGTATGTCTGGATTAATACAATGCCGATTTTAATACTCGTAGATTGCTATCTATATATTATTATTATATTATATATAAAGGAAGGCTCCATTAGTTCAGATCCAAATACTGTATTACAAAAGTGGAAGCAGGATTTTGAGAAAATGTATAATGTACAGTCATCATCTAGCATATTGAATGATTTTGAGATAGATGCTCAAGGTTTTGATAATGTACATGGTAATCAGACTTTTTCTGATGTAAGCGATTTCTGCTGTCCAATCACTCTCGAGGAAGTTTGTCGAGCTATCTTGCAGTTGAAGTCAAATAAAGCCTCTGGGGTGGATGAGATTCCTAGTGAGGTCTTGAAAAATGCCTAAGTAATTGAATTTTTGCATAAGTTTTTTTACACATGTTTTAATACAGGAAAAATTCCAGAGGCATGGTCGAAAGGTATTATAAATCCAATTCCAAAAGCATTCTAGGGATCCACTCTCATATAGAGGTATTACTCTAGCACCTGTGACATATAAAGTATATTGTTCAATTTTGAATGAAAGGTTAATTAGCTGGAATGAACAGCATAATATTATTGTTGATGAACAGAATGGATTTAGGAAAAAAAGGAGTACATTAGATCATTTGAGTACTTTAACCAGCATTATTGAAACCAGGAAAAAAGCAAGAAAGCAAACTTATTGTGCCTTCATAGATTTTCAAAAGGCATTTGATACTGTGAATAGAGATATTTTGTGGCATAAATTACAAAGTATTGGTCTGAAAGATAAATTATTTGCAGCCATTAAAGGGCTTTATGATAAGGTTATTTGCTCAGTAAGAGTAAATGGTTTCAGTACTGACTGGTTTGCAGTAAAATGTGGTTTGAAGCAAGGTTGTCCATTATCTCCAGTCCTATTCAGCTTTTTTATCAATGATCTTGCCTTGAAAATGAGAAATACAGGTATAGGTGTGGCTTGCGGAGAGGATAAGGTAAACATTTTATTATTTGCTGATGACATTGTACTTTTGGCCGAAAACCCGGAAGATTTGCAAGTGCTACTGAACACACTGAGTATATGGTGTAAGCTGAATGGAATGGTGATAGATGGATCAAAATCAAACATAGTTCACTTCCGAACACCATCGATTTCCCGTTCAGATGTAGTTTTTAAAGTTGGTGATATAACCCTGGATATGGTAGAGTCTTATAAATATTTAGGTCTCATTTTAACTGAATTTTTAGACTTTTCAAAAACAGCAGCAGCAGTAGCTAAATCTGCAAATAGAGCATTAGGTCTCATTATAGCTAAAGCAAAGTCATTTGGTGGGTTACCATATAATGTCTTTTATAAGTTATATGAGAGTATTGTTTGCCCAGTAATTATGTATGGCGCCCCAATATGGGGTACAGAATCTTTTAGTTGTATTCAGGCGGTGCAAAATAGAGCTGCTAGATATTTCCTAAATGTTGGTAAATACACTCCAGTGGCTGCTGTGAATGGCGACACTGCATGGTACCCAATGGAGTGCAGGTTATGGAAGTCTGTTTTAAATCATTGGTGCCGTTTGGTGAATATGGATGATAATCGATTAAACAAGAAAGTATTTAAGCACGGCTAACAAACCTTTAAATGCGTAACCGCCGGTTAAGAAAGAAAATCCGATTCACGCACTTCCGGTTGCGCATATGAAGACCAAGAAAAGGTAAACAAAACATACACTACTAGGATCGATTGATGATTATATTTTAGTACAGAAATATGTCGATTATCTATGAATGCTATTTTGTCACTAATTTACTATTGTAAGTCAGCACCAAAGTAGCTCGAAAAATAATTTGATGGTCTTTGAGTTATTTATTCCCTTCTTCGAACCTGGTGTTCCAACAAGGCCAAAGTCGGCGAAATACAACTAAAAAATGGACAATTTGCTGGTAAATATCAAATTTTAGTGATTGTTCCACGACAAATTTACAGATATGTATTAACTAAATTGCATCTGATGTCTGTGCCAGTATTTCGTTGTGTTAGTGCCCAGCATTATCGATTTGAAGGGAAGGAAAAGATGGGTACGCATTTGATCATTAAAATATGAAGGGTATATTTCAACCTCAACCTGTTCAAGTTATGGTATTTATTTCCCTGTAAAGCGTTTTGAAAGACCTAAAACCAAGAAAAAACAAATTAAAGTATACATAATGCTGTAAAATCGTCTTCATGAACAGGAATATCATGCATGTGAACTATTGTATTACATGTATTTCATAGACAGTTTGTATTATTCTATATCAAACATTTTCACTGCAAATATCACAAACACACCAAATTTGAGTAAGCACCTATTAAGAAAGGACGAGAGAATGTGACAATAATTTTCTGCGTAAAACAATTAACAAAAACAAAAACTTTAATACATGTGTTCTATAATGATTATATTGCTATCATTCTAATGATTAAATTCGTAACCGAAATGTTGACACAGCTTTTAACCACATATGCATAGAATGCATTGGCCAGAGGCAACGAAACTGTCACCAGACCTCACACAATGTTAAAATCATCTGCGCACTGTATTGCTTTCCGTTAATATGGACGTAATGAGCGGAAATCTAAAAATATCCCTGCGATTGACCCACATTTTAGTCGTGTACAATGCAATCCCAACATGTGTTTTGGAGTAGGGAATAAAAATCATGATTATAAAGAAAATTTTCTGGAAATCCTTTGCGGTCCAAATATAGCAATGTCTAACTAATAAAATAGCATTGAGAGAATTATAATATTTGTCTTCGAATCGAAATATTTTACTCGGAAACACGAGCTGCAAAAGTTTGTTTACCTTTTGTTAGCCATCTGATGCGAAACCGGAAGGACATGAATCGGATTTCTTTTCTTAACCGCGGTTACGCATTTAAAGGTTTGTTGGCCGTGTTAAGTGGTGTGATCTAAAAAGTTCCAACTCTTGCAAAAACTGGAATTTTAAAGTAAAGAAGCAATTCCAAAAGTATAATGCTCAGGATAGCTACCAAATTACATATCCTGTAGAGTCAAGTTCCATATGTTCTTTGATTGTCAATAGAGTGTATGAAAACTTTGTTGAGAAATGGCACGGCGATTTAAATCGGACCTCTTCTCGTAGAAGCACTGGTGGAAACAAACTTCGTACATATAGACAGATGAAAAGTGATTTTCATGTTGAATCTTATTGTCTAGACATATTGTCTAGAAAGCATAGAGGATCTCTAGCTAAGTTTCGGTCAGGAACAGCCCCTATCAAAGTTGACGAACGGGTTTGCTTCCATTGTGCCTCTTGCATCGAAGATGAGGAACATGTTTTGATGGTATGCCCTATATATGAGGATTTAAGGCTGAGTTTAATACGCGAAGCTGTATTGATCAACCCTGATTTTGAGGGCCTCAGTGATATTCAAAAGATATGTTTTCTTTTGTCTGATTCACAAATAGTTAGATCGAGTGCTAAGGTTTGTACACTGATACTCGAACGAAGAATGAATTTTCTAAGTCGTACTAGTATGTGAAGCTTATTCCAGAAAATTATTTTCAACTTTTTGTATAGTCTCCTGCCAAAACCCTTCTGCATTACTGCTTTTTATGTAAAAAGTTGAAGCCAAGTAGTCTTTGTGTGTGGTGCGTATATACATGTAGTTTCATACCCACCAGCACAAACTTAAAAGATTTTTTATTTCTTTTGTGTTTTATGAGTCTGTGTTTTTAATGTTCTATGTGCACATGTGCTATGACTTGAGAATGTCTGTCTTGGCATTCCACCAGTGGTGTGTGCTGGTGATGATCCAATTTAGTAAAGGCTTAGTCCTAAGACAGTTTTTCTCTGGGCAGGGCCCATATGTTTATATGTCATTTCATGTGTATATAGCTTTTAATCTGTATATACTTGAAATCTGTAACTCTTATTGTCTCTCGCAATTCTTTTAGAATGGCAGTCGTATATGTATATGTGAGTTTTATATGTAAGATATGTTTTAATGTATACACTGGTGAGACACAAATAAACGATACTTGACTTGACATGACTTATATTTCAGTATATACAGTTGAATGTCAGTTACCCGTTCCACTCATCAACGCAACTAATCTCAAAGTTGCAAAACAAAATGAGCCGCATACACGAAACCAAAGGCGCAGATAAGCTGTGCAGTAACTACACAGCTGATCATCTCCTTTGTTTTCGCTACACGGATAGTACAATTCCTCTACTTTGTAAATCCAGTCTCTAGCCATCTTCTGTGCTTTTCTGTGCTCGGTTTATGTCGGACCTGCTCGGAAACCACATTGTTGGTTTTCTCATTACCTTAATCAAATGATTATTGGCGACAATACTCGTACTTGTTGGGTCTGATTATACACAGCTGAGAAACACTGGTACGGATTGGGTGACGCACAATGAAGTTCTGTCCGAAGTTGAGATGAGAAATTCGAGTTTTCTCCTAAAGCGTTTACTCTATTGACTGATAGATCGGTGCAGTCAATGCAGAAATTGAACATTTATATTGAATGAAAGTAACATAAGTAATGCAGGTTATTTCGTTTCGCAAACACTTTCGCCCCATGCTCATATAGTACTTCAATCACAATAAAATTGAATAACAAAGGAATCCTCTTTCACCCATCTTGTTAATGTTTTTCTTAAATGACATAGTTTCCTGTATTAACGCACATCCAGATACCTTATCAGTCGACGATGTTGTGCTTTTCTTTATTCACCAAGAAAGAAGAAATGCCATCTAAAACTTTGCCAGCAAAATCGGATGTGATTGTGAAAATCTTAAAATGTTTTAAGCATTGACTCAAAGTAAGGATACAGAGGCAGGAGGATCACCTGAGTCTGATGATGACACTGAAGCACAATGAAAGTGGTTACTTGAAGCTTTATTGAAAATATGTCTTTAACATCATTTAGAACATTCGCTTTTGTTGAACACTATACTATTGGATTCCCATTGCATTCAATTAATCTGCCCATAGAAATTTTATTGAATAGGGTATGTACATAACCAGTGCCTATAACTCTATAACAATAACTCTAAGTACTCCCCTTCATTCTTAATATTTTGTATTAAGTTTAATAAACAAACGCAAGGAAAATAACAAGTGAAAATTATGAAAATTAGTTTCTTGTTATGTATTTGTTTACAGATAACGTTGGACAAAGAAATTTAATTGTATCACTAATATTAAGTAAAAATCTACAAAACATCAGTTGTTATAGACAGATAATGGATTATGTTATATCTACATATTTGCCGTCATCTGTTCTAATGATACATTTTTCAACATGGCGATGTTTGAAGCATTCATATAAGAACAACCAGTGATGAAATGACTATGCTTTAGTTCTTTTACTAGTAGCATACAAATAAGTGTTTATTTGAGTTTCATTTTGATATACAATAAACATGTACATACAATCATAAACATAAAACAATATCAACTATATCAACCCATTCTATATATATTTACAGAGACTATACTCGTTGGCAAATATCTAAACATTGTACATACATATATACATATAAAACAAATTAAAACTATTTCATCGAGAAGCAGGATACTTCAAAACGTCTATTTACATAACTTATATACATTAGAATGTACAAGTACACGAGACAGAGCGCCTGTGGGGGAAACCGATGGCCAGACATCAAGCCCTCTGCCTCGAAAATGTTCCGACAAGGGCATATTCGTAGCTTAGCTTATAATTTATTATAATCTTGCGTTGACAATCCTTATACAAGGCACTGCAATGTACAAAAGAAAAGGAAACAAAAATAAACTGGCCTTTCTAAACAGAAAAATATATAGGCCTACTAAGGACCATCTACTAAGGTGCGTCTAGCGTCATGTGGCTGACGCCTTATCATAGTTCATAGCACCCGAGTGCACAGTTGTTGCAAGAACCACCAGCAATGCACACAGAAATGAACTTTAATGCTTGTAAATCTCTCAAGATTTCGTTTTATATACACAGATATACAAACTGTAAAAATGATTTAGCAGTGACATCACAGCATGGCACATAAGGTTAAAATGGTACTTTACAAGTTATCTATAAATGTAGCGTACATAACATGGTACAGTTAAATCGAAAGCAACATAATAGCTTGTGTGTCTCACACCATCCACACATGGGGCCTTAAACCCCAGCAATTCTTGTATAAGAAACTATAAAGCAAGGAAACAACAAGTGAAAATTAGATTCTTGTTATGTACTGGTTTACAGATAACGTTGGACAAAGAAATTTAATTGTATCACTAATAATAAGTAAAAAGTCTACAAAACATCAGTTGTTAAAGACAGATAAAGGATTTTATTTTATACTTAGCAATGAAATTAATGTATATCAAAAATGGATAAAAGTGATATTTTCACTGCAGAATTGATATTGATATTTTCACTAGTGATTGTTATCAGCCGATATTTTCACTGTAGAGTTTGGATTACTTCTGACGTTTCCATTCATTTGACGTAATTAAATGTGCCTCACTTCAGAAATTCAAATGCCTATAACTCCGTTATTTACGAACGAAAACGTAAAGTGTGGGTATTCATTTTCTTAGAACGTTAGGAACAATGAGGTACCAAAATTATTTGTGTTTTCAAAAATTTTTGGTTTTTGCATTTTCACTGCCTGCTTTGTGAATAGGAAAATGCCCGTGTATTGTATAAAATAAAAATAAAATTTACTTTTTATCGGTAAATACTAAATATATTTCATCTCGAGACTTGAAAACATCTAAATTTTCACTCGTGAAAATTTTGATGTTTTCAACTCACTCGATGAAATATATTTGGTATTCACCTCAAAAAAGTAAATATCCTCTATATTTGCCACCATCTGTTCTCATAATACACTGTTCAACATGGCGCACTCATATAAGAACAACCAGTGATGAAATGGCCTTGCTTTTGCTCCTTTGATTAGTAACATACAATCAAGTATTAGATGTTGGCAAACAGTATTGGTACAACATACACACATGCGTCAATTATTATTCCACCGATTATTCCAGCTAAACGGACATGAATGTATGCTATCATTTAATCCTCCTCGTTGTCATAAAACAAAATTACTTTCTTTGGGAAGCTGATAAATCAAACGATTGAATTTACACATTCGATGATGTTTAAACGTAACCATTGATGCTGTAATTTACATCACAGACACACAAAACATTTAAGATGGCTATCAATACCGATTAACTATTTCACGGCTAATGTTAGAGGCTTACATCAATTGTCTGTTTACAATCATGACTATCAATACCTCTGACTTCAATGTCAAGTTATTTGCATGGACTAATTACTTTTTTTTAACTAATTACTATCGTATTTTGAAAATAAGTGTAAATCACTTCATCCAAGCTTATCTTATAATTCAATGTACACTAGCCGACAAACAACCAACCATGGGTTAAAAGAGTGTGACTATGCTGAAAGACCGTATTTTTATTGGGTTAAGACTAAGGCTGAGACGAGCATGATGTTGACCGCGTAATCCGACAATCTACGCAAGTGCCCAGGGCTTTTGTATCCGCTGTATATAATACGCACGTACCTGATAATGGAACAAAAGGACAGAGGAATCTAAATGAAGAGGTAGAAGTAGGCAGCGACCAGGAAAAGGCGCAATCAGAAAAAGATTCCCACTCCAAAAACCGAGGCGGGAAAAAAACTAACAATAAGGTACTTATACCATGAAAACATTTCGTAAGCCGAATGAGCAGCTATTTTCCCAATAGGTGGCCAACCAGTTACCTAATCTTAACTAAGAATATGATAACATACATAAGGCGCCAACAGCGCAAAAAATTAAAACACCCAGACATAAAACAATAAGAACCACCACAGAAGTATCGCCTTGGAACGATCAGTAATATAAAATTACTGGCGGGCTTAAACCGATTTAACAGGACCTTAACCTCGCCTGAACCTGTGCGTGAGAACACCAACAATCTGGGTTTTCGACCAGGTCCGACACAAACCAGCCTGTACAGTCACAGAAGATAGCTAGAATCTTGAAGTTTCGGATGAAGGAAGAAGAAGGATTGTACTATGGATGTAGCGAAAACAAAGGCGCTGATCAGTTTCGCAGTTACTGCGAAGCTGATCTGCGCCTTTGTGCATATATGCAGATTGTTGGTTTTCCCATGCAGTGGCTCAAATGGAGGCTGTACAACACCTAACATTTAAATCGTAAGTCCAAATTCGCATGCACTAAAAATACATGCGTGTAAATATACTTCGGTGTGTAAATATACTCCGGTGTGCAAATCAACCTGTGAGTAAACTTGAATTGCATTCCCATGGGCTTTATTACCAGGAGTATTTTTGTATGTAAATAAATCTTTTCTGGATTAAAACCTGTTCATTTAAGTTTTCTGTATTTGCAAAACAAGAAGGGGCTGCCTCAAGGTGTTCTTGTAGGGCTTAAGCAGCAGAGGAGAATCATCTAATGGTCAGGCTTAACCTAGTTCCCTATTATCTTCTTTCACAAGGAATTACTGTTCAAATGCCCCAAGAATCCTCACCAAGAATGATGAAACAAAAGTGTACTCTGTATGATTTAAAATGTGATGAATGCCACTTATCTCTTATTTAACAACAACTTCCACAGTTTCAGTAACTGTCATATAATCAGTTAAGAACAAAAAGTGTGTTAATTAATTATCTAAAAGCAGAATATTGACTTGAAATAAAAAATACTGATTGGTAAATTTTACTTTGCGTTCGCATGGTAATAGTAAATTTACACGTGTGTATTTGTAAAAATAAAATTTGCATCTGGTCAGACCCAGAGTAATTCTTCCCATATGTAAATATACTCCGGCGTGTATTTGCGATCGCATGCGCCATTTGCTTACCCCGAGTAAAATTTGCACACCGGAGTATATTTACACGCGTGTATTTTGGCGCATGCGAATTGAACTTTAATCATACCCACTGAAACACAAATAAATAAACAAATTATGCTTAATGAATAATTTGCAGCATATTGGGCATTTGGGTGACATTAACACAATGTGATAATCTGTTGTTACTGAAATGTCAAATAATTTGCGAAAAAGGCATCACCATAAAACTATGTATTTCATTAGATCATTCAATTCAATTAATCAAATACCATTTCACATCTAGGGACTCGCTTTGGATACAGAGAACTAATGCGTCTTGCTTTGAAAATGATTGGCTCTATTACTTACATGCTTTTTAATTGAATCACTTATAAAGGACCAGAAGTTCTGCAAAACATCAGTTTCTGTAAAACATTAGTTTTCATAGACTGAAAATGGATTATATACCCCTGTTAGCCCCGGTTTAACTATATGAAAGTGTGGTATGACGGGGTACACATTGGATACAAATAAAGACATGTTTTCCTGATGGTAATCATATGTCACAGTGATATTGAAGCCTTAGAAAGATATGAGTCACCTCGTGGGAAAACCAACAATGTGGTTTTCGAACAGGTCTGACACAAATCAGGCTGCACAGTCACAAAAGCAGGCTAGAAGCTTGAAATTTCGGAGTTAAGAAGAAGAGGAAGCGTACTATCCGTGTAGCGAAAACAAAGACGCTGATCAGCTTCGTGGTTACCGCGAAGCTGATCTGCGCCTTTGTTTATGCATATGCAGATTGTTGGTTTTCCCATGGGTCGGCTCATATGTTACTCTTTCGGACTTTTTGTTTACATGAGTCCCTTAGATACTGGGTAACTTATTTTTGTTTTTATTTAAAAATAGTACACACTTTTAACCCATATTTGACGAATAGAATGGATTTTCCCATCTTTATCAATTTGGTGAGTCTACTTTCATATTAGGGGTGTAAGGAGTGATTTCTAATTTTTATCTCATTTTTCGATGAAATTTATGCCGGAAGCAAACAGTATAGCCCCAGATGGGACGGCGCGTTCTGCGGTGTCACATCTGGGGCTATGCTGTTTGCCTATGTCCCATAAAAGGGACACCAGGCTTAAATGAGTTAATTAAGATATACATACAGTTACATATATGTGATGCTAGTCGGTGTTGGGTATATTGTTGTACTTTGGAAGTTTGTGCCACAGACTACTCTGTCTGCATGTATTAAATGTTCAACTAGACCGCACATTCAGTTTATAAAGTTGGGTTCACTTCTTTTCGGACAGAAAGTTCTCTTTTCCCTCGTTTGTTTTCTTCTATCAACTTATTTCTTTATCAAATATATCCCCATGAATAAACACTCACGTCTCATCAGTTTAAGAGTTTAGTTAATTTCAGTCCAGACTTTCCTTAAGTATCTCGAGGGTATCTTATAATCACAGTTAACGGAATTTCCATCAATTTCGTGTAACCAAGTTTATTTTGAACAAGCCCCCAATAATTAGATTACGTGCTGGTAAATTGACTGCAGGAAAATACCACGATTACACGAAACAAATGTACACTCTAGTCGTGTATGGTCATGTGTAGACATAATACGCGCATTTATAACGATGACGTTAACGTAGTTGATATACAAAAATGCCAACGCGTCAGTTTTAAAAATTCAATAACTTTCGTTTCGTTAAGGATTCTGCTTTTAGATTGTGCATATTCTTCCTTGACCAGCATTTACGCATTTGGACTAGATTTCCAACAGAAATATCACGTCACCGCGGCATAAGAATTTTCTGCACGCGCTGTTCGTGGTGAGAGGGCAGTTCGTTTAGCGTACAGTAAATACGTTTGAAATACGTTTAAAATCAATGGAACAAGGGTATTTTTCATTTGCCTTTTTACTCTAACAAGTCGCATGGTATCATACTACCTCTTGTTTAGGCGTCAATCGATTGATCTTATGGTTGCATATTCCGTCATTTTTACTTCTGTCTGTCGCCCCAGACGTTGGCGCACTTTACAAAGATTCGCATGCTAGTGGTAAACGTTTTGTTTAAAATATGCGTTGCTTTAGTGAACTAACATTATGAAAATTGTGAATGGACCATATTCTGCCAATGCGAAATCGCTAGTTATGGGATTAGTGTACCCACCAGACACTGACTGTGAAAGAAACAACAGTCTGGATCCTTAAGAAACTAAATCGTTTTGGAGTCGAATTTTTGTGCTGTTTGAACCTTATGTACGCTTTCATATTTTTATTTAAGTTCGGGTAACTGAGTGGCCGCATTTTGGGAAATAGCTGCTCACTCGGCTAATGATATGTTTTCTATGTATAAGTACCTAATTGTCAATTTAGTTTTTCCCACCTCGGTTTTTGGCGTGGGAATTTCTTTCTGATTGCACTTTTTTTTTATCGTTGCCTACGTGTAGCTTTTTATTACAAGTCTTTTTTGAGGCGCTTACTTTCAATTAAAAACTGACTTTCATGTGTCTTACTTATCATTCAAATTCAATTACTTTTTTTTTTCACAGATTATGATGTTGGCCTTACATTGTGATTTTCACCGGCCCATCAATTTTATTATTTAATGTTCCGTTGTTTCAGCAATAAGGCCATACGCGTTTGGAGACAAAACGAACGTAATTTGAACAAACATGAAATATACAACTCAACGTTTGATAGGGATAAAAACTTCATGTTTGTTCAAATGTCACAATGGTAATTATAAGAACACACACAATTTTGCTTCATGTAGCTGAACCATCACTGTGCTAATATATCAAACACCTTATTTTCGTTTTGTTTCCAAACGCTTATGGCATTATTGCTGAAACAACGGAGCTACATTAAAAATAACGTTGTTACTGCTTCTTACCCTACGCCAGTTCTGTCTTTTACTGGTTCTTTCAACTGAACAAAATTGTTTTGATAATCGAACTCGTATTGCTTTGATGTCTTTTACATACTTTTTGAAATTTCCAGAAATTCGTGATTCTGGTAAAACGTGATTTTTAATCAACCTCATTTTGTTTTCGCTTAAATGCTATCCTATGAATTGTGAGTATGCAACCGTATACACTCACTGGTTTCACGCGGCTAAAACGGCATTTCAGTATTTGGTAAATTACGCATGAAGAAAAAGTAGTCAATAACAAATATTTTAAAGCGCTGTAAAACATCACGAAAACACGTTCATGAAAAGTTATACCCCCTTATACCCCACTTTTATATAGCAAAACTGGGGTTTGCAGGGGTATACCTACATGTATTTTCCTTATTGATGATCCAAAACATAGAGTGTGGGTACTCGTTAAAACCGCCTCGGCGAGGCGGTTCTTCTATGTACCCACAACCTTAATAAGAAAAATATCATTTTTTTTTTCTGCTAAAAATTTTCAATTTTTAAAGCTCTTTTAAAATAAATATTTTAAAATATCTGTTGATTGCAAGGGCCAGTTTTCGTAATGTATGTTCCAAGCTTGTAGTATAAAGGACAATATCGTTAGCAAAACATTATTGTTAAAGAAAAAGTAGACAATGATCAGGAAATGGAAATTTCAGAAAGAAATTCCCATTCCTAAAACCGAGGTGGGAAAAACTTAATTGACAATAAGGTACTTATACTAAGGTACTTATTATATATATATATAATAATATACTAAGCGACCATCTCTTTCCAGGCATTCCCTGCAAAATAGCAAGTGCTCTTCATCGTTTATATTTCAATGTCATGGCGCCACATATTTCAATTAAGGCGGTATTCGAAGAAGTGATTAAGACATGTCAAAATGAAATTAATGAATAGCTTCCCGAAAGCCCTTGTCTCTTTGAATTCCTGCTTAACAATCTAACTGTATTGTTAAGTCTTAAATTATCGGATAATCACACTCAATTGAATGTTGGAAACCGACACTGTCGTATCATAAACGGATAAATCGGATCTTCGCAGGAAATTGCGGTTTGTAGCGGATTAGTGAAGGAATCTAGCTTAATGAAACTCCGCGCATTCTGTATATAGTATTTGAAACAATTCATCCACATTTTAAACATGGTACTCAAATTCATATACAATAAATACAAAAAGAAACGCAAACTGCACGTTATGTTTCAAAACTGGAGCCCTTTTTAGGCTAAACGCTTCAAACTTGCAAGTCTGTCCATTGAAAGTCATTAATATAACTGTATATGAAGATCTCTTATTCAACGTTTATTAAATTGTCGGCATTTATGCAGACGGGTATATGGTTTTCGCTTTCGTATATTCATACATGTACTTTACTTGGGAACGTTCGTGGCACAAAAAGGTTAAAGTTTCTCTAGTGGAAAGGTACAAGTAGGCAAAGATCAGGAAAAGGCGCAATCAGAAAGAGATTCCCACTCCAAAAACCGAGGTGGGAAAAAACCAAACTAACAATCAGGCACTTATACCATGAAACATATCGTAAGCCGAATGAGCAGCTATTTTCCCAATAGGTGGCCACTCAGTTACCTTAACTTAATTAAAAATATGAAAACATACATAAGGCGCCAACAGCACAAAAAATTTTTAAACACCAAGACATAAAACAAAAAGAACCACCACAGAAGTATCGCCTTGGAACGATCAGTAACACAAAGTTACTGGCGGGCTTAAACTGGTTTTACAGGATCCTAACCTCACCCTCAGCTTCTGCAGTGGTTCATAACATTTAGTAAGTTCTTCGGTCCTCGTGGTGAATCTCTAACTAGTAAATGAATCATCAAGAACAAACAAATAAATCATGATAAACATCCTGATGAATCAAAAACAAGGACTCACAGATTGAGTAAGCTGCCCGACGATGGAGATCCCTGGGCGCCGAATAACCTACTAACTCCGGAGCAAAAGAAAAACACCAGTTGGACCCCGGTGGGCCAAGCAACAGACAAGAAGCTCCGGCCCCAACCAACTAAAATGAATAGCTTTAAGTCGGGGCCATCATAGAGTCTGACGCCCGACCCACCGGCGTGCAATTAAAGAAGGCAGCATAGTTATCAACCATGATTGGGTTAAAAACTAAGCATGCAGACTGTCGCTTAACATTCAAGTTATAACCTATACGTCTGTAACGTGTTATGATTTTTCTGAAATGAAAAGGAAAATCATTAATTCCTATAAGTTTCTTAAATTTGTAAACTAAGTCACCATAAAATTCAGGTTCCGAAAGGCCCCCACTTAAAAGCGTCTTTAACCCAACATTATATTTAGAAATCAATTCATAGTGTCTACGATAAAATTTAGAAAAGGTTTTTCGAAGTTTATGATACCGATAGCCCTGTTGGGGAAGTTTTGCCGTTAAAATTTATTTCGAGCGTTGAAGTCTGTAACATGATTGCAGACTCTAGCAAACCTAATAAGTTGCGAAATGTTAACACCATAAGAAGCACGACGAGGAACGTCACCATCCAAAAAAGGAAAATTTACTATATCAAACTCAAAGTCATCGCGCTTATCATAAATTTTAGAAGAAACAAATCCATTTGCAACAGAAAGATGTAGATCTAAAAAGGGGGCTTCGGTATCTGAGATATTGGCTTTGTTCAACTGAAGTTCAGGTGGATAAATTTGATTGACCATACCTTCAAAATAAGGGTTGTCAATGTTCAAAAGGTATATCTCGTGAACCAATTGTCAGAAACCATTTAAATTTGGACCATGGGTACCCTGCAGGCTTTGCTTTGTTTCTACGACTTCGTACCGAAAGGTCCATAAGCATCACCGTCCATAAAAACTAACAATTACAACATTTTACAAACCTTTTAGGGAATCCCGATTGAAATCTTTTAATCGAGCCGTGACATTTCTAGAAAATATACTGGTTACATGAATGTTCACGTCAGCAAGTGATATTTGTTACGCTGGTATTTATTGGTTGCCTGAATTAATATTAAGTCCCAATCGTTCCGATACCGAAATATCACTAAATGTGTTCTAGTGTCATGGCAACAATGGGCGGATTCTTTCAAACGATATTTACAGTGACCTTCGATTGATTTCTAGAAACGACAGGTTAACATACAAAACATTCGGGATGCCATCCACGTAGACAGGTAGTGCTATAAAATATGAGTTAACGGGCGGTGATGCTTATTTTGGATGAAGGCAATGGGTGTGACCTTTTACAAAGGCACTCACGAGTACACAACTAACATTGAAATAACGGTAAAGGGTGCAGTATGAGTGTTAGATGCGGGGAATCCCATGACCCAAATAAAACTAGGACACCGCGTTTCCGGCCTTGTCTATATAGTAGCCTATAGGCGAGGGCAGAATTAGGATTGTTAGAAAAGGTTTTAAGGGTAAAGTAATTGCATGAACGTATCGTTAGAGCCTTCAAATGTGTGAAAATGTGAAACAAAATGGTCCAGTCGTTGAGCGGCTTTGATCGGCGGATCTCATGACTTTCGCACGTGAGATTAAACAGAGGTTCAGCGGAGTAGAAGACGATCTTCGATATAAAAGATAATCATAGCATAATGCAAACGATATTGCTATCATTTGTAATGTAGGCTCAGAACCTCGCATCCCACGGGAGTCATACCAAAAACCGTGAGTCCAAAGTCGGGAGCACTAACGATATTGCTTTGTCAGTGCATTCCTCCATGTTTAACCATCATTCACGCAATACATGAATTCCATAAAAATCCAAAGGAATCGGTTACAAGTATCCTGTACCTCAACATGTAAGACAACAAACTCTTGCGCATGTCTGGTGGACGCTGCTTTTTCGTTTGTGTGTTAACAAGTTGACTGGCAGTCATTTTGTTTATGTGTTACAAAGAAATCTAGCCTCGAAGTCCCCATCAACACTGACGGAAATTGATTTGTCGTGTCACTTCGATTCAATTATTTCTTTCCATTGTTTGTCATCCTTCAAATACTAGTATATTTTCTTTCTTTTAAGGGGAGTGGGCGATTCTTCATAGCGAAAACGCGACCATGCCCGACAAGTATTAGCTTTTCAAGAGAGCGCCAGTACTCTCTGAGTAGCTTAGGGTTAACCTCGCGTATAAATTTAGGTATAAATTCATTTCTCCATCTATAAATGTCCCTCATAACAGTATAATAAACTCAGGAAAACATTCAAGGACTCACTGTCAGTATTTAACATCCAAGGGGAATGCTGGTTACCTCCTTCTCTAATACTGATTATATACTATTATATACATGTATATTTAAGCTGAAATTAGCAACGAATACACATATCGAGGAAGTGAATCAGTAAAAAGAAAAGAAAAAATGACTACTACGTATCGTTTTTATGTACATGGTATCAATCCACATTGCATGTGTAAAGAAATGCCATGCAAATGATGTTTATTATCTTTCTGAATATGCCCTAAAGCACATTTCTGTAAAATGGTGGTTATTGTACTTTGAAAAAATCATATGTTAGGTCTAAGAAAAGGACGCATTTGCAGGAAGTGCATTAGACCCAAAACAAAGATTTGGTGTATATGGGAACAGACATTTTTGGTAATGAGGATGAAGTGTTTACAAAAACAAAACACTTTGCAACATCAGCATGTACATGGTTTACTGAATTTGGTGTCCCTGCAATGCCTGAGCATGTTCATTCATCATTACACGTCACCCTTCGATTTAAAAATCGATAGACTTACATAGAACTGATGGTGGTTATTTGTTTACGATTTACACATTTTGAAAACATTGCGTATCACGCGATTACCAGCAGTGTACTTAGCAGGTTGGTCTGAGAGCGGATCACCAATGCAATGGATAACCTGTGCAAGCCAACGATATCTTGACCAAACTTTCTAACGGTATTTGAGATTTGGTCGGAACCGAGGGTTCAGTCCATCGATTGCTAATCGCCCGATTAGAGGTTAGCAAGTGGCCATAATGTCTTTTGGTAGGTGTGATAAAAGTATAAAATCATTAGATTGTTTTCGATATTTAATGTCGTCGGAACGTTGCCTTCATGGAACTTTTACCAAACCAACATTAGGACGCCATGCCATCAAAATTGTGGTTTAAAAGACACCCACCCTTGTAGACAAAAACTGTACGGATTGTTTGACCACACCACTTTTCTTGAACAGACTCAAACCTTCTAGGTGGTAACCAGTAATCAGGTGGTCGATCAATCAGTTGTAAGCCTTGTCTGGAGGCACAAGCAGCCCATCTATTTCTCACGACTTCCATTGGTTCCATTGGCGGGAACAAAGCTTTTTTTTTTTTTGCTCATCGGAGTGTCTTTTGACTGACGTCATTTAATAGAAAATATTCGGTAAATGTGCTATTGACAGACGTCTGGCAATAGCAAATGCTATGACAGACCGATTTCACCACTGTATAACATTTTCATTTTGATATCGCAGATGTCATTGTGATATTTTTCGGAACATTATTTAAAATCAAATATTTATTTATTTATTTAATACCAGAGGACCAATGTCATGTAAATGCTCACCTGAGAGCTGATATATTAACCCAAAAAATGTTTTAATATTATCTAAGTTTAAGAAGATTTTTAAATGTTTTTATTAAAAAATGGCTGCCGCCTTGGTCATGTGATCTGGATTATTTTTGTACAAATTGGTTACCCTTACAGATGCTTAATATAAAAGGTTTTGATTGTCCAAGTTGTTTCAGAGAAGATGTTTGAATATTATGATAATATACGTGCGTATTGCCCCGAGGTGTGGCAAACCAACTTCTACGACCAACTAGGGTTAAATTTTGTTTTCATAATCATTATTTTTTGTCCATTTGCTCAACCAGAGCAAGTTTTTCTCTTCCAATGACATTTTAACAGTTTTTTTTCCCATTCAAATGGATATGCGACATCTGCTAACCTTGCTGTAAAATAGTTCAAGGTCATCACAGTGTCACGATCTATGTATACATTGTAGTACTCTGGTCACTGGTGGTAGATGCACATGCAAAATTTCGTTAAAATCGCACCAGCGGTTCCGGAGAAGTAGATTTTAAGGATTTTATTATATATGGACCGGGTGGTCATCTTGGTCGTGTGACCTAGATTATTTATCCCCTTCCTATAGATGTTTCAAATAAGATTTGACTTTGATTGACCAAGCAGTTTCAGAGAAGAAGATCTTAAAGATCTTTGACAGTGGCAGACGACGACGACAGACGGACGACGGGTATCTGCCTATGGTACCTGGACAACTCGTCACCAAACTTACTCGGACCCTTGGTATTTACGGACCCAGACGAATCGGACCCAAACACGAGACAACTCGGACCCAACTTTGAGACGACTCGGGTCCCAAAACAAGGACAACAGAATTACCAATGCTTCTTTATTTATTATGTGGATAAATTTTGTATTTAAAACAATTGTTAAACAATTTTGGGTCCGATTTCCTGCCTTTCCTATAAGCATGCCTAGTTAGCCTACGGTTCAGGTGAGCTAATAAAACTAAAGCCATGTCAGCAGCAAAACGTCGGTAAATTTATCATTGCCAGACGACTGTCAGTAGCAGAGTTACCGAAACATTGATGTTGGCAGACGTCTGTCAATTGCACATTTACCGACTATTTTCATTTATCAGCTGGCACATGAGTGCGGAATGTTCAGTTCAAGTGGCTGAGTGTTCACCTAAATGAATTTACTATATAACTTATATTTATTGTTCATTCTATTACGACGCCAATAATTTCTGGAGTTTGGGTCAATATTTCTTATTTAAATATGCCAGTTCCTAGAGTTATGTTTTATTCTTTCAACAGACTGTAAGTATTCGTATTATCGTTCATTAACAGAGAGCTTTCACTGCTCTTAAGCAGCTCGCTTTTAGTTTTATTCTATCAAATTAACGGCATCTAAATAAAAGACGACTGATTAATCCGACGAAATTGACTACAAAACGTGTAATTTGTGTCCATTACTGTTGAGAGCAATCGATATTCCGGAATACTCTTCCAGACAATGCAGTGATGACTCGATTCAGTGTAACACTGGTTGTCAGATTTGTAAAATATATTGCAACGGTTCTCATCGATTTGTGATTTTGTGTTTTAGCACCCTTTGCCTACATGTAACTACTGACTGAGGAACAGTTTTGCTTGCAGTATTCGTTGATCACGCAGCTTTCGTTAGGTGTGTATTGTACGTGGTAGGGGACTTTTTATGAACTAGCTATACAATACATATCTGCGTGAATAACATAAAACTGGTAAGTTATGGTGCCATACCACGATTGCATGACCCCATTGAATACAATGCAAAACAGGCCCTATTCACAACACTGCCCAGAAGTTCCACAACATTCGTTCACCAATAGCATATCATACATTGTTAAAATCTGCATCTCTGCTATTCAAAAAGCGGGAAAAATAATTATTTGCAATGACCGATTATTTTTCTCACACATTTCAGATGATCCTGATACCGAAGAAAGCCGTTGGCCACAACGTCCCAACATAACTTTTCGACGCTTCAAAATACCATGTATTACAGATTTATTGGACAGGATATGCTTTAAATTACACAGGCAAATCAATGTAAATTACATGTAAGCCTCCTGGAGTGAAAGAATCATCTTGCATGAAGCAAGTGCAGTTTTTCTAAGGAACTATTGTTGCATTCTACGACCATAGAAGTGTGGTTTTAATACCTTTTATGCACGAAGATGTAGCTCTGTTATGATAGCTTGCTCATTAGTTCCAAGGATCATCCATTAATTACCTATGACTGAACGATCAGTTAAGCCGTCGATTATCTGTGGGTCTCGTGGATTCAACATCATCTCAGCAGACTAGAATATGATCATCGATATATAAGTGATTCATAACATGAACCAAATGATATATTTATGATGTGTGATTTTTATCTATGTTTTGCTATTTCAAAAATCGAGGTTGGTCATTGTCGCCGACTCATCTTCCCAACCAGCTCCGCACTAATGCGGTACTGGTATTTTCCTTTAAATATGTATTAAACAGTACGCCTCTGGTGAAGCCGAAAGGCGAAAGCTAGCTCAGGCACAAATAAAACACTGTTAATGATAAAATCTCCACATATACATGTATTTATCATACATATATATTAGTTAAAGGGGCGCCTGGGGTATAAAAACGCCTAATTAGGTGTCTCAGTATCTCACTTATTGCTTAGACACCAACCTGTCAACATCTCCCTGAGCTCTACAATAAACGCTACTAGCAATCTAGTCAATTCGGGTTGGATAATGCTTCAAGGAGGAAAGTTACGTGTGGAATATTTGACAGCTCTTATCAGCACATTAAGTATTACAGGTATTCCAGTTGGCTCAAAGTTACCTGGGCCAGTAGTCAAGCCAAGCCCGCTAAAATCTCAATAATTAATCCTAGGTAGTAAAACACTTGCCACCTGGCGACAAAAATACCACTTTAAGCATCCACCATGGATCCAGTGCTACCGACAGGGTTTACCTGTTTGATGTATTTTACCTAAATCTCATATTATAAATATTATAAATACATGAAAGGGAAACATTCTAGAAAAGGAGCAAAACTATGCATCATGAAAACATGTCCGAGTAATGTGAACCCCTTGAACCCCACTTTTATCTAGCAAAACTTGGGTATGCAGGGGTATACCTATTTTTTTTTTATTTTTGCTCCAAAACATAGATTGTGTTTTGAGCAAAAATAAGAATAATATCAACATTTTTCTGCTGAAAATTTTCAATTTTTAAAGCTCAAAATTCTCTATATATTGCATGGGCAAGTTCTCGTAATGGTCAAATATTTTCTTGGAATGAGATGGTTGAGTGGTTCAACAGCAGGCCAATTGGGTTGCTGCTGTCGTTGTTGTTGGTGTTGGTAGTTAAAATGATGGTTATGATGATTGTTTACATCATTTTCAATAATATTTCTCTCATTGTAGGTCAATGGATGGTTGAGTATGAAATGCTTTGTGCAATGAATTATGGCAGGATGTACTTTAGGACAAACATATGCCATTAATTCTAACACACCTCGCCTATATAGCCAATGGTAAAAAACGTGTTATATTGTGCAACAATTTCACTGGGCGAATAAGCGTGACGTTACTTTGCGGCATTTGTGACGTCAGCTATCCCACAAAGCAGCGTTAGACGGTGAAACGACGTTTTAGCGCACAACAAACGTAACAAGTGTGTGTAAATACCAGCATTACAGTCAATTCTAACACACCTCGCCTATATAGCCAATGGTAAAAAAAAACGTGTTATATTGTGCAACAATTTCACTGGGCGAATAAGCGTGACGTTACTTTGCGGCATTTGTGACGTCAGCTATCCCACAAAGCAGCGTTAGACGGTGAAACGTCGTTTTAGCGCACAACAAACGTAATAACTGTGTGTAAATACCAGCATTACAGTCAAATATTTGGCGGGATATCTGCAATGCAATGACGGAAAGCTGAACGATATCGACGGTTTCAGCAACATTTATTCCGTTTATTGTGTGTTAGAATCGAAATAGATCAGCTCAAGTGCGTGAATTGTTGAGTAATAATTCACTGTTTGTCGGTCAGTTGTAAGAAGATAAATCACTCGCGCTACGCGCTCGTGATTTGATCTTCTTTACAACTGACCTCCAAACAGTGAATTATTACTCAACAATTCACTGCTAGAGCTGATCTATTTCTTAAATATTTGGCGGGATATCTGCAAAGCAATGGCGGAAAGCTGAACGATATCGACGGTTTCAGCAACATTTATTCCGTTTATTGTGTGTTAGAATCGAAATAGATCAGCTCAAGTGCGTGAATTGTTGAGTAATAATTCACTGTTTGTCGGTCAGTTGTAAGAAGATAAATCACTCGCGCTACGCGCTCGTGATTTGATCTTCTTTACAACTGACCTCCAAACAGTGAATTATTACTCAACAATTCATTACTAGAGCTGATCTATTTCTTAAATAATTAATATATGTCATGAAACCTTTGCTGTTTTCAGATCGAGTTAATCTCCGATGTTTTAAACGCAATGAGCAAATGTGGAAGCAAAGAATTGCTATTCTCAAGTATACATGTATATTTTGAGAAAGATTACCAAAGTAACATGCAAAATAAAAACGCAAACTGTGTCAGCCTATTCATTATAGGCATTAACTGAAAAGAAAAAAATCTTGATAAAAGCATATTGAAGGATATTATCGTGTTGATTAAGCTCGTCTTGTAATACTATCTAAGAAATTGATCTATTATTCTTGCCGTAAGCCTTGTTATAGAAATGTTTTTGTTGCTATCAGGTAAAATGTGCAATTAACGTGATGAAAATATTTAAATGTTTATTAAACGTTGATAAAAGAACAATGATTAATTCCAGGAAAAGGCATGCTTCAAATTACCAATTTACTGATTGAAGTTATCAGCATATGATAATTGTTGAGTATTTGCATCCGTCAGTATAGTCTGACTGTGACCTTAGATGGAGCAAATATTGGCGCGGGTCCACTTAGTCACGTTCGCACGCGATTTCGTAACTAAAACTATCAGGATAATATGCCCACCTATTTTGAGTGGCCACCTATTGGGAAAATAGCTTCTCATTCGGCTTACGATATGTTTCATGGTATAAGTACCTGATTATTAGTTTGGTTTTTTCCCACCTCGGTTTTTTTCGGTCTTTTTCTGATTGCGCCTTTTCCTGATCTTTGCCTAATTGTACCATGCAATGTATACCCCTTGCATCGCATTTAATGTATAGGGTGTTAAGAAAGTTCGTTCCGCGCAAAAATTTCTTTCCTCATAGTTTGATTTCAATGCTTCAAAACAAAGAAATGACATAACCAAACTTTCATTTGGATGTATATGAAATGACAAAAGCAAAGATGTTTTAAATCAGGCAGCTTTGTCAAATTGAATTTGTTTCGCTTTAAACACTTGTTGTATAGTGCATAGATGTGGCATCGTTATAAGACAATAAAGATTAAGACTTAATTAGATACATGTAAAACTTTGGAATTTACTGTTAAAGCGAAATAAAAACCAAGATGTTCACATATGATGCTAAGCATTATCTTTGTGTAAACATGGAATCAGATTTCTTGATTTATCGTAAGGAATAATTTTACGATCAGACTCAGATGTTAATGTAGAGCTCAAAACATTAAATATTAATCATATCACGGCAAATTGATTGTGTATTTTGCAAATTTAAACTTTAAAAGATATTATTTCGTAATCAGATATATAATACAAAATTAAACAAAATTTTACTGCTGTCTTAATGTAAGACATTAGTTTTGTAGCAAGAAAACTTCATCTTGTCACGTGCAAGCACTTACATCGCACATTAAGGCTGAAATGCACATCAAGATAAACTCAAATCGTAAGGTGTTATTCTGCTATAACAAGTTAAACCAAGAGCAAAATAAGGAGTATCTGAACACCCACTGACGCACTCGAGGAGTTAAAATTGGGATTATTGCAATTATGGAGAAAAGGAATACCATTATGAAAACTTGCCCATGTAATATACATAGATATTTTTCAGCTGTAAAAATTCAAATTTCACTGGAAATGTTTAATGTTTTAAATATTTCACTCAAAACATACATTGTGGGTATACTTTAGAACCGTCTCGCCCCATAATGAATGTTTTGGATCCAAACTAAGAGAAATAGCAAACCCCAGTTTTTTTTATATACTTTTCACGGACGTGTTTTCCTGTTGCCGAGCAAGCAAATTTATTATCAAATCAGCAAAATAGTACAAGAACTGCATCTACAACTAAAAGTCTTTGTTGTCTATTGGCATTTTAAGTTTTGTATATGTATTGGCGTCAACACAAAAAACGCCTTTTTAAAGTTTGAAATGTCATACTGCCAACTATAATTATGTCATGTAATAATTGATCAAATCGTTTGATAACATTTTGCGCATTCGGAATTGCCGAAATGTAATTTTTCTCAATGACAGCAGCTTGATAAATGAAATGCCGTTGAAAACACCCTTCCATAAAACATATTCTGTTTAGGAACCGGTCTTTCAGGCATTACTTCAGTCTCCTTTACACCAACGCATAAGCCAGGGACATGGATATCCGTACGTGACCATATGTTACTGAAACACAGTTTTTGAAAATTTGAAAACCAGTATTCTTCTTTTTTTATACTGGCGTCTTTGCATCTTATGTTCTATGCTTAAGGTCATTATGATGTTCGTTGCCAGTGAAAACGTATTCAACTTTTTTTTTCTAGCCACTACTTGTTTTTCCCTAACATAAAGCAAGACAAATGAAAACAAAATTACTATAGGATAGTGTGCATTTTACAACAAATAAGGCCTCTAAAACACATGCTTTAAAAATGATTAAATTTTAAATTATCATTTCTTCAAATATAAAAAAAAGAGAAAAATATCCAAATTTTTTACTGATTTTTTTTCCAAGTTTTTACATCTTTAAAAAATCTGCTTATAATACACGGGCGTCTTTTCGTAATGTATTAGGAAAATATCTGAGACCGTTCATTCATGTTGTGCATCTCTTGGCCAAGTACTGAGACGTTTTTTATTGACGTCAGTATATTAAATTTACCGTCGGTTCAGGATTTATTCTTCAACCATATTTACTGCCGATAGCTGCATGTCTCAATTTCACAAAACAACTCTTCTTAGACAAATTTATAATGATTGTTTTCAGCAAATCAGAATTAA
The DNA here is from genome assembly GCA_964017185.1 of Rugalucina vietnamica. Lineage (NCBI taxonomy): Eukaryota > Metazoa > Mollusca > Bivalvia > Lucinida > Lucinidae > Rugalucina > Rugalucina vietnamica. The sequence continues at coordinate 35,121,913 of OZ024876.1, forward strand.
ATCTACCCTCTTTCAGTATCATTTGACGCCTTTGAGGGTTAACACATTAATCTTTTATGACAACTAATTACTTTTGCAGATTGTTACGGCTAAAGTTTGCATATTTTAAAGTGGTAAGTATGCATGAAGCATTCTGTTACACAAATTTATGTCTTGGAGAAAAAGAATTACTTTCTGAAATGCGCGTTTTGGGTAATGACTTGCAATTAAACTCTTGTCTGAAAGGCAGAGAAGCAGTTGATATAATCTCTTTAATGTATTATGAAATTTGATGAACGAGTAATTATCATTATTTCATGAATTGACAGTTGATATCACATGTACATTTCCATGAAATTGTGACCTGAGAATCTTAACAAAATGGTATTAAATACTGCAAACAATGCAGCCTAAAAATTTTGAGCTCAATTTCAAGTCTCCCAATTAGAACAATTTGTAGGGATTTTGTTGTTAATGTCCAAAATAATACTTCTAAAAGAGCTAATGGAAATGGTACACTGAGTGAAGGAATTGCATAACGTAAACAAGACTAGTATATGCAATAAACAGCGATATTGTTCGGCTGAACATTTTGCTGTAGTTTTCTCAAGAACAGGTTTAGAACTTCCCACCTATTACCCACAATATATATTATGGATCGAAAAAAAATGTATCACTCTGTACACCTCAGTCTCACTACATAAAACGTAGAATGTAAGCGGGTGATAATTTCACGGACATGCGTCCCTGTTGAAGTTACTTTTTGGTCTGCGTACCTAGAATGATATAGTTCACAAGTGTACATGTGTAGATCTGAAGACTTGGAGATGTATAGATTCGGAGATCTGATCTACGACCAATTTGAGTTTACGCTAACAAAGATGCAGAAAAACGGGACCATATGTTTTTTTCTAAGATGTAAAAAAATATAGAGAATAAAGTCCAATTAAACTGAGACCCAGTGTGCACACCTCTGAACCGATTATGTTTGAAAACTCCAGTTATATCTCTATTTCTGACGCTACCGCCTAATAGTATTTGAAATGGAGCTAGATACATGGAGCTGGACGTTTTCAAAAATGGATCCAGAGTACCACCCATACCTACTAGCGAATGAATATTTAACTTTCGACAGATGGATACAGATGTGCTTTGGTTTGAGAAGAAAAGGATTCTGTAACCAGATGTACCGATGACGTCAATGCGCGTGACTTGCACGTGTCAACACTCATTTGCGTCTTCAGTCAGTGAATGAGATCCAAACTGTCAGAAAGTTTGTCTTTGTATTTTCTAACCATTACTCGGACATAAAATCAAGCAGGACTACGCATTGTGTGATAAGTACATTACTGTGCTTTAAGGCGCCAGGTTTAAAGTGGATCAGTGTAAAACAATAATATCATAATTCTAATCAAAAACTCCTAACCGCTAAGACTACAGTCCAACCTGTATTAAGCAAGCCCTGTATTAAGCAAGCACCTGTCTTAAGCAAGCACTTTCTTTCCCCCCCAATTGATTTTACAAGTAAATGAACCTCTATTAAGCAAGCACCTGTCTTATGTGGCCAAAGGCCACTATTTTCTGTCCCAATTCTGCCTTTAAGCAGCCACTCATTTCATCAGTAGCATAAAAAAGAAATATCTCTACATGGGTATTTAAACTCTGTCAGGTGTCAAAATTGTATTCACACCTTCCAGATGCCATAATTCATTGTTTATTGTCTCAAAAGATAATCATAGACAACTTGTCTGGGAGAGCTTAGTGACAATTACCACTGACAGAACAATAACAGTAGTAACAGATCATGCATTCTTTGCAACACCTTTGAATAAAGAAGTATCTTTACTGTGTCAGTTCCACCCCTTCATGTTTTACTTTTCAATCAAAGCAAACAAAAGTATTGCAAACCATCCTGAAGAAAGTCTTTGAAAGACCGAAACGCGTCAATCCCATTAAACAAACACTTAAATGTACCGTTGTTGTTTGTTTGTTCTGTTATATACCCTTAATAAATAAAAGTCTAAACTGTTGATTTTAATATGATATAAATTTTCTTTTTCAATAATATTAAATGAAAAAAAAATGCTTTCTCAAAAAAGCCCAAATCATTCATGATTTATAACTCTTGGAACATTTTTTACAATGTGCTACCACATTAGAGGTAAATCATACCAAGAGTTAATCAAGAAGATGATAGTGCCCTTTCTCTGAATCTGTTTGCACTTCCTTATGCATTTTAATTCTGTAGACAGGGCAGTGCTTTTATTTATTTCTAGCCAACATGGTTTGGTTAGGACACCCACCCTAGTGTCAGAACATAACCTCTATTAAGCAAGCACCTGTCTTAAGCAAGCGATTTTAGTGTTTCCCTTGGCCGCTTGCTTAAGACAGGTTGGACTGTATGTCGCGGAGTCTTAGTTTCAGAAAATTTAGAAATTTTATACCTGATTAATGGTTTAATAATAGTATAAGTGTGAATATCAGTATTCCAGAAGTGACTCTAATGCCGAAGATATATATATATATATATTATATATATATAACTATCTCATGACCAAAACTAAACGGGGTTATCACTTGAGGACAAGTAAACTAATCAAATGGCGAGGTTCTACCGAGCCATTTAATCAGCCTTACGACCTCGTACGACCTGCGCGTGACAAACCTGTTTATTTTTGGTCATTGGGTTGTTATTTACTTTTTGGTGCCTTAAACCTCGGAAATATTTTGGATCCGAGCTTTAACAGAACCGCAAGGCGGTCTTTATTTAATCTGTACATGTCGCCTTTATTATGCTAGAACGTATATAATGGACTATACATCAAACTTGTTCATTAGGCCTACATGGTTAACATGTATTACTTATTGAATGAAACTCATTTCTTGCTTTTTCACTTGAAATTACAGTGTACCATTAAAAGTAAAATTGGCTAAAACGGCGCTCACTTACTCTTACATGTAGATTTCATATATATATACTGATTGAAACTTCTAAACCGTCACTCACATTTAATTGATATTTCTCTCAAAACAAAAATGATAAGACGTATAGTTTTGGTTCCGAAAAAATGCAGATACTACATTCACTATTTACACTAAACAGTTATTGAAAACTAATGTTCAATATTGCGGACAGGACATTTGGGTACCCCTTTTGCAAAACTCATAAAATAGAATCTACTCAATTTTGTCACAATTTGTGAAAAACGACCATAAGAAATTTCAAAATTCCATAGGCAACACACTGTAATTGAACAATACATATTTCGAGCAGAATTCAATACCCTTGCGACATGTACATGCAAATTTTCAATTATTTGTAAAAATGTTTAATTTTAATAATACAATATAAAGCATATACAGTGTAAAGATTTCAAATACACATGATTTAGTACGTGAAATATTCCAGTTGGCACATCAGAAGAGAGACGAAGTCCCATACCTATAAAATAAATCGACATGCTGACATTTTATGTGTTCAATACTTTTTTCTTCTTAATCATAAAACTTATTTTATGTATGCTCACATTTCTGTATAAAAAAGCATCAAAGTCCAAGAAAACCGTGAACTTCGCCATGAGAAACTCTGCTTTACATAATTATGCGTCGCCAAAGGGACAAGAAACGTGACACTACAGTAATTATTGGTGCATAGGTGGTGTAATTAAACATCATTTTAATTACCGAAATTTAGGCCATATATTATATTTAGCATCTTCTGCGTTTGAATCGCCCGGTTTGTATTAGGTCTGGTTTGAAACGTTACAGTCTGTTTTTATTCCGATACGGCTCTTGTAACCGCCCCCCAAATAGTGCATAGGACTCTTCATTGAGCCGCGCATGATGATATTTCAATTAAAGGGTATAAGGTCAACAGCAGCCGTAAACGATGGGGTCAATAGGGTATGCTGTTTAAATATCGAAGAAAATTAATAGACACTTTAATAACAAACGATCGTAAACATTGTATGGCCATATTTAGTTAAAACCGTTCAATCATGGTATTATGGTGTCTTTATTAATTCGAATGACTCTACTGACAACCCTATTGATGTCCCCTGGATTTTTTATATATAGACACATTGTGGGAACTATCACAAACGGCAAACAAACAGATCAGTACCCCTGAAACCAAAATGGGAAATAGCAATCGGGCAATCAGAATTTCTGAAATATCATTTCCGGATCATAAATGGAAGATACTATGCTTCGGAATGAAAAAATACACATTTCATACGAATCCTCTTAGCACTGTTAGGCGTAAAAATAGCTGTGTTTTCGCTTACATGCCGAAAAAATTAGGGTCGGTAGGTAGGCAAATCTTTTTTTTTTATTTTTTTTCTCTTATTTTTATTTGTTGAAAACCAGTAAAATTGATAATGTCAGGGTCTCTATAGAGTCCCTGATAACATGCAACCAAAAGCCTTATGATCTACTTTTGATGCAACTTAATTCATCTTAAATACTAGAAAATGACAGACATTGAAGTTTAAAACATTAATAAAGTTAAATAAAAGTGACTTTAGATATTATTTTTGCAATTTTGACTTATTTTAAGTCATATGACTTTTTGTCCATTTACCCGTGAAAATTTCAAGGGTCGGTAGGGATGATTTTTTTTATTTTCTATCAAAAGGGCGATAAAAACTGCAGGGTCGGCAGAAAAATCAGGGTCTGAGCGGAAACACAGCTTTATTTTTTTTTCGGCCTAAACAAACTTTGGCGACAGAAAGGACTTGACTGATACGCTAGAACTAGGGACGCGAACGTAATAAACATTTATTCACAGGTCCACTGTTTTGCTAATTTCATACTTTGTTTAAGATCATTTCGCGAACACTTCATATCACACTTGATGACAGTAACCGAAAACAAAATTCTCACTTTTTTACTTTCTCTTGATTTTCATGATCAAAAATGATTTCACGCACATATTTCCCATAGTTCATACTCGCCTTGACGATTGACGATGTCAGAAAGGAAAGCCATCAGATCGCAAGCCAGACAAATTGCTGCCAACGTGATCAAAGTTTGTGAAGAAGAGGCTGCTAATGGTGCTCTGTCTATTCCATTGTCACAGTACACAGAGCGAGTCAACTTGCCAATCCATCAAACATAGGGAACGAGGGAGCCAACAATGGCAAATACCAGCAACAACAGGAACTGACCTCAGGGACCACACCAGATGTCGGTCCATCAGGAGACAACGGAAACAGCGAGTGAATGCGGTCCCGATTCAACACAGACGGCCAGCGAGGTTGAAATGTTCTTATAAAATGACAAGTATTTCTGTAATTTATCAGATTGAATATATGAATGAAATTAAAACGAATAAAATAACACACACACACACACACACACACACACACACACACACACAAGGCCTTCAACGCGGGGTTCGAACCCTCGCTGCATTCGTTCAAAACAGGACTTTGCGATCTGCGCTCTACACACTGAGCTAGGACGCATGTTGATTTCACATTATGGTATACGTTATTTCACCATTTAAAAATAAGTCCCAAAACCCATGTTACCTTTTTTGGAATAGCTCGGCCCAAAGTTAACTGTTCATTTGTGCCAAGATATTGTGAGGCAACAGAACGAGGGATGTTCTTTAATACTTGTCACTTGCTTGATTATTTTTTCTGTGGACAATCAATGAGAATGCTGTTCATATGTGGTGAAAGCCCGATCTTTTCTAGTCAGATTGGTATCAAAATTATTGCTGTCCGACGCACGGTCATATAGAAATCGCATTTTAAAACAGGGTACAGTAATGGCACTGCGTTAATTTTCATTTAATTTACAATATGTTATTTCGATCCCTAGTATAGAAAAGGCTATAACTTTCGCAATAGTATATACAGGTCCACTTTTATTTTACACATTATGTTGTCATTCATATGAGCAACAGAAAACACTTTTGTAGAATATTTTTATTTTGACTTTATAGAGTTACTGCTCCTGCTTTATGACGTCATAATATTTTAATATACGTCATTTAAAATCACCGCACAGATTACACCTTTTCGTAGTTTTAAATTTTGTCAATTGGATTGTCTTGTGAATATCTCAAAGTGATAGTTATCTTAAGTTTGTCTAAAACGGTCTAAATGGACATTCGCTGTAAGTGACTATACAGGCAATTTAACATTTCCTTCACATGTAAGGTGGAACAGGTGCTTAATTTCTAAGAGAGCTGTCCGTCTCTATCATAATAGAAACACTGTCAAATTTCATGACTGACAACGTCAGCCAAAACGCTTCTAGAACGTATCAAGTAAATAGATTTTTTGAAGTTGTAGTAGTATTTGTACATGCTATTATTGTGGTATGGGCAGCTCTTCCATTGACATTTTGTGTTATCTTTCAAAATGTTATTACTCATAAACCAAGATTTAAGTGGATAAATAATCCAAAACTTATATCAATGGAATCAGCAAAGATCTGACACAAAGCAGCATTAACATTTTGGATGAGTAATAACTGGACAGGAAATTATTAGGCTCTGAAACTTCTATCCGACGTTCAGTCAATTTATCAACACATAAAAACTGGCATAGTACTATGTTTACAGCTATCGTAAAACTTGTAATTTCTGTTTTAGGAAAATAACTTTCAACCAATGCGTTTTCAAGGTTATGGAGATCCCACAGGTATAAAATCGTGATTCTAACCCTTTTAATTCAAACATTATACTGTTTATTGGGGCAGGATGAAGAAGGTATTTGCAGTGTTATTAGGGTGCCCCTCTTTAGAGTCTCAGTTTCCTATGATAAATTGCACCGTCCTAAAATTGTTGGGTGATTTCAATATTGCAAAGAACCCCTCTATAATTACCAAGTCATTTTGCTCTGGTGCAGATGCTGGTTAAGGAGAAATGGAGTCGATGACAAGAATTAAAGAACATCCCTCGTAGTTTGTTTTATGACATGTTTTAATATATAATTGGACAAATAGGTCACTGTACATGCGGCAACTTTAATTATTCATATCTGGGCGTGGTCGGCTAGTCCATCTGTTCAAGTAGCGGGATTATAGAAAAGTCGAACTCAGTAAGCCTAGAGTGCTGTCAAATATTTACCGTTAGAGAACAGCTACCTGTATTTTGTCCAATCCAGTGAATTAAACAAAGTCGTATTTCATTTGTATTTTCTAACGGAAAACATGTGAGTTGAATCCTTCAACTGTATACCTTTAGCTTTTAAACTAGGTCAAAAGTAGACTATACCCAATAACGTATTCAAGAGGTAACGCCCATACAGTGACCTATTTTCCGAATTATATAGGCGGCAACTTTAATTATTCATATCTGGGCGTGGTCGGCTAGTCCATCTGTTCAAGTAGCGGGATTATAGAAAAGTCGAACTCAGTAAGCCTAGAGTGCTGTCAAATATTTACCGTTAGAGAACAGCTACCTGTATTTTGTCCAATCCAGTGAATTAAACAAAGTCGTATTTCATTTGTATTTTCTAACGGAAAACATGTGAGTTGAACCCTTCAACTGTATACCTTTACCTTTTAAACTACGTCAAAAGCAGACCATACCCAATAACGTATTCATGAGGTAACGCTCATACAGTAACCTATTTGTCGAATTATACATGTGCTTTATATTATAAAATATGTGAAGTATTACTACATTTGCCGAATTATACGGGTCGGTTTGTTTCAGACCTGTTCGAAAACCATAAAGACCGGTTTTCCCGCATCGCGACCCAACTGGTTTACAGCTACGAGATTCGAGGTCCTTTCGTCCTTGAATTGCATTGTCCACAACTCGTCTCAGCAGCGTTTTATTTCTGAAAGCAATTTTTCAATGTATCATTTAGCGGTTCGCATTAACAGTTCGCTTCCCTTCCGTAGTTGGAATCAATAATTGCTGTTATCACTTGTTTGAATCAAGATGCTAGCTAATGTCAACTGTTTATTAAAGACAAGTTCTATCCTTCCGCTTCTTTGTCACGGCATTTCCTCCACAACTAGCTTAATTGTATTGGATTCCAATCATTTTGACACGTGATCACTTCCAGCATCAGTTGCGCATGAGCAGTCAGGTTGACAGAACAGCAACCGTGCTCTCAACCAATCGCTTTGAGCGCTATAATCAATTCCTATTCGTCTAGTGATTTTGATACGCCTTTTAGGCAATTTTATAGCTTCGTCGCGGTCGCGACAATAAATAAAATAATATCGATAGAAATTAACTATACAAATTTATCTGTAAATTTCTGCGACAGAACGCTGTAAATAATTGATACCCTAGACCAAATGGTAGGCTGGGCTTAAGTTCATTAATTATTTCTTGTTTTATAAATAGTTCAATTTATCGACAACTCCCAGAGATTCCTTGTTGAAATTGTGTTTCTGGTAGTAGTAGTGATAACTGAAACTTTTACATTGTTTTGTTCACACTATAGAAAGCAAAGTGGACAATTTGCTATAAGATGTGACAATTAAAAAAAGTAGATGCCCAAGAAAGAGGGAATCTTACGAACAAAGTGTTAATGCTATAGGTACATGTATCGCCGAGAAAATAATTTTCAATTTCAATTTATCTACTGCCACGGATGAAAAATTAAAAAGTAAGTATTTTTGTTTTCATTTGATAAGAATATTCGTACTTTATAAAAACACGTTTATAGGACATAGTCATCAGGAAAACATGTCCGTGCAATGAATACCCCCCTGAACCCCACTTTTATATAGCAAAACTGGGGTATGCAGGGGTATGCCTATTTTTCTTATTTTTGCTCCAAAACATAGATTGTGGGTACTCGTTACTCGGAACCGCCTCGGCGAGGCGCTTCTAACGTGTACCCACAATCTATGTTTTGAGCAAAAATAAGAAAAATATCAAAAATTTTCCACTGAAAATTTTCAATTTTTACAGGTGAAAAAATCTCTGTATATTGCATGGGCAAGTTTTCGTAATGGTCATAATCTTAAGCCATTTAAGTATAACGGATGAAAAAAATTTCAAAGATGACTATAAAGAAGTAAAAAAAAAAAAAAAAAAAAAAAAATACAACGCTCAATTTAAAAGAAACAGAATATTCTAGACATTACGAAAGCGCGCCCATGTTTTATACGGATGTTTACTCAGTTGTAAAAATTGAAAATTTTCAATAGAAAAAAATTGTACATTTTTTTATATTTTAGCTCAAAACATGCTTTATGGGCACACGTTAGAACCGCCTCGGTTTAGGCGGTTCTAACGAGTACCCACAATGTATATTTTGGATCAAAAATAAGAAAATTAGGTATACCCCTGCAAACCCCAGTTTTTCTATATAAAAGTGGGGTTTAAGGGGTTATTTTTCCCCGGACATGTTTTCCTGATGACATCACATAAAATTAAAACATACTTTTGAAGAGCAAGATGACTCCTAAAGGTGACCATCAAGTTACCATCAACTTATTTATAATTTATAATTATTTATGCATAAAAGACAAACGTATACAGCATAAACACGCAGATAAGATAAAGCACAACAGAATTGAGAAAATGATAGAATTAAATACGCATCAAGTCCTAATCCAAAACGCCATGCGGAAAAGACAGATAACACAAGACATAAATGAAAAGTTGACAACACATCACGAAAACATGTCCGTGTAATGTATACCCTTTTGAAACCCACTTTTATATAGCAAAACTGGGGTATGCAGGAGTAAACCTTTTTTTTTCTTGTTTTTGCTTCAAAACATAGATTGTGGGTACTCGTTAGAACCGCCTCGACGAGGCGGTTCTAACGTGTACCCACGATCTATGTTTGGAGCGAAAATAAGAAAAATACTTTAAAAATGTATTGATTTTTTTTTTTTTTTTTTTTTTTTTTTTTTTTTTTTTTTTCAATTTTGCTCCGTTAAAAATATCTGTATGTTGCATGGGCGTGTTTTCGAAATGGCTAATCATATTACAGTCAGGAATACCCGGCTACCATAACCCAAACCAGAAACAGCAAACACAATAGAGAGACAGATAAAATAAACAGACAATAAATTACAACTCATTCGCATTGGAATTGTCAGTAAGGAATTACTGTAGGGTTTAAACCGGTGTGACGGGGCCTCAATTCTGATAAATAAGCAACGGTAGAAACTTAGTAATTGTTAATGAATCATCACAGAAACAAGACATGTATACACACTGTGATGAAACGGAAACAAAGACACACTTGGCCCCGAGGTTATGAAACTTTTTTCATGCTCAACTCAGCTAACCATAAAATTTCAACTGCACATAAATACAAAAACAGTCCAAATATATTAAAATTGAAGGTTTAGAATGCTTAAGCTTGTAATTTATCCTGCTTATAGATGTTAAATTGCCAATAATTGTTGATATTTTAACATTTATGAGCAGGACAAATTTTATCTCATTTGAGCTCAGCAAAAAATGTTGTATAACTTCGGGACCAGGTTGTTCACATCAAAATGTATTACATAAGCGAATTCCATGAAATGCATTCCTGAAAAAAAGTTAAATAAATTCTCATTATGTACAATGTATATGTCTATTAAAACAATGAATAATTTTATTTGATATCCATGATTATTGATGCATGGGACTGTCACAAGTGTTTTAGCAAATGTAATACTTGTGACAATAATTACTATTTAAAACAATTATGATGAAATTTAAGATAACCAATAAAATAGAGGCAATGTCCCGACATGACCTTAGCTGTTGACTGGGACTTTAAGCATCAATTCAAATAAACAAACAGGTTTGGAGAGCCCGTACATGTACTCTTTGTGTTTTGACAACGTTTATAAATATAGCTTATTTATTAAATTGAAAATCATTATAGATATACATGTATACTAGTATATATAATTTTCCATATACATGTATGAACATATTATTTTGGTATTGCATTCCATTACCTTTCTTGCCATATTGCGTTGAAGTTGCGTATCTATTTTGTTCAAAACATTACATTTACATAGTATTTTATATATATATATATATATATATATATATATATATATATATATATATATATATATATATATATATATATATATATATATATATATATATATATATATTATATATTATGAATATCTTTTATATACGTATTTATCAGTTTTATATTTTAGTAAATACCTTTTATTTTTTTATATCACAAATGTTAACATTTGCGAGCCTTTGATTTGTTAATCTTTTTGTTTCTTTAATTGGTTGTCTTACCGCACAGTCAACAGCTACGGTCATGTCGGGACGTTGTCTCCATGGGACTTCTACCCTATACTGACCCCAGTTGGGATGGCATGACATGCAAAATGTGCAATTTAATACAACCACACAAGTTAAAATCTAAAGCCTATATGTATGGATAGATTTAACTAAATCATATATTCTGGGCGGGCTAAAACGGTTCTTAGCGGTACATCAGTAATAAGGTGGTTAAGACCATCCATTTTCATGTAATTTAGAATTTTATAAAGTTTTCTTTTACTCTTCACGGGCAAGAATTTAACCTCTGCTTTTGCGGTTTGATCAGCATCTTTTTAACATGTACCTAGTATACACTTTATTTATGTACCAAATATGATTTCTTGTAGGCCTTTGTCGTTAAGCATACGCTAGCGTCTTAATATAGGCGACGAGCCTGAAATAAATTTTAACTCATCAGCACCAAATGCATTTCGCCATCAAGCAAATATTTTGATCAATTGACACCATGCTCCGATGCAAATTAAACCGCATCACGCGAAACACTGGTTTGCATGAGAAAGCAAAGAATTAGATCACGCGTTTGATTATTGAACGTATCTGTAGAACATGATCTGCGATTTTCTATGTCCGCAATGGCTGGTCTGTTGTACAAGGTTCTTTGGTATTACAGTCTGGTTGTGTCTTAACTGGCGTCGAAAACCCAGAAAACTTATTAACTGATAACGCGGCTAAATATGCTTGTTATTCGGATAATTAAATCCCTCTAATGTCACCACGCGAGAAACCCAGCACCATATGGGCACTGCACCGTGTATTCTTACGCGTGTTAGGATGACAGCCCATGACAAAAGAGACGGACATTATTTATTGCGAATAAACCCAAGACCTTTCACGCCCTATTGAAAGTCATGTTAACGGTTAAAGGATTGACGGATGCGCGAATTGATCTTAATCAAGATGAACTGAAATTTAATTTAAACATATGGTTATGACATTGTCAATACGAATCCGCTTTCATGGGTTGGTGAAATGCAAGACTAGGGTTAACAGGTGTAAGTTACAGGATTAACCGTGCTTTTATTAAACCATATGTTTTCTACAAGAAACACGACCTTTTATGTCTCCGTGCCGAAGTTTATCATTATTTCAACAAGCGCATCCAATACAACGTGTTATCTAGCACTAAACATTTTGAAAAGTACGTTTGAATGTAAAAGAGTCCCAGTCCCACTGCGCTTAAGATCGATTTAGATTGTCATACGATTGTCTTAATATTAATTTGGGGGGCCATTTCTTTGACCCCGATTTGCAAAGTAAGACAGCAGAAACACGTTGGAAAACATTTAACAAATTTTGCATGCGCAGTCTTATTAGTAAACTTATGATTAGACAATCGTACAATTGCTTACGATTCAGTGGGACCGGCACTTAACACAAACTATAGAAATTAAGGAACCCAAATTCAGGAAAATGGAAAACGCGTTGCGTAATTAAATACTAAAGAAAAGAAGTGTCAATTTTTCCGAAAGTATTTTTTTAAGAAAAAAAAAGTTTAAAGAAGACTGTTTCTAGTTTTACTTAAACCACAAAATGTGTATGCGTGCGACCCTTCTCCTAGAAGCGACTAAATTTCATATTCCCAGCAAGTTACATGTTTGTAACAGATGGGGGAGAAAATACTACACGATATATTAACTAAAATCCACTTCACGCATGAAAGAATAAACTGACCACGTGAAATTGAAGAATGCAATAACAGTGGACGTATTGTTTATTGTTGTGCCGCGTGGCGACCCTAAAAAGTATCCCCGTACATCTTTCATGGTGCAGATTAAATTTTCCTTTTGGTCCTTTGGGATCAACGAGGATATTCTGAGAAATCAGTAATCTATAACTTCATTTTCTAACCAGCGTTTAAAACTATTTTGATAATACTAATCATAATATCAGATATTCTGTAAAATTGGAAATATGTACAATAATTCCCTTTGTTTTCATGTTGCCAAACCTATAGGGTCACTGACGAGTAGCCGACTCATTCCCTTTCTCTTTAATATGTTCACTGGTCTTAAAGGATCTCAGTTCTTATTTCAATTTATTACTGGTAAATGTAATCCAAAACCTTCCATGGGACCTTAAACTTCAGTAAATCTAACAGGGATTTTACATGCATTTTAAATGACGAATTTTTTCTCTCTAAGCATATATGTGTATATGTAAAAGTACCATATACAGTCAGTCATAAGTTAAGCATCACATTTATTGTTCTACAAATGTTTTTCATATGGATATATTTTCAAAACAACACTTAAACTCCCGTTTTGTCAGAATTGCATTTGACCCTGTCGCTAAAGTTGTTTTTTTTTTTATTATGTGTGTGTGGGGGGGGGGCGTTGCCATTTGAAGTTGTATTCCAATTTGTTTCAGCATGAAAATAAACTAGAGTTATGTCGTTAAATGTTGGCTTATATTGTTCTACAAATGTTTTTTTTTTTTGTTTTTTTTGTTTTTTTTTGTTTTTTTTTTTTTTCATATGGATATATTTTCAAAACAAGACTTAAACTCCCGTTTTGTTAGAATTGCATTTGACCCTGTCGCTAAAGATTTTTTTTTTTTTTTTTTTTTTTTTTTTGTGTGTGTGTGTGTGTGTGGGAGGGGGGTGCCATTTGAAGTTGTATTCCAATTTGTTTGCATTGAATTTGTATCAGCATGAATATAAACTAGAGTTATGTCGTTAAATATTGGCTTATGCCAGTTACAGACAAATACATGTACATGTACATGGAAAGTTAATTGCTTGTTTATTAGCACGACGTTTTCATCATATAACATCTTATTTTTTAAACTTCAATAACTGTTGGAGTATTGTGAGTATATATCTGTATTAATGGTTTTGGAATCTTTACAAAGTAACATTATCATTTTTCAAATCATGGCCATTTGAAAATTAAAAATTTCATCATGGGAAAGAAAATACGGGCAAGTCTAGGGGTGAGTCTACATAAACAATGTCTGGTTGTTGATCTGAAGGTGGATTGAATCTAGTTTTGCATTGGACTTTCACCCATGTGTCATATATTATAAATATCACAAGATAATAATTCCTTTCTGAAGGTTTCATTGTTTATTCCTGGAAAATTTTCAAGCGATGCTTAACATTTGTCTGACTGTATATATGATCTGTATCAGCTATATTTATCCAAAATTTAGAGAACCTAGCTGTTGATTATCAGTTCCAGTCAGTACCACACATGGTTGAAAACCCTAGAACGCTGGTTTGTCGCGACGGGATTCATGTCATGCTAAAACATGATATTAATTGTACCATTTTCAGAACTAAAATGGACATAGATCTCTCGAACACGGTTGAGATGGATTCTAGGACAGATCGTATTATCAATAGTCAAACTATATTAAAGACGCCAGAGAAACCCCCATCTCCAACGTACAACTACAGACAAAACCATGTCACCAACGTCATACTCGCAGGTACGGAAACATCAGGAAAAATGTTCATGAAATATATAACCCCTTTAACCCCCACTTTTATATAGAAAAATTGGGGTTTGCAGGGGTATACCTATTTTTTTCTTATTTTAGACCAAAACTTAGATTCTGGGTATTCGTTAGAACTCGGCGAGGCGGTTCTAACGTGTACCCACAATCAATGTTTTTTAGCAAAAATATTAAAAATATCAAAATTGTCCAGTGAAATTTTCAATTAAAAAATATCTGTATACTGCATAGGCAGGTTTTCGTAATGATAATATGGTTCGGAAAGAAGAAAATGCGATTAAAATATGTTAATATGACAATATCCCTATAGATATACATAAGTCTAAATATAAAATGGCAATCTATATATGAATCATAACTAAGATAAAGCATGGCCTACCTGCAGATCCTGGTTAGGAGTCTTTGTCGCATGTTTAAAAATTATCTTATTTCGCTTCCCCGAAGAATGTCAAGGACAGAAAAGTTGCAAAAATAGTGTGAAATATTCAAAGACCTTATTATCTATTCCGTTGAAAATGATGATGCAAAGCTTTCAATGTAATATGAACATTTTGAGCAGAATGTATCTCAAAGTAATCATTTACCTTTCAGGCGTCCCTATAGTCTGCCTGTTTATCGACGGGAAAGAGCGGTTGTGTCTCGCACAGATATCGAACACTCTTTTAAAGGCATTCAGCTACAATGAGATCCATAATCGCCGGGTTGCTCTTGGGATAACGTGTGTTCAGTGCACGCCTGTTCAGCTAGAAATTCTCCGCCGCGCAGGCGCGATGCCCATTTCGTCAAGACGATGTGGAATGATAACAAAACGGGAAGCTGAAAGACTTGTCAAATCTTTCTTAGAAGATAACACACCTCCTAAACTCCCGGAAAATTTCTATTTTGAAGTAGAACACAACTGTGGGTGGGGCTGCAGAGGACGATTTGAGCCGTCAAGGTACAATAGCTCTCGTGCGAAATGTATTAAATGCACATTATGTAATTTATTCTTCTCTCCAAACAAATTTATCTTTCATTTCCATCGAACACCTGAATCTAAATATAACCACCCGGATGCCGCTAATTTTAACTCATGGCGCCGCCATCTCACATTGGTTCCAGGAACTGATACAGAAGACATAATGCATGCATGGGAGGATGTAAAAGCGATGTTTAATGGGGGCAGTCGGAAAAGAACGCTTACAACGCCCAGCAGTAGATTCAGTAGTAGTGTACCAACTACAGTGGAGTCAAAGAAACCGAAGTTACATATGGACAGTGCTGGACATTCAAAACAAACATTCCCTAGCCAGTATCCAAACTACTCTATGTTTTCTGTGCCTAACAAAGCATATCCGTTTGCTCCTCTAGCAGCCCACAACCAGCTGGGAATCACATTTCCCTTTGTGAAAGATGCTAGTCCACCTGAACCAGTTAAACCGAGCCAAGGGTTCGGACATACCCCCTGGAGGTCTTCATCCAACTTGCTATTCCCGTCTTATGATCTATTGTGGGCTAACCACTTTAATATGGGTACATTAAACACTCCAATGACGAGTTTTCGACCAAATATCTACGATACACCTACTGTAAAAGACCTATCTTTATTTTCTGTGGATCGCCATTCCCCGTCGGATTCCGCCAATAGTACGGAAGACGATGAGCAAGAACTTTCTCCCGTTGGAAACACTACGCCGGCTACTTTTAATCAAATTAATCAAAGACTTTCTGCTTTTAAACCGGTTCACAAATCTGATGGCCTGAAGCACAGCGATCATGTGGATATTGAGTCGGTTGATGACACACAAACAGCTAAAGAGAAAATGGATAAAGCTGAGCTATCGGAGAGTTGTCCACAAACTGACAAAGATTTTAAACTCAGCGATGATCAGCTTAACGTAAGCAACGTACATGACAACCTTCATAATGACACAGTTACATTCTTGAACAGTGACAGTTCACGATCTAACGGAAATGTTGCTATTGACACTAAAATCGTCGAAGTGCCGACACAAACAAAAGAAGACAAAAGAGGAGACGGGCGTGTGTTTGATAACAACAATGAGGACGATAAGGTAAGATTTTCAACATTTAAACCTTCATATATTTCAGTACGGAAGACGATGGACGAAATACCTGACAAAAGGTACCTTATGGCAGAACATTCAAAATTAAGATATAAATAAAATTATCAAGTTTCTCCGAGTGTTTAAAAAAAATTGAAGAGAAAATCTTCACAGAATGCAAAATGTAACTAGAGTATTAAAATGTAGAATATAGAATAGAATAGAATGTATTTTATTGCTCGCTTGTACCCAAGAACTGGGTTAAAAAGGTTAAAAGGCAATATAACATACATACTTGTACTAATACAAACAAAATCTACAAACATGTACATACACATTATATTGAAAATATTACCAAATGGTTTGGAACATATGAGATTGATTGTTTAATTAAGATTGGAAAACATTCTATGTGACCTGGCACTGATCTAAATAATTTCCAATGGCCTTCAGAATTGTTATATTTGTAGTTTGTAATAAGATTACAAGCTTCTCTCAGTTACAGTCAGAAAGAATAATATTTGATTCTTTTATTACTTCAAATAAATTAATACGATAAACACGATATTTTTCACATTCGAACGTAAAATGAAATTCATCTTCTATTTCATTACAAAATGAACATAAACGGTCTTCAGCTAGTGTACGGGGTCGAGTGTGACCTTCCTCTTTCTGTTTGAAGACGATGAGCACTTCAAAATAAGGCCTGTCATTGTAGGTAGTTATCTAAACATAACGTCATGAAAATTAGTGATGGCGTTTCGACGTTCATGCCGTTAACGTCTTTATAAAACTGTAGTGAAAATAAGCTAAGGCTAAAATATTCGAAATTATATGTGTTTCTTGGGGTTCAGCATATATACCACTGTACAGACTATGCAATAGAGACAAATTCACATGCCGTTTGATTAAGCCTGCGTACAGGTTTTGAAATGAGGGTAGTCCTCATATTGTAACGGTTGCCATGGCAAACTACATAATGTACATAACATTGTTTCATATGAAATATATGAGTATTGCGTTGTAAAACAATATTAAAGCAGTTTGGCATAAATATCAGAGCATACAAAATATTTCAAGTTTAGATCGAGTTCAAATTTTTATATCATAATTTGTATTTGAATGCCCGAAGACTTCTTCTGTTAAATCCGCGCTCAATTTCATTTTGTTCTCCAAATGCCCATTTTACATGTTACAATGTGTCATTGATATTTTTTAAAAGATTTGATGTGTATTTGTCTTGCAAACTTGTCAGAACCGCGTCATTTTTCCATGAAGTTAAACCAGAGGACCAATGGTCCTGTAAACGCTCACCTGAGATCTGCTTCATATACCAATAAACATATTTGAATATTATGGTATTTAACCCCAGTGCAGGGGCAGATGAAGCCCTTGGGCCATTTTATTTTTTCAGAATAATCAATATTCTGTCCATTTGCCAATTTCCTGCTGATTTTCCCCTTCAAATAACATTTTAAAAACAGATGAGCCCCTGGGGTCCATTTTTTTTTCAGAATCATTAAATTTCAGTCCTTCTGCCCATTTCCTGCAAGACTTTCACTTAAAATGACATTTTAAAAGTTTCCCCATTCAAATGCATTGACGACCTATGTTGACCTTGCCATAAAATAGGTCAAGGTCACCACAGGGTCATGTTTTATATATACATTGTAGTACTTGAGTCATTCATACTTCATGCAAAGTTTCGTTGAAATCGGTTCACCGGTTCTGGAGAAGGAGATATTTTAAGGGTTTTTACCACATATGGGCATGGCGGCCATCTTGTCATGTGACCTGGATTATTTATATACACATTGGTTCCCACTTCCTATAGATGCTTCATATAAAATTTGGCTTAAATTGGCCAAGTGGTTTCAGAGAAAAAAATCTTTGAAAAGTGTGTATGGACGACAGACCGGCCAAGGTCAAGAGATGACCTTGACCTAAATTAATCATATACCTTCATCTAATCCATTAGTTGTTTGTACATCTACCACTTTTGAGATCTCAGGCTGCAATAGTTTTCAAAAAATAGCTAATTTCCACTTTTCCCATTATAAGTCTATGGAAACTTAAAGTTACCATAGCAACCAGAGTTCTTATCCGATTGGAATAAAAACACAAATTATGTAGAGGCTACTGTCAGGAACATGTATACAAAGTACAGGATTCATACACTTGACAGTTTCTGAGAAGAAGATTTTTGAATGTTTTTTTTTTTTTTTTTTTCAAAATTTTGCCCTTTATGGGGCCCCAGCAACCAATCAAAATAAATGATTAGGACAAAACTCACAAGAAACGTCAAACACTACTCAATAAACATTTCTGCAAAAACAAAATTCAAATGTCTGCAACTTTAGCGGAAAAATAGCCAATTTCCACTTTTCCCATTATAAGTCTATGGAAACTTTAAGTTGCCATAGCAACCAGAGTTCTTATCCGCCTGGAATAAAAAACACAAATTATGTAGAGGCCACTGTCAGGAACATGTATACAAAGTACAGGCTTAATCCCCATGACAGTTTCTGAGGAGAAGATTTTTGAATGTTTTTCGAAATTTTGCCCTATATGGGGCCCCTGCAACCAATCAAAATAAAGGATTAGGACAAAAGTCACATGAAACGTAGAGGACTACTCAATAAACATTTCTGCAAAAACAAAATTCAAATATCTCCATCAAGACAGCAAAAACTGGCAATTTTCACTTTTTTCCATTATAAGTCTATGGGAAGCATAAGTTGCCATAGTAACCAGAGTCCTTATCTGATCAAAACAAAAATACAATTATTCTTTCCCCCTACCTGTAGATGGTGTATGTGTAATATGAGAACAATCAGCCCAGCGGTTTCAGAGAAGATCTTTGAAATTGTGGACGACGGACGACGGACGGACGGACGGACGGAGCATGGGTATACTATAAGCTCACCTATGAGCCTTCGGCTCAGGTGAGCTAAAAACACGCAAAAAAAAAAAATCCCGGTAAATCAAAGTATGATAATAAAACGACTGAATAATCTGATTAAAGAAAAATTCTCGATTTGATAGAGTGGACTTTCGAAAGAGCATTAAAACTATGGTTCACTTTATTTGGCCTTTAATGACAGAAAAGCTTTTTACACTTCCTCTGACCAAAGTCGATATACAATTTGGTCATGTCGGAATGTATGTGACACCTGATAATATACACATGGAAATAAGTTAGGGAACACTTTTAGCCCTTGGGGAATGTTTGAAAAAATCCATTTTTCTTTTTTCTGGCGATACTGAAATTTTTATCACATATATTTCACACCCTGGTCTAGCTACAGACCAGTTTATGGAAATTCACAACATTTTGTCTTTGTGCTACGGAGGATACAACATGCCATATGCGAAAAACTCAACTTTTAATAAATACAAGTTTGCCTTTTTGCTTCTGCACTCCGCAAAACTCAATTTTATTTTTGAAAGCAAAACAAGAATAAAATGTTGAATCTGATCTTTCTGAATGAATAAACGACTTCGGATCTAAAACTTTATGCTTCATCCCCAAACCAACTAATCATACAAAATCTACAGTTTGCATTGATTTCTATGGAAAGCAAAACTCTTGGACATTTTGCAATTAAAGCCGTAAAAGAATAATTCCGCTAGGACACTATAACCAGAATGTACATGTTTGGATTCCTAAAGGGTCACATCGAATATCTGGCCCAACATTTACAACCTGCAAAATGTATACCCAAAGAACAAAACGTGGACATGAAACCTACCCCCGGAAAAGTATGGGCCTACCGCCGTCAGTCGGTCACAAAATAAAGAATTTATGTTCAAAGTTCCACAAGCAATGTCTCAGCTTTTTACGAAAATTTACGACAACGTGAGTTCAAATAATGAAGTTATCGCAAAGACTAGCAGTGCGTTTCTTAAATTTAGCAAACATATTCTGAATCAAAGATGGCCGCTCCCCGCCGTAGTTTATGTTTGATGCTAACCATTTTCACATAGAAGCAACTTTGGAGACTAAAGATTCTGACAAATTGTCAAAACGTTCTTCATAATTTTTACAAAGAAGGATATATACCGTCCAAAGTTGGTAGTCACATTATTACAGGTGTTCCCTAACTTATTTCCATGTGTATATTTATATTAGATTCGGACAAATTGTTGGAATTCCGGTTGGTACAAAGTGCGCCCTTCTCGTAACTGATGCTACGAAAGAGATTTAATGGATTCTCTGAACCATGACAATCAAGCTGATGTTATCGAGGCTTTTAATTCGACTTCTATGTACCTCGATGACCCTTTGAACATTGACAATCCTCATTGTGAAGGCATGTCATTCAAATTTGTCCACCTGGACTACAAAATAAAGCCAACACCACAGATACCGAAGCCCCATTTTTGGATTTTCATCTTTCTGTTGCAAATGGATTTGTTCCTTCTGAAATTTATGATAAACGCGATGACTTTGATTTTGATATACATGTAGTAAATTTTCCGTTTTTGGATGGTGACGTTCCTCGTCGCGCTTCTTATAGTGTATACGTTGTGCAGCTTATTAGGTTTGCTAGATGCTGCAATCATGTAGCGGACCGAAACGCGCGAAATAAATATTTAACAGCAAAACTTCTTCAGCAGGGCTTTCGGTATCATTATCTTCGAAAAACATTACCGAAATTTTATCGGAGACACTATGAGTTGATTTACAAATTTAATTTTGGTATAAAGACGCTTTTACGCGAGGGCCTTTCGGAAGCAGAATTTTATGGTGACTTGGTGGTGACTTGGTTTATAAACTTAAGAAACTTGTAGGAGGGACGCTTTTTCTTTTCAGTTCAGAAAAATCATAAGTTACAGACGTATAGGTTATAAATCAAATGTTATGCAACAGTCTGCATGCTTAGTTTTTAACCCAGTCATGGTTGATAACTGTGCTGCCTTCTTTAATTGTACGCCAGTGGGTAGGTCGTCCGAGTCTATGATGGCCCCGTCATAAAACTATTCATTTCAGTTGGTTGGGGCCGGAGATTCTTGTCTTTTGCTTGGCTCAGCGGGGTTTAACTGGTGTTTTTCCTCTGCACCTGGTTTAAATAAGTTATTCGGCGCCCAGGGATTTCCATCGTCGGGCAGCTTACTGAATCTGTGAGTCCTCGTTTCTGATTCATCAAGATGATCATCATTATGTATTTGTTTGTCCTGGATGATTTATTGACTATTTAGAAATTCACCACGAGCACCGAACAACTAACTAAATAATGTGAACCATTGCAGAAGATAAGGGTGAGGTTAGACACCTGTAAAATCGGTTTAAGCCACCCCCCCCCCCCCGTATTTTTATATTACTGATCGTTCCAAGACGATACTTCTGTTTTAGTTCCATTTGTTTTATTTTTGGAGTCAAATTTTTGTGCTGTTTGAGCTTTATGTAGTACTACGTTATTTATAATATTATTTTTAATCAAGTTCGGGTAACTGAGTGGTCGCCTACTTTGGGAAGTAACTGCTTACTCGGCTTACGATATGTTTTCTATGTATAAGTACCTAGTTGTCAATTCAGTTTGTCCCACCTCGGTTTTTTGAGTGAGAATTTCTTTCTGATTTCGCCTTTACTTGATCATTGCCTACTTTTCATGGGCGTTTTATTCAAAAGACTGAATGATCGTGTAAAGCTCATTGGTGAAATTCCATTATCGTCATTTAAATGTTTGAGCCATTTAATTATGCTTTCAGTACACAATCACTGAAATAATCTTTGAATATATCTTACAGAGCCTGAGTTAGCATCACACGATACGTGGGGACAAACAGCGAGGAAATTACACCGTGAAATTAAATAACAAACAATAGAAGAAAGCAAACATGACACTAATCGTGTAGCAGGAGATACCATCAATTTGCCCTGTCAAGAAAAAATGAGTCGTATTTAATGTCAAGCGTTGTTTGGTATTCTTAGATATAACATGTAAAATATTATGTACCTTACATCTTATGGAAATGTTGCGTATGTCTTAGAATAAAGTACGTTCGCCAAGTGCCCGTGGGCCGTAACTGTTACTTACTGGATAAAGATTAATTGCCACATTGAATATAAATATCTATTGTTCTAGACATTTTTTTCGGTTCATTATGAAACCTTGCCCATGCAATAAACAGATATTTTTTTAGCTTTAAAAATTGAAAATTTTCAGCTGAAAAAATTCGATATTTTTCTTATTTGTGCTCAAAACATAGATTGTGGGTACACGTTAGAACCGCCTCGCCGAGGCGGTTCTAACGAGTACCCACAATCTATGTTTTGGAGCAAAAATAAGAAAAATAGGTATACCCCTGCATACCCCAGTTTTACTATTTAAAAGTGGGGTTTAAGGGGGTATTCATTGCACGGACATGTTTTCGTGATGTTAAGGCCAATCATCATTAATAATCGTAAACGAATAACGTTACTTAGAACATTATCTGCAATTTCAGTCATAGCATTTTCTGATTAATTATTTACTGAATGAAATGTGTTTCAATAGAATTGTTGGGTTCTTGTAGGTTCATCTGATATTAAACGCATGCGTCAAATTAGACTCTTTGTGCGTTAGCGAAAAAAAGGAAAGAAAGATCAGCTGCGCATTCGATCTGACATATTCATATTAATTTTATTACTTGCGGTTATATTACACTGTACTTTTTCCTGTGTCAAACCTTCGAGGCAGATTTTCCCGCAACATGGCTCATATGATATATATGATTTTCAATTCCGTCGCAGATGAAAACGCAATAAAATAAAACACGCCCGTGCAATACACATATTTATCTTACGTGTGTTCTTTAATAAAAAAAAATCGGTTGAAATTTGTAAGTATGTTTTCTCCATTTTATGTTTGTGGACACACGTTAGAACCGCCTCGGCTAGGTGGTACTAACAGTTACCCGCAATATAGATGAGAAAATCGTATACCCTTGTACACCCCAGTTTCACTACATACATTTAAACATGAGGCTTAATGTAACTTTGCGTTACTGATCGTTCCAAGCGATACTTCTGTGGTGGTTCTTTTTTGTTTTATGTCTTGGTGTTTAAACTTTTTGTGCTGGTGGTGCCTTATGTATGTTTTCATATTTTTAGTTAAGTTTAGGTAACTGAGTGGCCACCTATTGGGAAAATAGCTACTCATTCGGCTTACGATATGTTTTTATGGTAAAAGTACCTGATTGTTAGTTTAGTTTTGTCTCACCCCGGTTTTTGGAGTGGGAATCTTTTTCTGATTGCGTCTTTTCCTGACCTTTGCCTACTTGTACCTTTTTAAGGGGTTAATTTATTTCGCAAAGATGTTTTCATGATGCGGCGTCATAGAGGATTATAATTACGCATTGGTCTTAGCATGGCAAAGATATTTTTCTAGTATACCCCCCATTTTCGTGTAAAAGTTCAAGAGTTAGAAAATGGGTGCCTGTGTTTGATGGCAATTCTATTCATGATATCTGCCTTTTGCCTTTTTATATACATCCAAATAAAAATCTGGTTTTGTTATTTTTTAAACGTACTACATATTCGCCGATTATTCGCCGATTATAATGGTATTGCGATGCCTTCAATTATAATAAACCTGTAAAGATTTTTTTTTTTTTTTTTTTTTTTTTTTTTTTTTTTAAGAAAGTCAAATTATTAGCAACTTCAATATTGTATCTGAGAAAACACCAGTTTCATCGAAAATACATCATTTAATTAGTTTTTGTCTATAAAATGCTTTTAAATCCTGTGGTTGTGGTAAACTATGGAAAGAAGTTTCTTAACACACTTTACCAGTCTTTGTATCGACAACACTGTTGAAAGTTCCGAATTACAGTTATTGTCTTTGGCTACATGTTGCCAAATCTGTAGGGTCACTGAAAAGGCTTAAGTAGCCGAAACGCGGTAAGGCCCATCACATTTCTTAAAATATGTTCACTGTTTCTAAAGAATCTCAGTTTTAATTTTCATCTGTTTTCATTTGCACACAGCTCACGATTTTTTAGGAAAGACGAGCATTTTATTTAACCATGTCGCAGAATAATGTTTTATCTGTTTCTTTGCAGTAAACCTTCACATACTGCCACAGCAACTGAATATCAGCCTTCGCCTGAGAAAACCAACAATTTGGATGTCCGACCAGGTTCGACACAAACCAGCCTGTACTGTCACAGAAGCAGGCTGGAAGCTTGAGATTAAGAGGGATTGTACTATCTGTGCAGCGAAAACTAAGGCGCCGATCAGCTGTACAGTTACTGCACAGCTGTGTTGGTTGGCTATAAATAGCAAAAGCCTTTAAAATCTTCTTCTCCAGAACCCGAAGGCCTATGATTTTGAAACTTGGCATGAAGCATCAGGCACTGGAGCTCTACAAAGTTTGTATAAATCATGACCCTGGGAGACCTATTTTATGGCAAGGTCAGTAACTGCACAGCTGATCTGCGACTTTGTTTTCGCATATGCAGATTGTTGGTTTTATCATTCGGTGGCTCATATATCTTTAATTAATTCGTTCTAGTTTTACGCGTTCATCAAAACATTAACGACATTTTAAAATATAATGAAATATAATGAAAAGGTGGGTATTAATTTCAACACGCAAATCTAACGTTTTAAACAAGATTTGAATTCTTCTTGTGTCACGGCTAATTAATTTTGTCGCTTCTGACCTTTCATAAGCTTTAATAAAATATCAGTTATTGAAAGTTAATTCAATTTTCCAGACGTGTCTTATAATTAATATGCAAGGAAACATGGAATTTCTTATTTATTATAACTTTGACCATCATCCCTTAAATATTATCAAAGAATATTAGACATTAAACCTAGTGTGCCTTTAAGAGTTAAACCAAAAGAACTTAATCAACCTTAATTTCAGCGAAATTAAAGCTTAATAGACTTTATTTCATGTTCGCTTGCCGAACAACATTAATAGAAGGAGCGTTCCTTGTTTATTGCTGGTGATGTTTGTGGTATATTTGAATTTGTAAATGACATAGATGAGGTCAGTTTCGAGCGCGACAATCTGTTGGTCTACTGTTATATGTAAAGACGTTTAGTCATCGTCACTACAATTAAATCTTTTAGTTTACACTAATGGGTAATGAGCATTTCTTATGCCGGAAATGGTATAAGGTCTGACGGGACACCCCAAATGTCTCGCACGGCTCGAGAAACAAACCAATAGACAGCATTGGCGTAACCATTTCTGCAGTGGACAAGTTTTTCAATCGGGTTTACTAAAATTATCAGTTGGTCTTTTAATAATAATAATAATGATAATAATTAATAATAATAATAATAATAATAATAATAATAATAGAACAAAATAGAACCAATTCTTATAGAAGAGTATGCTGTTGCATAAGATCAGCAGTGTCAAACACTCAGGAACCTCCGTATATTGATTATGAATAACCAGTATTTGACTAAATTTTACAAAACAATATTCTATTTGTCATAACAATATTTTTATAAAATCAATATTGATGAGAAAAGGCACAATCATTACGAAAACATGCCCATGCAATATAAAGAGATTTTTAAAGTTGTAAAAAATGAAAATTTTCCGCTGAAAAATTGTGATATTTTTCTTATTTTTGCGCAAAACATAGATTGTGGGTACACGTTAGAACCGCCTTGCCAAGGCAGTTCTAATGAGTACCCACAATCTATGTTTTGGAGCAAAAATAAGAAAAATAGGTAAACCCCTGCAAACCCCAGTTTTACTATATAAAAGTGGGGTTTAAGGGGGTATTCATTGCACGGGCATGTTTTCCTGATGGGCATTTAAAGTTCAAATATTTTAAATATATACTACAGTATATAAAAGTGGGGTTTAAAAAGGGGTAATACCTTTCACGGACATGTTTTCCTGATGGGCATTTAAAGTTCAAATATTTTAAATATATACTACAGTATATAAAAGTGGGGTTTAAAAAGGGGTAATACCTTTCACGGACATGTTTTCCTGATGTACCTGACTAAAAATTAAATAGTTACTTTCATTATTACACACTAAGGTGCGTTTATTTTCAGATCAAAAACACAAATAAGGTTGAGAAGAACCACAACAGTTTGGACATTGACTATCTAATTCAGAACAAGACGACCACACCAACGGAAGATTTAACGGGTAAGATATCGTAAATATTTGTTTCCGACCAGGTCCGACACAACCCAGGCTGTACAATCACAGAAGATGGCTAGAGACTGGAAATTTTGGATTTAGAAAGTAGAGGAAATTTACTATGCGTGTAGCGAAGCTGATCTGCGTCTTTGTTTTCGCCTATGCAGATTGTTGGTTTTCCCATGCGGCGGCTCATATATATAATTGTAATAACCCCGGGGGCTAATTTGACCTACCTTGCACCCCCAGAACAATTTATCTTAGACCAATGAACCTGGTCTCATGTTAAAGCTTAGACATGGCCCTTTCATCTTAAAGTAAGTAATGAAAGTTATCTTATTTGAATGAATACATTAAAAAGACAAAAAAAAATAGTTAAAAATTCATAAAAAAAAAGCTAATATCAGACCCTAGGGTCATTGTACATTGCCATAGCATTCATCTGATACTTTTTTCAGCAGCCTTGAATTGTAAACAGCTCTGTTACAAGTAATTTGTACAATGGCATTAAGGTGGTCCCTCTGACCACACTGGCAGTCATGAATATTGGTTTCTGGGATGCAAGATGGCTCTTATAACCCATCCAAAACCTTGCAATGGCTAGAGTTTTTCCTCTTTGTCTCGATTTTCGACATTTTTATTAATATTCATGAATATTCAAATGAGATGATTTTCATTTACGCCCATGACATCAATAAATTTGTCATAAGATATTACTTGTTCAATAAGAAAATGTCAAAATGATAGTTTGGGTCTGATATTATTTTAACGATTTTTCTGTCATTTTAAAAGTTTTTGTTAAAATTCATAAGTATGCAAATTAGATAAATTGTGTTACTTATCATAGGGTAAAAGGGCTATGTCTAAGCTTTAAAATGAGATGAGGTTTAGTGGTATAGGAATAGTAACAGCGGACGGATATGGCCGGATTTTTATGCACACCCCATGCTCAAGAATCACATTAACGGTTACCATGGAAACCATTTTATAGTGAAAAGAGTTTATCTTTGAGGACAAAAATTCTTTGCATTTCTGGAGTCCCAATGAATGATTTGGCACCCATGAAAAATTGACCTGGGTGTGCAAGGTAGGTCAAATTAGCCCCTCGGGTATAAATATGGCCGCCAATATAGTCTTAATACTTAAGCAAAATCTTTCCCAGTCTTCGCTCTGAAAAACAAAATCTTTTTATCTCTTACATTTGCGTATTCCGTCCGTGTCCCAAACTGATACATATGAATGCCATATATGTACAAACTGAGAAATGTTAATTGCGAAATGAATCTTATTTCAAAGCACATCAGATGGAAGGAAACGTTACGAAGACATTAACTAGTACAGAATGATAGCAGCGTGACTGTGTGATATTGAACGAATTTCTGGGACGAATTTGAGGCCAGATAAATGATGTCGTTAATTATTATTTATCATTTCAGAGAAATGTTTGGATAAAGGTTCTGATACGGACACAAGAAATCAAGTTGAGAAAACGATAGATAAAATACAAGGGAGTTTACACGACCGTTCTATGATAGAGAAAAGCCAGAAAGACGAAATTGCCCAGCAACTTCAGCTGTTGAAAGGTATGAATTTGAGCCTATGCGTGAGAAAACTAACAATTTGGGTTCCGACCAGGTCCGACACAAACCGGGCTGTACAGTCACAGGAGAAGGTAAGAGGCTGGAAATTGTGGATTTAGAACGTAGAGGAATTGTACTGTCTGTGCAGCGAAAACAAAGGCGCTGATCAGCTTCGCAGTTACTGCGAAGCTGATCTGCGCCTTTGTTTTCGCCTATGCAGATTGCTGGTTTTCCCATGCGGCGGTTCATTTTATCTTGTTTTCATGAAAAAACAAAACATAGTCTTAGTATTAGTATTAGACATTTCCAACTTAGTCTGAGATACGATTTACGGTAGACGAGAAACTTTAATCGATTTCTGGGGGGTATCTCAAGGCTGTCCAACTTAGTTGGAGAAAACCCTATACTTCTACTACCTTACACGATCAAAGGTGTTTGATAATTTTTACCATGTTTTATAAGTTTTTCTGAAGGTATCTGAAGTTTTTTCAATTTAAAAAATCGTACACAGATCTTACTTTAATCTTGTGCATCGATCACATGCATGCTAAGGCCACGGTATGTTTTTAATTGTTTCCTGTCACGAATCACGCACATCTATGCGGCTTGCAAGAAACAGACGTCGAAGCAATTATGATTGCCTAACCGACACCGACTGTCTAATGGTGATGGTGGTCGTGGGGGAGCCACAGCAGTTCTCGATGTTTGGTCGGAAAATACCCTGTGAAACCATCGTATCTGGAAGGTGACAATCACACCATTGAAATATGCCGATGCAGGATTGAACAATTTGATAGGTTTATCAATCGACATTTTACTGGCGTCGCCAAAGGGATTCGATCCCTATTTCTCTTTGTCCGGATGGACAGGGTCCGATTTATAGCCGCTCAGCTGATCTGCTCTGGTGAGATGTGACGAGACAAAGTTCTGATGCGCTACCTGGCGGCAACAATGCACCTGAGTCGTGATACTGAAAGTGTGAGCTTAAAGTACAACCATGCTCCATTGTCCGTCGCTCACGGTTGATGTTGTTTACGTTGATGACCACAATGATCAAACATGTTCTCCTCTGAAACCACTCGGCCGAACAAAGTCAATCTTGATATGGAGTATCCCTAGGAAAGGGGAACCAATGTTTGTATAAATGGTCTAGGCAACATGATCAAGATGTCTTCTCTGGAACGGGTAAACTGATGGTGTGTGACATCATGGACTCCGGCCCATCGTAGTTTTTACATGAATTTTGGTTTGTTTGTGGTTTTAAGAAAACTACACATAAAAGTTGCCTTTGATTGATCAAGCGGTTTCTAAAAAATGTTGTTTTAACTGAAATATTTAAAAAAAATCCTTTGTCTAAGGCCAAGAAATGGCATTGACCTTAATTACACGAGTACATGGAAAAAATGTTGAAGTAATGTTGGTCATTTATATCTACCACATCATTTATGGTAATGCCATCTGAGCTCTGGTCAGTCTTTTGCGCCTGGTCTTCTTCTGTTGAGCTGTGACAAAACAGTACAATGATGCGTAAGCGAAGCATAATATCGCATGATTAATCACTTTATGTTCTTCGTCGTGCGTTAAATATATAACAAATATGTTAACTGAGATAATAATGATAAAAATATGCATGTACATATGCTTACACGAATCTTTGCTTGTTGTATATACTCTACCTTGATATTGAGTATAATAAAAGTTTCAAACAATATTGGGACCTAGAACAGTCCTACCTTAATTAGTGCAAGACATATTCCAAGGACCGGCGTTTATGCGTTGTCGGTAAATCATTTGCCTACCAAACACGAATAAGCAATGGCGAAAAAAGCTACTCGCTTTCGTCATTTTGCTAGCAAGTAGGAAATGTCTAGTGACGCATGCGGAGGTGTGCATCTGTACAAGTTCTCAAACCCGATATATTGCGTCCACCCCCACCCCGGGCGTCCACCATCCAAGGGCCGCTGAAAAGATGTGGGCGAACACATTATGATCTCGCCGACGCATACAAATGCCATAATCTTATTTCTTAAGACAGCACGGCGCATCAATAAGCGGTTTACCGATAGATCCCGTGTATATACATGAACATGTTTGTACACAATGTCTTCACCTATTAGCTTACATGTAGTCCTTGACAATATCCCTCAAAAATATTATCCGAACTACCATTTCAAACTCCCATATCGATATCGGACTAAGTTGGAAATGTCTATTAGTGCAGTAAAGTCTGAAGTAAACGTAAAATATGTGTGCTCTTGTTGAGCATCCGAGGTGACAAATATAGAGAATTGTGCACTTCGGTTGCATTCCAAGTGTGCTTAGGGTGTTAAAATATCAGTTATAATAATAATAATAATAATAATAATAATAATAATAATAATAATAATAAGGTCTTTATTTAAAGAGGACAACTATCAGTTCATAGTTTAATGTTTAAGTCGAGACAAATTATCATGCCATTACTAGCGACTGTAATCTGATTTGGTGGCTTTGTAAAAATGATCGGTTTACTCGAACTATATAAAATCAACATGGCTTTAGTGAGCGTGCTATCTTTTTACAATTTAAAATATTTTATGATATTTCAGATGCATTGTGCAGTGAACTTGAACAGGAGAGACAGATCAGATTCTCAATGCAACAGAAGCTAAAAGGTAATTCATACCCATCAGGAAAACATGTCCATGTAATGTATACCCCCTTATACCCCACTTTTATATAGCAAAACTGGGGTAAGCAGGGGTATTCCTATTTTTCTTATTTTTGCTCTAAAACATAGATTGTGGGTACTCGTTAGAACCGCCTCGGCGAGGCGGTTCTAACGTGTACCCACAATCTATGTTTTGAGCAAAAATAAGAACAATATCAAAATTTTTCCTCTGAAAATTTTCATTTTTTACAATTTTAAAAATCTCTATATATTGCATGGGCATGTTTTCATAATGCAGATTTACATGTACATGTACCACTAGAACTTTTATATGATAAATTATGTTTACAACAATTTTGGAAGAACAAGTCAACATATCATTTAGACTCCATACGATACTTGCAAACATTTTCCATATCGGTTCTTTTCATTACGAAAACTTGCCCATGCAATATGCAGAGATTTTTCAGCTCTAAAATTGGAAAATTTTATTTAAAAAAAATGTTATTTTAAATATTTTTATTCAAAACATAGATTGTGGCGGTTCCACAGAGTACCCGGCACAATCTATCATTTGGAACGACAATAAGAAAATGTTTTACCCCTGTACACACCAGTTTCACTATGTAAAAGTGGGGTGTAAGGGGGTATACATTTCACGGGCATGTTTTCCTGATGTATGACGTACTGCGAAATATGTCTGATCCTGCTATTTTAGAGCACTGGACAACGACTATTAGAATTACGAATGTAACTAACATGTTATACACAAGTCTGCGCCTTTTTCGCCCATGAAAAAGGTATATTTTTATCTTGATCTAGCTTATTTAATCTAATTTGTCTTTTTCAGAGGCTCACGATGCGCTTCACAATTTTTCATGCACGATACTATCGACGAGACAGTGTAGCGACTTCACAAATAAGGACACAACAACCAATATTCAACAATGAGAACAGACTAATTGTCTTGTTGGCTAGGTAGCGTACTGAGAACACACCATTCAA
Organism: Rugalucina vietnamica; assembly: GCA_964017185.1. Classification (NCBI taxonomy): domain Eukaryota; kingdom Metazoa; phylum Mollusca; class Bivalvia; order Lucinida; family Lucinidae; genus Rugalucina; species Rugalucina vietnamica. Next base: position 35,153,985 of record OZ024876.1, read on the forward strand.
TGTTAAAACAAGCCGCGACGCGAGAAAACCGGTCTTCGGGGTTTCCGGCCAGGTCTGACACAAACCGGCGTGTTCAGCTACAGAAGATGGCAACAAGCTTGAAATTTCGGATTGATGAAGAAGAGGAATTGTACTATCCGTGTAGCAAAAACAAAGGCGCTGATCAGCTGTGCAGTGACTGCACAGCTGATGTCACTGCACAGCTGATCTGCGCCTTTGCTTTCGCTACACGGATAGTACAAAAGGCGCTGATCACTTGTACAGTCAATGCACAGTTGATCTGCGCCTTTGTTTTTGCATAGGCAAAAATCCAGTTTGCTCTGATGCGGCTCAAACAATAGTATTGGAAGACTTGATAGCCACACAGTGCACTGGCTTTATACTAAAGCAAGATAACAAGATAGTGCGCATCAAAAAGGGCACGGAATCCAATAGCAAACAACGTGTTCCCTAAACAGTGTACTGGCTTCACATAATAATAAGGACACACCATCAAAGCCGACATGTAGACCAGTTAGTCTAGTGACTTGGCAATTAAAGACACAACATTAAATCAGTATGAAACAATAATGTTAGTGGGCTTGTGGCCAGGTGGTTTACTGATTTCAAACATGAGGACGAAGCGTCCCTACCCAACAGACTTGTGAGTCACAAAGTGTATCGGACACAGCTACAATATCAACGTAACTACTTGATAGTGTCCGGACTTCACATACATTACAATAGCACAACGTTTAAGTCAATGTAAGATCGTGTAGTGCCATATCCAATACAGAACATGCACCTGAGTATTGAAAAATATTGTCAGATGACTTTGAGATCAGCGAGGATATTGTCAGATTGTGCAAAATTAGATTCTGTTTGGCTACATTTGTCCAAAATTTACTTTTGGAAACTACTATTATTATCTCAGTATGTTTTATATGCGTGTTTTCCGCCTGTGCTGAAATGTGCCATTGTAACTAAGGTAGACCATAACATTGAGGAGACATGAATTGTAGGACTAGCTTTCCTGTGAACATTTTGGTGAATAATATGAAGAAAGAGCCTACATGTATCGTCTCCTAAACGTGAATGTTTCTATGATATCCTTATTCAATGTTGTTTATATTTTTGTTTTCATTAAATCAAACCCAATCCTAATGATGCATGTTATCTTTTATTCCCTCCGTAATAAGAACTATATAGATGTATTGTTATGTTGGTAAATGACCTGGGCCCAGTTGTTCAAAATTAACGACCTCGTTAGTTAACGATTCGTGAAAAATTTCAAATGGCAATATTACAAATACACTGTTATTTCCTGTTGATAAAATGTGAGAATCCTTTGCATTGCAAATTACTAAACACATTCGTGCTAAATACATGGAATTATGCTGCACTATCTTATACATCTCCTGATTGTAGCACTAAAAGACTCATATTTTACGAGTAATTGTAGTCTGCTGTTATGATAAGAATCTCAAAATTTAATTTTGCCAAGAATTTATTTTATGCACAAAACAAAATGCGGATTAGATATTTTTGTAAGGAAAATGCATATGAAAAATTATTATTATTTTTTTCACTGGTTAATTTGCATATTATTTCATGGACAAACAATATGGCTGCCTGAACAGCACTTGAAGCCTATTCAGAGTCAAAATGGTTTAAGTGATGGGTGAGAAAATTAATCAATGATGGTGTTCAGGCATCAACAAGGAAATCTCAGGCTCGTTTTCAGATTGTTCAAGTCTCATCCTCGGCAAAGCCTCGGATGAGACTAGAATAATCTGAAAACTTGCGTGAGATTTCCTTGTCTCGGCCTCAACACCATCATAGATTAGATGGGGCTTGGAAATGGGCATTTATACTAATACCTGTATACACCCGATGACCGGTTTTCTCGCGTCGCGGCTCACTTGATACATTGTCAAATGCAAAAGACCCCTCATCCCGTAATTTAGTTACAGACGTAAATTATGAATTTTTCAGGAGTTAACTGCTCAACCGTGTCAGTAAATGTACGGAAGCATGACAATTTAATTACATTTTAACCTAGTTTATTAAATATGAAACATTTTTCAATTAAAACTTATAGATTCTGAAAAAAAAAGCAAATTAGTTCAAAGTACAAAACTGTAAATAATAGATAATTGCATGTAAATAGCATCATTTGTAACGCTCCTGTAAACTTATTTAAATCAGAAAATTAGATTTGTTTCAGTAGTTAACGCTGAATGATGACGACCAAACGCCAAGGGAAAGGAGTCGCCGCATGAGAAAATCAACAATATGCATAGGCGAAAACAAAGACGCAGATCAGCTGTGCAATAGCTGCTTAGCTGATCAGCGCCTTTGTTTTCGCTATATGGATAGTACAGTGTAGAATCCCTCTTCTTTCATCATTTGAAATTTCAAGGTTATAGCTATCTTCTGTGACTGTACAGGCCGGTTTGTGTCAGACCTGGTCGGAAACACAATGTTTTGGTTTCCTCACGCACAGACTCAAAATATGAGTTTGCGGGTTAATTATTTAGGAAGATATCCCCAGTGTTGTTCAACAAGCAGTACATTTACAGGGAGCAACGACAAGTAACTTGGGCCAATTGTTCAAAATTAACGATATCGTTAGTTAACGATTCATCCAAATTTATATATAAGGAACGGTAACAAAACAACAAAACGCTCGACTGAGCTTTTATGCCCAGAATGTTGATTAAATGGTGAATAACTTACCAGTTTTTTTTCCAAGTCTACTGAGGAACATCTTAAACATCGAAAAGTACCAATTGTGGTGTTTGATCTTCAAGTGAGTAAGGCACCAGTCACCGAAGACTTCGCATTGGTAATGCTGGTCACTTAGAGGTCATCAGAAAACATGCCCGTGAATTTATACCCCCTCATACCCCACTTTTATATAGTAAAACTGAGGTATGCATGGGTATAACTATTTTATTTTTTTCCTATTTTTGGTCCAAACCATAGATTGTGGGTACTTAGAACCGCCTCGGGAGGATTACATCAGGATAACATGTCCATGAAAAGTATACTCCATTGAACCCCAATTTTATATAGTAAGACTGGCGTTTACAAGGGTATTCCTTGTTTGTTTTATCTTTGTTCCAAAACATAGATTGTGTGTATTCGTGTGACCCCGGCGAACGGTGGATCTTAGAGCAAAATTAAGAAAAAATATAGAAAAAAATCTGATGAATTTTTTTCTGTTTTTATGCCCCCAGCTTCGAAGAAGTTGATGGGGCATATTGGTTTGGCTCTGTCCGTCCAGTGGTGTCCAGTGGTGTGCAGGGCTAGGGGCCAATTCTGTGAAAGTTATTTCCCTTTTTAATTCTTGATAAAGTGAATAGATAGTGGGCACCTTGTGTGCGCAACTCCTCCTACAGTTTTATTTCGATTGTTTTGAAACTTTACAGATGTTTTGACCATGCTTTGAAGATATGCATGTGGTTTGGATATAATCCTCAGATTTATTTTTGTCACATTTTTCGCAATTTGAACTTAGCCATTTTCGGGTATTTTCACAATCATGAAAGTGAATGGGCAGTGGGTGCCTTGTGTGCGCAACTCCTCCTACAGTTTCATGCCAATTCATTTAAAACTGTACGTGTGTTATGGGCATGGTCTGAAGATATGCATGTGGTTTGGATATAATCCTTGGGTTATTTTTTGTCATTTTTTCACAATTTGAACTTAGTCATTTTTTCGGGCATTTTAGTGAATGGATAGAGGGTACCTTGTGTGCGCAACTCCTCCTACAATTTAATACCGATACTTTTGAAACAATGCAGATATTGTGACCATGCATGTGGTTGGGATATACTCCTCAGATTAATTTTTGTCACTTTTTTTTACAATTTGTACATAGTCATTTTTTGGACATTTTTACATCTTGAAAGTGACTTACCAGTTGGGGACATAGTGTTTCATAAACACATTTTCTAGTTACAGCTGAAAACAAATCTCTGTCTATTGCATTGACGTGTTTTCGTAATGAAACCAAACACATCCACAGTTGTCATAGCCGTGAAAATTGACATCAGCGATCTTAACCAAGAAATTAATCGAACAACTAACTTAATTTTGTGAACCACTGCAGAATATGGGGGTTCTATTAGACTATTGTGTATTCGGTTCAAGCCCCTTTACAATAATTTATTAGGTCACCTGAGCCGTAAGGCTCACAAGGTAAGCTATACCCATGCTCAGTCGTTGTCGTCGTCGTCACCATCGTTACCGTCCATGTTCACACTTTTCAAACATCCTCTCCAATGAACTTCATATGGAGCATCCTTAGGAGGCGGGGGGGGGAATAAAGTGTGTAAGTTTAATAATATTTAATTGCATATAATACAATGGGGTCGGGTCACAAGTGCTTGCCACATTAGCTACGACCCTTCCCCTACAAGAAAAGTTACAAAAAGTATTCACGTGACAATAAACTTATGGAAAAGACTGTTCTTACATGTAAATAATAAATAACATTGATATGAAATGGCAGAAAGGGAAAAAGAGATAGAAATTCGTCAGTAGATCTTAAAGACAAAAAGTGGAGAACAACTTTCTCAGATGAATAAACAAATAAATAAATAAATTTTAAATAAATAAAGTTTGTATAAATGGTCTAGGTCATATGACCAAGATGGCCGCCATGGATATAAATAGCAAAAACCTTTAAAAATCTTCTTCTTTTGGAACTGGAAGGGCAATGATTTTGAAATTTGGTATGAAGCTCTACAACGTGTATATAAATCGTAACCCTGGGTTACTTGACCTATTTTACGGCAAGATCAACTAAGATCGCCAATGCATTTGAATAGGGAAAATTAGTAAAATGTCATTAAATGGGGGAAACTTGCTGGGAGTATGCAAATGGACAGAAGATTTATGTTTATGAAAACATTTTGTCCCCAGGGGCTCGTCTGCCCTTGCTGCGGTGCTATATACATGCGTATCACCATAATATCCAAACATCATTTTCTCTGAAACCGCTTGGCCAATAAAAGCCAAACTTTGTGTAAAGCATCATTAGCAAAGGGGAATGAAAGTTTGTATAAATGGTGAAGGTCACATGACCAAGATGGCAGTCATGGCTATAAATGGCAAAAACCTTTAAAAAAATCTTCTTCAGAACCAGAATGCCATTTGATTTTAAAACTTGGCATGAAGCATCAGAGAATGGAGCATTACCTTTTTTTTTATAAATCATGACCCTGGGATGGGCTTGATCTATTTTACGGCAAGGTCAACGCATTAGAATGGGGAAAATTGTTAGAATGTCATTTGAAGGGAATAACTTTTCAATGAAATGGGCAAATGGATAGAATATTTATGGTTCTGAAAATAAGATTGACAAAGGGTTCATCTGTCCCTGCCCTGGGACTATAAACACGTATATTACCATAGTAGTCAAACAATTTTATTGGTACTTATCTCAGATCTCAGGTGAGCGTTTACAGAACCATCAATGGTCCTCTGGTATGACCGACAGTTCGACAATCTGTCATGGGTAAGTTATATATGTTTTGATGTCGATCCTTGAATTGTTTGCGACTTTTATGTGCGTGTTCATGTATATTAAGTTCACTTTAGGGGCCCAGATAATCGCCAAGCTGACAGTATGTTCTCTTTGAAACTGTACCAATACAAATATAGCATTAACGATGTTTCTGTAAAGCAACTTAACATATAATGTAGCATTAAACGTAAAACAAAGAGTGTGCGTTCATATAAATCATCACAGTGGGAAGCGTTTGATCACCAATGACATCGTTTACAGCGCGTGGCCTCTTTGATAGATTAACTTGATTTTACTTCGGACATGAAATATTGTCGATTTCAATTAATAAGATCGCCTTCAATAATTAAATCTCGTTCTTTGCCTCCAGCTATGGCTCCGTGTATTTACCTTTCATTTAATCGGGGAGGCAGCGTTTAGTCTCATTCTGATGTTATCGCTACTCTGCGACAGGTAATGTTGCATTTAATATTTGATTAAGTTTCAAATGCTAATTTAATCAATTGGAATCTCTCAGTTAAACTGCAGTTTATGGCATTAACGTCTCATGTCAAAAGTTCAGTTTCTCCAGTCAGTGACAGTTCTAGCTATTTCAAAATAAATGAGTCAATGCATTAGAAAGCCAGCAATCTGGATATGCGAAACCAAAGGCGCAGGTCAGCTGATCAGCGCCTTTGTTTTAATCCCTCTTCCTGTAAAATACAAAACTTCCAGCTTTTAAAAGTGGGTATGAGGGGATATACTTTTCATGGACATGCTTTCCTGATGTCATTTTTTCATTTACAGCAGGTACAATTACCATCATTTATTTGATTATTTGTTTCAGTTGGGGTTGGTCCCATCGAATTGCAGGACGGCAGAATCGCAGGATTTGCTTTAGATTCAGAGGTATTAACGCCAATCTTTATTTGCAACATCTCAAGAACAGTAATCGTTGGGATGTAAAGTCCCAACCCACTGCGCTTAAGATAGCTTAAGATCGCCTTACGATTGTTGGGATCAGTTATTTGACCCTGATATGCAAATTAATAAAGCAGAAACACGTTGGTAAATATTTTACAAATTTTGCATACGCAGTCTTATCAATAAACCTATGATTACACAATCGTACGATTGCTAACGATTCAGTGGAACCAGCACTTAACACAATCATACCAAATATTCTGGTTAAAAGGATAATGCATTGTGTATGCTCAAAAGGTGGAGCAGCTTTAAAATAAAAGTTTTTGAACCGATCAAGCGATCCTTTAATAATCAAGTCTCGTTTAAGAATCAAATTATTTTAGAAAACAAACCGTTTAATATTGCGTTTTCATGTTATTGGTCGTACTCGGCATGGGTGCATCGTAGTTGGTAGTCGTAGGACCTGTTTTTAGACTTTGGAAGATGTTCAAAAACGGTCTGTGACGCCAATTTAATCCTGCGATTACGCAAGAACGCTAGGATCGAGCGTAGGATGATATCAGATACTGTACCTTAGATTGTTTTTAGGTTATTATTTTAAAAAAGGGCGCAACCAGAAAGAAATTCCCACATCAAAAACCGAGGTGGGAAAAACTTGACTTAATTGACAATTAGGTACTTATATTTAGAAAACATATCGTAAGCCGAGTGAGCAGCTATTACCCAATAGGCGGCCACTCAGTTACCCGAACTTAAACTAAATCTATGAAAACATACAATAGCACAAAATTCGACACCAAAACATAAAACAAATAGAACCACAACAAAAGTATCGCCTTGGAACGATTAGTAATAAAACATTAATGGGGGGCTTAAATAGATTTTTCTGGGGCCCTATCCTAACCCTCATCTTCTGCAGTGGTTCAAAACATTTTGTTAGTTGTTCGGTCCTCGTGATGGGTCTATAACAAGGCAATGAATCATCAAGGACAAAAAATAAATCTTGATAACCACCATGATGAATCACAGACTCACTAAGCTGCTCGACGATGGATATCCCTGGGCGCCGAATAACTTACTGACAGGCTATCTCGTCAAGTGAACACTGGCTCCGTTGTCACTCCTAGCCTACTGGGGCGGCAGACGAGACAGCGTTAACTCTTTACGTTTAGATGTATGTACTTGGCGTCTTGTTAAATTGATAAAAATTGCATCGGTTTGGGGTGTCATCGCCATTGCCTCGTGCCTCGGACAACACAGTTGTACGACGCCCATGGTTTTGACCAGGTCGCCACTGAAGAACAGAAACAGAAACCCCTCGCCCAATATAACAGTTTTCTAAATTTGTAGGGTTAACGATTTTAGTTTGTTCATTAAATGCATAAAAAATGCAGTAGGTCTTCTCGTTACTAATGCCTAGATTACATTTGCCCCAATCTTTATACGATTTTTCGGTCTGCGAATTTCCTACGTTTTTTTTAGACATCGTACATGTAGCTGATCGTGTGCTACGACGTATGTGTTTACAATTCATACGGGCATCGCGCGATTTCTTGATCTGCCTTTTGCCAACGTTCTGATACAAAACGCAAGGCGGTAGTCGTAGGGTCTCCGCAGACTTTAAGTGGATATCGTACGGAGTCCCTTGGACATCTGACTGATACAATGTACCTCGGTTACATTTGGCCTACGATATTAGCTTGCGATGATCGTACGTTGCCAACATTTGCATTTTCGTGCAGTCTCCGCAGGGTGACCCCTACGATTCTACGACTTTCTACGACATCCGTAGCCTCTACGATTTTGTTATAGTCTGCAGTATTACAAATTTTTAAAAATCATAAGACCGTATCCCGTAGACACGTCGCAGGGCATCGGACGGGCGCCGTACAGAGACCTTGCGATGATCGTGCGGACACCGCACGAATATTGTATGATAACTTGGGGGGGAAATCGTACAGCGAAGGTAGGGAGGCCGCAGGGGAAATGCCTAGTAGGTTACATTTGCCCCGATCATTGTACGATTATTCGGTCTGCGATTTTTACAACGACATTTTAGACATCGTAAGTGATCATGGGCTACTACATAGGAGTTTACAATTCGTACGGGCATCGTACGATTTCTTGTTCTGGCTTTCTTCGATGTTATTATTCAGAACCGTATAGAGATCGTAGGGGAATCGTAGTGTCTCCGCACACTTCAAGTGGAAATCGTACGCAGCCAGTGTGATGTCCGTGAGGATTCCCTACGACTTCTGACTGAGCCATTGCGGTCTCCCTACAATAGCCGTACGGTGCTAGGATTTTTCTTCATGGGCCCCTTTGAAGAAACACGTTGTTGCTGAGGTGGGTTTAAATTTGCGCAGACGATCGTTTACAAAGAGGCATGATCGGTATTTGCCTATTGAAATCTTATGGTGAAATGCAACCATATCCCATCAAAAATGCATGTAGCAATAACAGGGCGGCCGCATGATGAAGGGCCAGACGCCGTGGTATGTCCGTATGATGACTGCATGATATCCGTACGATTTAAATAACCTTGCGATAGCCGTAAGGATACCGTACGATCACCCTAAAGGACTACAGTTATCTTTATTTTTGTCCAAAATTATCATAAAAACGTGCGGTGACCGCACGATCATCACAGGGTTTCCGTACGGCGCTCGTACGATGCTACCTACGAAGTGTATACGGGCTACGGTCTTACGATTTTTTAAAATTTGTAAAAGCGCAGACTAGAGAGGCTACGGGAATCGTAGGAAGTCGTCGAATCGTAGGGTCACCCTGCGGAGACCGCACAAAAATGGAAAAATTGGTACTGAATACCTAGATCGGTACAGTACTGTAAAATCCCAGCAGTCATGTAAATGTTTAATTTATTTTGCTTGGGGAATTATTCTATAAGGAAAACTTTCGGCTCAGGCACTGTGTAAAATAATACATAAAAAGTATAAAGATAAAAATTTCTTACATACCTCTATCATAAAGATAGAAAAATTCCGGAATTTTAGTGGTGGTAGGTAAATCGATCTTACACTGCTGGCTTGGTTGCTCATACAAGATAAGAAAAGCACGCGACTAAATTCGATCGTTTCTAGCCCAAAGCAGCGGCTTGCAGCAATAATGTTCAACAAAACTAGACTAAACTGGTGTGAATTCATTGGGTATAATCTTGATTCACGCTCGTTTCCAACGAAAAACAAATCAAAACTGCATCTCTTTTGACTTTGACAACGATTTATTTACATTTGACCTCATATCCGTAATAAACACTACGTCATCAGAGTTAAAGCACGGTACCAGGTTACTTTACCGGTAAAATGAATTTAGGCCTAATCGGGGTATGTAAGAAAAAGAATCCATCAGTGGTGTTCAGTGGAGAAAGGAAAATCTCAACCCTCGGGTCCATCGTTCCAGTGGGAAACTCGGCGAGCCTCGTTTCCCACTGGAACGGATGAACCCTCGGGTTGAGATTTTCCTATCTCCACTGACCACCCATGATGGATTCTATTTATCTAACCTGCATACCTTTGAAAATAAAGGCACACCAAGTTTACGATCACAATATATCAGTATAATCCATTAGACGTGCACATACTTTATTTTCTCTGCAACAAAAATGTCAACCTTTCGGTACTTTAGCTGCCATACTCATTGTCATTACGCGTATGCGTATTGGCAATGTGACTGGGTGATCATTCATACGCGTAATGACTGAACCTTACGCGTACTGGCACATTTGTCTGTGCTTATGAATATTAATGAGATCCGAAACGCGCATATACGCGCATAATACTCGTATGTTGCGCGTAAATGGCCTTACGCACGTATACGCGCGTATAACGCGTAACATACGCGTAAATGGAGTAAAAATACGCGAGCGGGAGTGTACATCTTTTCCTGGGACGCCGGTGCTGCACTAATTGATATATGTAACGTTATATTAAAAAGGTACAAGTAGGCAACGATCAGGAAAAGGCACAATCAGAAAAAGATTCACACTCCAAAAACCGAGGCGGGAAAAAAAACTAACAATAAGGTACCTTACCATGAAAATATTTCGTCAGCCGAATGAGCAGCTATTTTCACAATAGGTGGCCACTCAGTTACCTAAACTTAACTAAAAATATGATAACATACATAAGGCACCAACAGCACAAAAAATATTAAACACCAAGACACAAAACAATAAGAACCACTACAAAATTACTGGCGGGCTCAAACCGGTTTTACAGGGCCCTAACCTCACCCTCAGCTTCTGCAGTGGTTCACAACATTTAGCTAGTTGTTCGGTCCTCGTGGTGAATCTCTAACTAGTCAATGAGTCATCATGGACAAACAAATAAATCATGATAAATTCCATGATGAATCAAAAACGAGGACTCACAGATTGAGTAAGCTGCCCGACAATAGAGATCCCAGGGTGCCCAATAACTTACTACATGTAACTCCGGAGCAAAAAAAAAACACCAGTTGAACCCCGATAGGCCAAGCAACAGACAAGAAGCTCCGGCCCCAACCAACTAAAATGAATAGCTTTATGTCGGGGCCATCATAGAGACTGACGCACGACCCACCGGCGTGCAATTAAAGAAGACAGCATAGTTATCAACCGTGATACTCCTCTACTTAAACCAAAAATTCAAGTTTCTAACCTGCTTTCGTGAGTGTGCAGGCCGGTTTGTGATAAAAACTAATGGCATGAACGTTTTGCTAGTGTCTTCAAACGAGTAAGAAAAGTTATTTTGAATAGCATAAGTATGTAATAGAAACAAAGTATATTTTCCCACACGATCATGGTCAGCTAATGAAGATACGAAACCTAACAGATTTGAATACAATTGGACAAGAATGTAATACATTTAATGATAAAAGCATTTATTAGTAAAGAAAAGCAAAATATTTTCTTATTTGAGGACTTTGTCGGGAAAAACAAAATACACACTTCACGTCATTTATTAGTAAAGAAAAGCAAAATATTTTCTTATTTGAGGACTTTGTCGGGAAAAACAAAATACACACTTCACGTTTGGTTTTTCCCGACCCTTAGCCGTAAGCTATGCACTAAGCCGTAAGCGAAATATTGATTTTGGTAAGCAGGGGTGATAATTATTGGTTAGGCATAATTTATTTTTTGAAGATGGCTCACGACAATCTGATGTACATGTATGTATTCTTAGTTTTATGTCATGTTTCAAATTTCATAGCCGGCGGATATTCACAGAACGGATTCTTATCATATGCTAAATTAAATTCTCACACCAGTCATTAAATGTTATTGGAGAATATGTTCACCAGATTGATCAAATTTTCGAGAAATATCAACAAAGGCCACGTGAACACGTTCCATTCATTACGTCTTAGGCACGTGACCAAACGCATACGCACAATCTGCTGAGATACTTCAAGAGGTTTCAGATGCTCATTTTGAAACCATTCTAAATTTAGAGTTTATAAGTTTCATGAGCCGCGACGCCAGAAAATCGGGCTTCGGGGTTTCCGACCAGGTCCGACACAAACCGGCCTGTACAGTCACGAAAGCAGGTTAGATGCTTGAGTTTTTGGCTTAAAGTAGAGGAGGAATTGTAATACCCAAATAACGAAAACACGGCCATGTAATATATAGATTTCTGAAGTTGTAAAAATGAAACAATTCAGTATAAAAACTGTTTGATTTTTTTTTCTTTATTTTGCTCAGATATTGATTGTGGGATACACGTTAAGACCGCCTGAGTACCCACAATCTATGTTTTGGACCAGACATTAGAACAATAGGTTTTACTTTTTAAAAGTGTGTTATAAGGGGGTATACATTGCATGGACATGATATTGTGATGACTTACCTTTACATACCCTATAAGATTGTGTTAAATTATTTAACGACACCAATATGAGTGACACAACCGATAAATACGAGGGATTATCAAAAAATTCTCATGACTTGAAAACGTTTCAAGCAAACATACTGAAATCAGCTGACCATAAACTTGCTTAATTCCCATAAATTCTCTAAGTTTGGTTAATTAAAAATGTTTTATAAGCAGTTGGTGATGGCCAAATAAAGTGAGCCATAGTTTTAATGCCCTTTTGAATGTCCAAAGCTGTTCTTTAGATTATGTGGTAATGTGGTATGCATAGAATGCATAACCATCTACACTTCATTTACTGAGCACCTCGCCAGAAGTTTTACTGACCAAAACCATTTTATTTAACGTTTCATACACCGTCTCACAGTATCTTATGACATGCGATTTGATATCTAGGATGTGAAGAATACATAAAATTCAAAACAAGCTAGAAATTTTGACGTTTATTTTTACTCTGAATAAAATTTCTGCTAAAATATAAATGGTATGCAGGCAGAATAAAGACTTAAATTACAGTAATCAGCAAACCTTCAATTTACATGACTGATAATGGCAGAGGATATCTAAACAATTTTGAGCTCGGTCCAATTAGGTTTACACCAGAGCACTGAGTCCTGTTGGTAGAATTATATATTCAAACACTGCCTTATGTTGTATGATGAAGGTATTGCACAGGCTTATGAAAATGTTTTAGTGCATACTTCATCGTTAACCATTTATAACTATATACAAAAACAGTCATTTTCATCTTGCCGTTTTGCTGAAGACACTACAATTCACAAAGTGTCCTGTCATGATGCCCTGGGGCCAGTTGTTCAAAGCATCGTTAGCTTAACGATATCGTTAAGCCCTAAATTTGTTAGCTAAATATTGACTTCAAAAGCAAATACACTGTTATTTTTTGTTGAAAAAATGTGAGAATCCTTTGCAGAAAAAATGTGAGAATCCTTTGCAGTGCAAAGGATTCTCACATTTTTTCAACAAAAAATAACAGTGTATTTGTAATATTAATGTTTGAAATTTTAACGAAACGTTAACTAACGACGTCGTTAGTTTTGAACAACTGGGTCCAGATTGACAGAACACATTGCTGTATTATAGCTCTAAGCAGTTACAATACTAAATACATACTTACGTATATCATTTATTCTTTTAAAACAAATTACAGTCAATTACTTCTTTATCGAATTATATACGCTATAGAAACTATAATTGACAAAGTGTCCTGCCATGATGTCGAGGTTGACAGAACACTTTGCTATACTTTGCTATACCATAGCTTTTAGCAGTTATAAATCTAAATGTATACTTACATTCATCGTTTTTCTTGTAAATAAATTACAGTCAATTACATGTACTTCTTTATCGAATTATGTTACAGCAAATACAATAAACAAAGTGTTCTGCCATGATGCCCAGATTGACAGAACACTTTGCTATTCCCTAGCTCTTAGCAGTAACAATACTAAATACATACATACGTACATGTATATCATTTATTCTTGAAAACAAATCACAGTCAATTACTTCTCCGAATTATGTTACAGGAACTACAATTCACAAAGTGTTTTACCATGATGCCCAGATTGACAGAACACTTTGCTACAGTGTATATTATAGAACTTAGCATTTAAATACTAAATAGTTATATACGTATATTATTTTATTTTTTATTTTATTTTTTTTTTTTTTTGAAAATAAATTACAGTCAGTTACTTCTTTATCAAATTATGTTACAGAAACTAAAATTCACAAAGTGTCCTGCCATGATGCCCAGATTGCAGGGCACGTTGTTAAATCTTAGCTCTTAGCAGTTAAAATTCTAAGTACATACTTACATATATCATTTTTTCTTGAAAAAATATTACTGTCAGTAAGGTTACTTCTTTATCGAATTATGCTACAGAAACTACAATTAACAAAGTGTCCTGCCATGATGCCCAGATTGACAGAACACGTTGCTATTAGCAGATGAATACGAAATAATTACATACGTACATATATATTATTTTTCTTCAAAATAAATTACAGTCAATTACTTTGTCGAATTATGTAACAGAAACTACAATTCACAAAATGTCCTGCCATGATGCGCAGACTGGCACAACACTTTGCTTTGTTGTAGTCGCTTAGCAGTTTAAACTATTAAATGCTTACTTTAGATGTATAAGCTGGAAGAATTATTTGCTTTATCATCGCACCTAGCCAAAATTTTGCATTTAGTTTACACTCAGGGGTAACCTTTTATTGCGCTAGATCCTAAATTACCAAGAGTACTAACTGGGTGCACTGAAAGAAAGAAATATTTGGCTACTGGTTGTCTCCCATGGCTTACAAAGTGTATTCTAGTCATTCAAGTCATAAGTACTGTTTATCATTGTTGTTTGTTTTTATGTTCATTTTCCTTTGCTGTCCATTTTGTTGTTTCATTCTCTGTTTTTCACTTTCAAATTGATGATGACCTTTATGGATTTTCCAATAAAGATATTGTAATATGTATATCATTGTTTCTCTACTTTTGTTACAGAAACTACAATTAACAAAGTACCATTCCATGCATTGTATTGTACTTCAAAGATTATGCCAATGTTGGCACACCTGGTTTTAATCCATGATGAAAGCAGAAAACCCTTCACATATCCCACCAACACTCCACAGTGACAGGATTAATACCCGACACCATAACAATGATAACCCTAACACATTTTTGCATCCTGCCAATGCGGATTTCTCTCCCTTGTTCCCGAACCTTGCCTCGTCACTGTTGTACCGAACTACACAAAGCCTCCCTTACGGCTTACATGTACCTCAGATGCAACAGTGATGCCGGTTTCCGACCAAGTCCGACACAAACCGGCAGTCATAGAAGCAGGCTAGAATCTTGAAATTTTGGATAGAAGTAGTAAGAGGAGGAACTGTACTATCCGAGTAGCAAAAACAAAGGCGCTGATCAGCTGTGCAGTTACTGCACAGCTGATCTACGCCTTTGTTTTCGCACAGGCAAAAATCCGGTTTTCTCGTGACGAGGCTCGTATAACCCATGATGTTAGAACAATGTTTACAGAAATTACATTATTATTAACAAAGAGTCATACGAGTAATATGTTACGCAGACACAGAGAACTCTACCCTGTTGTTGCAGAAACTAAAATCAACAAAGAATCCTCCATGATGCGCAGACTGATAGAAATCTTTGCTGAATCATAGCTTCATAAGAATAGATTAACTTCAGATCAGATATCTGTACAATAGCTGATAGTACAAGAAACAAAATGATACCAATATTTATAACGTGATGACTAGAATAAGATTCTAAATATTTCTCTAAATATGCCATGGTTGTTTTCTCAGTCAAATGAACTCTCAACAAATCTTTAAAAGAAGTTTCTTTTTCATTCTCCAAAAATAAATTAAAATGATAAAAGCTGGGTCCGAAAATGAAGTTGAGGTTCGTAAAAGCATTTCGTGGTGTTCAGAAAAGTATGCTCATTTGTCCATTCAGGGGAGTCAATCAAATTTTAACCATGTCATATCGCATATAGAGACTACGTTTCCATGAACCTGTAATGTCTACATGCCCCAAAGGTAAAAAAAATCTAAAAGTTGTCAGATACATTGCAAAAAAAAACATGATTGTTCAAGTGACTGATAAATACAAACTATTGAAGACAAATAGTTACGAAAACTTATAAAACAATTCCGAATATTTTGTAACATGTGATCCAGTCCCAAGGTTATAAAAATCTTTCATGCATAGCTCAGCTGAGACTAAAATTTATCCTGCTCATAAATGTTAAAATGCCAACAATTGTTAGCATTTACCATTGATTAGCAGGATAAATTATAGGCTTTGGCGTTCTAAACCTTCAAAATCAATATATTTGGGCTATTTTGGTATTTATGAGCTGTTTAAATTTTATGCTCAGCGGATGAGCATGAAAAATTTTAATAACATCGTGACTTAGACAATGAGATGGTAAAACTCGACTTCCTCCTGTGTAATCCGTTGACTCCACGTTCTACCAAGCTGCAATACAAAACATAACATTGATAGAACATTTCGAAAACATGCCCATGCAATATACAGATTTTTAAATTGTAAAACAATGGAAAACTTTCAGTAGAAACATTTTGACATTTTTCTTACTTTTGCTCAAGACATACATTGTGGGTACATTAGAGCTGTCTATATAAAACTTACTTAGGCATTTTAGGATAAGTTATGTATGAACATAACATTGTTAGAATGATCATACTACAGGTAACAGAACGGCTTAGACCCTCTTGTATAAATTATGTATGAACATAGTAGATGTGAAGGGCTGGTTAGTTAATGCACGGCCTTAACTGAGTTGCTCCTGGGCAGAAACCACATTCTAGCAGGTTGAATTCATGTGAATCAAATACCTTTGCAAATGATTTTTATATGCTTTTCTGATACAAAGATTCGAAACTTTTCCTTTGTTTTGTATGGAACGCCAAAGCTGTCTGATGGTAAGGAATAAAAACATTTGATTCATCATCGTCATTATATTCTGCTCACATTTGATTATATGTTGTATAGTGTGCATTATATAATGCAACATTTGTATAATATCATGTGAAGATTTTATTATGTAATGAGAAAAGTCCATTATATGTTGGACAAGGTTCTTTATATTATGAAATTTTTCATTATATGACGAGAAAACATCTTTATAGTATGGTAGACTTACATTATATGATGAGTAAACATCTTTATATCGTGGTAGACTTACATTATATGCCGATACAACCTCATTATATTATGTATGTTTCTCATTATATTATGGGCTATTGTCTAAATATTATGCTCAATATACATTTTGTTATGCGATCATTTTATTATGTTATGACTGATAATTGTATGCTTTAAAGTTTCTTTATATGCTGCATCAAGTTGATTATATGGTTCGATAACTTCATTATATGCGCAAACTTCATTATATGATGTGACAACTACATTATATGATGTGGACGATTTTGCGAGACGAAGAATTACATTGACACCATTTAGAGAGTAATTGTATACATGCCGGGACTACCGGACATACTGCTGTTTCTATCTATCTATCTATCTATCTATCTATCTATCTATCTATCTATCTATCTATCTATCTATCTATCTATCTAATCACCAATAATCACCTATCTTCAATCATCATCTATCAATTACTATCTATCTATCTATCTATCTATCTATCTATCTATCTATCTATCTATCTATCTATCTATCTATCTATCTATCTATCTATCTATCTATCTTTCATCATCATGATCGATCATCATCATCATCATGATCAATCATCATCATCACCATCATCATCATCAACATCATGATCGATCGTAATCATCATCATGATCGATCGCCATCATCATCATGATCGATCTTCCTCCTCATCATCATGATCGTAGCTCATAAAAATCCGTAATAACATTATTTTGACGAATACGAGATATATAGTCATACAGGCATGGACCCCCCGAAAACAGGTGTGACCAGGTGTTTGCGAAGGGTGAGCATCACCTGCTCATTAAAATGCACCCGCCATGTCCATATGACTGATAACAAAGCCGAGAAAATGAATATCTGGTAAGAAACAAATGTCCGGTAATTGAAAGCCGTATTATTTATTGGCAATTGACACCAGGTCAGTCACAATTTAGACGTGGCCACACTGTAGGGATCAACAAGATCATGATGTCTCCCATAGAACATTGATATACAAGTTGACAGGGACAACAGAAATAACTAGAAAAGATAGAATAGTGACTATCAATTAGATCTTAAATTTTCATTTCAAACATTTAGCCAGTGAAACAGTACTATTTATTAAGTTAATATAGACAACAGGAATCACCCCCTATCTATGATGTCGATGGTCTTAAAAGTAGAGAAAGACTACAGAATCCCCAACCCCCATGCATATAAGTAGAAAGAGACTACACGATACCCCACCATGCATGTGTAAATTAGACAAATAAGTAGAAAGAGCCACCTGAGGTGATATCATCAAAGTGATATGAAATGTATATAGCCCATTAATAATGTTTAAACAATAATTATCTTCATATTAAGTAACAAGTGACTACATATACCCACGACCCACTAATGATCCAACATCCAAAACTTAACTGGCTACTAAGTTACAACTATATAGATAGAGACTACATGCTATCCCCTCCCACTGTGTAATACGCCAGTGGTTCAATGAAACATCCACTCAAAACCCATTCACCATACTAACGCAAAACAACACAATAACATATTTAATACGTTTTTGGAATATCTCAATAATGTGAACACGTTTCGGTGTTGTCTGAGGTAGGTAGGGCGTATATAGAAAAGAAATGATGATGGATGGATGGATGGATGGATGGATGGATAGAGAGAGGGGGCAGGGAGCTGGCGAAACGGCTAGCTGAGAGCGATTCAACAACAGTGCATCCGGTGGTCCCGGTTCGTATACAATTACTCTCTAACGGGTGTCATTATAATTCTTCATTCTGCAAAATCGTCCACATCATATAATGTCGTTGTCAAATCATAAAATGAAGTCTGCGCATATAAGGAAGTTACCGAACCATAATCAACTTGATGCAGCATATAAAGAATCTTTAAAGCATAAAATTATAAGTCACAACATAATGAAATGATCGCATAACATAATGGATATTTAGTATAATATAAAGACAATAGCCCATAATATAATGAGAAACATACATAATATAATGAAGTTGTATCAGCATATAATGTAAGTCTACCATAATTGAAAGAAGGTTAACTCATCATATAATTAAAAATTTCATAATATGAACATACTTGGTCCAGCATATAATGGACTTTTCTCATTACACAATGAAGTCTTCACAGTATATAATACAAATGTTGCATTATATAATGCAAACTATACAACATATAATCAAATGTGAGCAGGATATAATGACGATGATGAATCAAATGTTTTTATTCCTTACCATCAGACAGCTTTGGCGTTCCATAGTTTTGCTTTGTTTTCGTTTTTTTCAAAGTCTGTTTTTGCTTAGAACAGTTCAATATCACAGCCTGCTTCTCGAATTTTTATCGCCAAACAGTCTTAAACAGGAATTTTGTCATACCTAAAATCCTTCTGTGAATGGAGAAATGAAGTCAATAAACTAAGCTTGAAAGCGGTTTCACTGAATGGTTGTATGCAATGTCGATACATGTAGCATGGAACATACAATTGCATTCGGAGTAAAATCGTATTTTATGTTCCTGTATGATTCAGTGTGTTAAGACATCAAACGTGTCACTATTCAGTGTTTATTTTTTATTTTTTTTTTTAATTCAATTTTACGTCCCTTTCAAGATTATTTCAGCTCATATGAGACGTGTAAATCAGTAGCTGGGGCGAAAACGGGAGAACCCCGAGAAAAACATCAAACGTGTCACTATTTAGTGTTGAAAGTTGTGGTTGTGGATGGTCATTTAGAAGCGGGACATTGGTTTAAAATCTCTTCTGTAACAATGGAGAAGCCTGGGCTCGAACTCGGAAACCTGATTATGACGTCGCATCGACGTCGATCTGACGTCATTATGACGTCATGTTCCCGCTGGGGAGAACTTACGCTTTTTCCTCTGGGCTCTCTGCTGGATACACACAGGTTGTGGCTCCTTGTAAGCATACGAGGAACATTCACAGTAGCCACTGGTGCCACAAGTCACGTGCTTCCCATAGCATTTGCCATCGTCACATAGTCCGCCAGCCAGGCCAGCTAAAATATACCAAACTACCAGGTTAACAAGCCTATGCAGTATATTAGCATGCTATGTTTTAAGAATTGACAGTATTTGTGGACGAAAATTTGAGATAATTTGAAAACTTTTTGGAAGCAGTTTTGTACATGACGGACAATAAGTTAGCTTGGTCATGTTGGGGTAGCTGATTTATTCTGAAAAACCTAAGAAAACTCCATTGTTTCGTGCTGATCTTAGGGCAGTTAAATAAGGCTTTGAAAGTTTTAAAACAGGGCTTAAACCAATAATGTGGTATCAGTTTAGTTAGGAAAATTGCGACAGTGTTAGCTCTGAGTGTTCTAACTCGAAACGAAAATCATGCTCATTGATTCTATCATTGACACATTATGTATATTAAATGTCCCAGCTGCATACTATCTGAACATGTTTACTGTGCAATATTTATGTTCTTACGTCGGATGCATTTGCCCCATTTCGGTGTGTAATTTTTCGGGCACTCGCATTGGCCATCTGTGCATACTTTGCCATGAGGACAATCCGTGTTGTGGTAGCACTGATCTATAAAGACAAATGTTTGTTAATCACAAGATTTAGTATGGGTGTTTCGTGTCAGCTAATCGTTCTGGTCGCGATGCTATTTAGTTTTAACAAAAAGATAGTCTTATCATTATACTACTGTTTATTGTGCCCACCTCTCTGTCGCGCTCGTTCCCTTTGCTACCTTGTTGGGAAAGAGCTAGTCATTCTGCTCTTCGAGTGTGTTGTCGGAAAATGTTTTGTTGTGCTTTATGTATTTTCTTTCCCACCCGCCGTCTATGTTGGGACTTTAAATTTAATCGATTCCTGGTCCCTCTATTCTTATTTAGCAAAGACTGTTTAGAACTTTCAGATTAATTGTCTTTGCATTTCAGAAAGTGATTTTAGAGGTGTATGAATGCATTTACTTGTCGATGAAATGTTTGGTGTTCAGTTTTGGGTATATGCGTCTCTCGACATTTGCTGAGTTGAGTACAGTTTTACCGCCTTTTGACCGTATGACTGGCTGTGTATGAAACCTTATGAAAACTTACATTGGCGTGTCTCTATGTAAAATACATAATATATCTTAAAGAAACATTGATGCTCCACTGAAACTTTAATGTGAAAATATCAAATTAAAAGAAGTAATCATACAATGTGGAAGTGTGTGTACATGTAATATCATCGCCAAATTGACAATATATGATGGGCAAAATATATCAGGGGCTTATCACTCTGAGTATCTTACCTCGTTTAATGGAGCATTCAATGCAGGACCCATTTTGTCTGAGATAACCTTCTTCACATTTACAGTAAGGTGCGTCACCGTTGTGTGGGATCACACAGATCTCGTGCTCCGGGCATTCAGGGCACTCTATGTAAGGCAAAGTTATTTTAGCCTTACTTAAGTTATTTTAGCAACGTCATTTGAAAACCTATTTTCGGGGTTTCCGGTTAGATTCTATACACTACGCCTCGTGTATAGTGACAGAAGAATAATGAGCCACAGCATAAAAACAATAACGAATTGCATAGGCGCAGATCGGCTGTGCGGTAACTGCACAGCTGATCAGCACCTTTGTTTTCGCTAAACGGATAGTACAACCCTCTTCTTTTTAAACTTAAATCCGAAACTTCTGTGAATGTGGTTTGGAATCACAAATTGTTAGTTTTCTCATGCAGCGGCTCATATAAGATTGAAATTTCGGATACGAGAAGAGGAGGCACTGTGCTATCTGATAAGCAAAAAGCGAAACAAGAGCGCTTATCAGCTGTGCAGTAATTTCGAATTTGTGTTCTCATGTCCATATACATCACTTACATTAAAGTTTGGTTGTTTGGGTTACTCAGTCAAAACTTCTTGCATGTCCAAACAAACTAAAGGACTAACTAACGAACTTTTATTAACCTCAACATGAGAAAACGAACAATTTGCATATGTGATATTTGCATATTTGCATTTTCATATCGCTACACGGATAGTTCAATTTACTCTTCTACATATATACAAAGTTTCAAGATTCTAGCTTTCTTCTGTGACTGTACAGTTTGAGTCAGACCTGGTCGGAACCCCAAATCATTGGTTTTCTCATGCAGCGGCCCATATGAAACCATTCCCTAAACATATAACATTAAAACGCGAAATGTATATTTTATTTTTTTATTTTTTTTTAATTTTAAGATGAATTTTACTAAGCTTTCCGCTTTAAAACGTTAAACATTTCCTTTTGCCCAGGGCTCGAGGAAACATTTAAAACATAAATTGAATTTAATGATCATTAGCCCTCCCGGGAAAATGACAGGCGTCAGAAGGGAATGTTAGTAACATTCCACGAAAATAAGGATGGATCGGAAATTTGAGCCGCCTCGTGGGAAAACCAACAATGTGGTTTCCGAACAGTTCCGACACAAACCGGCCTGCACAGTCACAGAAGCAGGCTAGAAGCTTCAAATTTCAGATTTAAGTAGAAGAGGAACTGTTCTATACGAGTAGCGAAAAGAAAGGCGCTGATCAGCTTCGCGTATCTGCGCCTTTGTTTTCGCCTATGCAGATTGTTGGTTTTCCCATGGGGCGGCTCATTTATGGGATTTCACAACTTGTTGAGACATGAAAAATGCATTTAAAACCTCGCCTTGGTACGGACATACTGCACAGGTAACAGCATGGTCATTTGTTTATACTCGTACTGTAGACGAAGAAATGCAACTTTCATCAATAAATATGAAATGATTTAGTTTTATTACGAATCACAACTGACTTTTCCTTATAAGATGTCAATAGCATTCTCACCAGCTATAGACATACACTGTTCCCACTGCCAGACAGTGCCCTCTGGGCACTCACACTCCGCCTCGGCACCGTGGATCACACACACTTGGTCACCATGGCATAGCGGGCATGCTTAAATGGTAAAACAGAGTTACATGAATACATGTACATGTATTTATTGGTGTTTAATTTTCAAGTAAAAGGCTTTCGGGTTTTTTTTCTGTAATTCAGACAAAATATTAGAGCAGAGACTAGTCGCAGTTCTTGTTTCATCACGAAAACATGTCCGTGTAATGTATACCCCCTTGAACCCCACTTTCATATAGCAAAACTGGGATATGCAGGGGTATACCTATTTTTCTTATTTTTGCTCCAAAACATAGATTGTGGGTACTCGTTAGAACCGCCTCGGTGAGGCGGTTCTAACGTGTACCCACAATCTCTGTTATGAACAAAAATAAGAAAAATATCAAAAATTTTCAGCTAATTTTTTTTTAATTTTTAAAGCTCAAACATTTTCTGTATATTGCATGGGCATGTTTTCGTAATGGTAAGTCTTGCCGGTGTTATTTCATATATGAGCCGCCGCATCAGAAAACCAACAGTCTGCATATGCGCAAACAAAGACGCAGATCAGCGCCTTTCTTTTCGCTACACGGCCGACGGTACAATTCGTCTTATTCTTCCGAAATTTTCTTCTGTGATTGTACAGCCCGGTTTTTATCGGACTTGGTCGGAGCCCAAATTGATGGTTTTCTCGTGCACAGGCTCATATACGTAAACAATGCGAATGGTTTTGCATTCAAGCATGGGCAGATCCAATTCCCCCCTGGAATTGCCAGATTATTAATTTTTGTCATGTTGACATTTTCCGTCAGACCCCTTCTGGGAATTTGGACCCCCTCCCCCCCCCCCCCCCCCCCCCCAAGAAAATTTTCTGGATCCGCGCATGTCAAGTGCATGAATGTGTTTTCCATTCAAAAAGGTATTTCGTGGATTTCAATAACAGAATACGTGCGTCTTTGCAATGCATGTTGAAAAATCCATCTATCACAACTACAATCTTGGAAAATTATGGGGGAAAAGCATTGAAGTGTTACAAAATTAAACTTAATCTAACATTGAAATGTTACCCGGAGTTGGAATGCACTTTCCGTCCTTTAGTCGTGTTCCAGGAGGACATCCGCAGTACGCATTCCCGGTTCCCAAATTTGTCAAGCAGACTTGGCCGAATGGGCACTCCTCAGGACACGCTACAAGTAAACAGTAAGAATTAAGCTTTTTTTTTTTTTTTTTTTTTTTTTTTTTTTTTTATTCAGTTTAACGTCCCTTTCAAGAATATTTCAGCTCATATGAGACGGGCCAATCAGTAGGTGGGCGAAAACGGGAGAACCCCTAGAAAAACCACCTGGCACACCCGCAAGCAGAACTTGGCTTGTCTCACATGTGGCCAGAGCGGGGCTCGAACCCACACCAGACACAGCGGTGAGATGATCGAATGGTCTATAAGTGCGATAATGAAATATCAGCGCTACTCGGCCACGGGGGCCGCCAAGAATTAAGCTTAAATGTGCAGGAAAAGATTGATAAAGCTACTTTGAAGCTTGTTTTCTGATCGTATATTGATTGATTGCTATTAATTTTAAATTTTGTACATTTATGATTAGACTCATGTTTAAGCCAAAGTTCAGGATTCGATACGCTACTAATAAGCGAGCTAGAGGTTACAATTATATGAGCCAACTCTTAAGAAAACCAACAATCTGTATATGCAAAACCTAAGGCGCAGAACCGCGAAGCTGATCCTCATCAGCGCCTTTGCTTTCGCAACACGGATATTACAAGCTCTGTACTTTCTAAACTCAAAATCTTCAGCCTCTAGTCACCTTGTATGCTTGTACAGCTTGGTTTGTGTCGAACCTGTTAGGATACCACATTGTTGGATTTCCCACAAAGAGTCTCATTATTTATAAAATTATCTTGGACATAGTTCTACGCCGTTTGATAACACTTTTTCCAACACTTAAGTATGTTTGGTAGAAATATCATTATCCACATGTGCTGAAAACTAGTGGCAGCAAATATATATGAATAACATTGTGTGAATACTATTGTAATAGTGCACGTGATCAAAATAATTATCTGAATCTTGTTTCTGACAGTAAAATCGTAACTTACCTGGTTTAACTAGGAGACACCGGTCATACAGCAAACATAAACCAAGGTTAACAAATGAGCCGCCTTGTGGGAAAACCAACAATCTGCATAGGCGAAAACAAAGGCACAGATCAGCTTCGCGGTTACGCGAAGCTGATCAGCGCCTTTGTTTTTGCTACTCGGATAGTACAATTCCTCCTCTACTTAACTCCAAACTGATGAGTTCAAGCTTCTAGCCTGCTTCTGTAGCTGTACAGGTCGGTTTGTGTCAGACCTGTTCGGAAACCACGTTGGTTTTCCCACGAGGTGGCTAACAAATGTTATCATCCTGGGAACTGTCAGATACATCCATTTTCAAATTTTGTAATAACTTCGATACTTACGGATGCAACTAACACATTCGCCATCTTTATTCTCGACTTGACCGGGCGGGCATTCGCACGTGCCATTGGGATTTCCCGGAGAAAACGTACAGCGTTTACCAAACGGAGCACAATTCGGACAGGCTAGAATGTATAAAAATGAGTTATAAATGCAAAATATAAATCCTTGTTGAAGTACAGTACTGTTTTGTGTGTTTTGTGGGCTCGATTTGTTCATTGTCCAAGCCAGTCATTATAATCAGGATAACATGTCCATGCAATGAATACCCCCTTTTACATAGTAAAACTTGGGTATGCTGGGGTCACACATAAATGTCTTATTTTTGGTCCAAAAGATAGATTGTGGGTACTCATTAGAACCGCCTCCGCGAGGCGGTTCTAACGTGTACCCAGAATCAATGTTTTGAGAAAACATATTAGAAAATATTAAAAATATCAACATTTTTCAAATGCTTTTCATCAAGGGATCCGCATTACGAAAACAAGCCCATGCAATATACATATTACTATATTTTTCTTGAGTTGTAAAAATTAAAAATTTACGTTTTAAACTTTTTTTTCTTTCTTATTTATACGGTTCGAACGTGTACTGTACTCACAATATGCGGTTTGAGCAGAACAAGAAAAATATCTTCTTTTTTTCATTCAAATTTTTCAATTTTAACAGCTCGAGAAAAATATACGTATGTATATTGCATGGACATGTTTGCGTACTGGCATGTACTGCAGACCAACAAACATGCACTCAACGGAATGACTATACTATTAACTTCTAAATTTTGAAGAATATACATTAAATTCTATTCCAAACGGTCCTTGTTCCTTTTGCTGCTTAAACACCCAGTTAATAGCTATGGTCATATCGGGACGTGGCCTCCGTATGATTGGACTTCCACCAAATGTTATTTTATGCGAAAAACACCCAAGTAAACAACTAAGGCGATGTGACTCCCCAACTTTTTGGGGCAGGCACCGACCTACACAGCGGTTAACAAGTGCTCGGGTGGTGCACATTTTTTAAGGAAAAATATTGATTTGTTATTCACGAAGTCCAGGCCTCTAATATGGTATTAAGTTTTAAAAGTTTATTTGAAAAAGATCGATACTTAACATTATTTTAAAATGAGAAAATATTAACTGGTGCAAAACTTCTTTTGATGAGTATATATGGGTCATTATCAAAAAATGGAGCAATCCAGAAAGGCAAAACGAAAAAAATTAGTTGTCCATTTTTTCTTTTTTAATGGGATAGTTTTATTAACAGGAGCATATAGAATATAGAAATAAAATATGCCGAGTTTAACTGAACAAATAGTGCACCAGCATTAATTCATTGTATGGTACCCTTGAAAAAATATCAGTGCTGTCACGAACAAACTTTCTTGCGTAAAACGCTCATTTGATAAGACTTCCCCAATCTGTAAGTAGGGGCATATATAACTTGTCACGAACAATAGTTCACACAAACCTTAAATACTTTCAGTGAATTAACGGGGAAGAGATCTTCAATGAAAATGCACATACTGTGATTTGTTCTGTTTCTTAAACGCTTTATTTTTGTAGACATTATTTTGTGGGATTAAACCAAAAATAAGTTCTGCTAAACGTTTACCATTTCAGTATAGTATCATAACATACCAAAAGCAATTACTTTTATATGATGCGTTTTAAGTATTTTAAATAATTATGACCGTGACAGCACTGATCTCGTGACAGCACTGATGTTGTCGTGACAGCACTGATAATTATCCTATCTCGCCTTTTTCATTCCAATGTGTACGGAAATGATTAATTTCTGACCATTTACCGATGAGCTTAGGGGCAGTGACTCACTTAAGGTAGCAACCAACGAAGCCTTTGCTGTTGCTCTAACCAGGGACACCTTTTGCGTAGATCCAATGCTAAAAAAACAGAACATGTTCGCTTCACGCAAACCAAACGCGATGTAACACGTAAAGCGCAGTAGAAGCGCTGTTCATCTTAAGCAGCAGCATGAGAAAACGTGTCTTTGGGGCTTTCGACCAGGTCTGAGACAACCAGGATAGTTCACGACAAAAGACCGCATTAAATTTAGGACCCTATCACGGATTTTAGGGAGCTGGGTAGCAGGGCCATTTTGTTTGTTTGTGTTTCTGTTGGGGCTTAACGTCCCAGTCAACAATTTTTAGTCATGTCGGGACGGAGCCAACGCTTCCTGAGTTTAACCTGTACTGTAGGGAATTAATGTGTCTTGCCCAAGGACACATCACGGTGACGCCTGTGGTGATCGTACCCAGGACCTCTCGATTCGGAGTCCGACGCTATACCACTACGCCACCGCGCTCCCCACGGCCATATTGTTTTCAGGGAGCTTGGGAAAACTGGAAAACAATTGAAGGGAATTGAGGATTACTAGAAGAGAACACTCTTGGTTTAAGGAAGCTGGGAGCAAGGAAAAGATTTTTAGGGAGCTAGGGAGAAAGGTCATTTTTCTTTTAGTAAGCTTGGATCTAATACCTCCTTGGATGGGCCTCAACTTTAGGTTAACTTGCAGCTGAGCTGCACATTTGCTTTCACATATATCCCATTAAATCCCACTTTTATGTAGTGACGTATACAGGGTAAAATGAGGTATACAATGTTACTGCTTTTTGTTTCTAAAATTTGACAATCAGATATATTTTTTTCTTCAATTTTTAAAGCTAAAAAAATCTCTGTATATTGCATGGGTAACACGTGGTAATGGTATGCAACATACAAACACACTGAAAGACACATGCGTCAGAAAAGGTTAAAATTTTCGCATTTTCATTTACCATAGACCCCTAGTGTGTATACTACCGGGTCCCTTTTTTCGAGGTGTATGCATTTGGTAGGTTTTACGGCACACCCGTACTTGCATTACCCCGAGTTGCCCCTCCCACCCCTCGAGGAAAGGGATGGCGTTTTAAACAAAAAAGGCGATTTTTCCGTATAAAGTTGGGGCTTAAAATGTCTTTTTTTTACTGAAAAGGGGTAATCTAATTTGGAATGGACCGCCAAAAAGGGCATTTATCGCGCGACATACACAAACTGTCTAAATATCATTATGGGAGTACCACCCCCGGGGCTATTTGTTTACCGTGGTCGACGAAGCATTTTGAATTTGTAGTTTTGTATCACCCACACACAGTCACACACCTCAAACGATTTTCAAAGCGATATGAATTGGCCACTTCTGGCTGCTGCTGGCGTTAGTAGCTGAGACCCTCTGGTGAAAGGCGACCTAACTCTTGTCAGCCTAGGAAATTACCTGAATCCACACCTGCTGACAGAAGTCAACTCAGTGCTGTCATATCATTACTGTCACGACCGTGACAGCACTGATCCGTGACAGTACTGAGTTTCACACAGAAATTTAATTCTAGTGACTAACGACAGAATGCAGGATGAAAACTTTGCATGTCTATTCTTACTGCTCCTAAGTTGAAATTCAGTCATGGTTTTAAAATGTATGTGATATTTACAATAAGCGGCAAAATGCGCGTGATAGGACTGATGCTTGTAAAATTCCCACTCCAATTCTGACATGTCTTTATGGTATAGCAACGGAGTAATGCAATATGTTCAAAAGTTTTTTACCGTAACTTCTTCAGCTTGGTGTCGTCTACAAAACGCGATTGTTTTGATCCGGGAAAATGATTTGTAACTCTGGTCAAAAATCGATTTTCAATAACTGTGACAGCACTGATACGTTTTCCAGGGACAACACTATATATGTGCCCCCACCCCTAAATAGCACTTTATATATCATAAGATTTTTGAATTTGACTTCAATAACATTCTATGCAATAGATGGTCACAGAAAATGTGATTTCTGTCAAGCTTCTTTTGCAATGGAAACAAATATAACTACTTACCCTGACCCAGGGACACGGTAAAAATCGATAAAATAGCACTTCTAGCATCTCTTTTTTTTGCAAATAACGTACTCGGAAACGTGGAATCGCGTGTGGTTCTAGTAAAGCACCGCGGAAACTAATATTATACATGGAAAAAGCAAACCTCGGACATCGCGCTTGCGAGAAAACCATCAAGGACAAGGATTGCTCCATTTTTTGATAATGACCCATATGCAAAAGACGAAGATACGGTAAGGGCAAGTAATTGACAAAATATCGGCTGTAAGCGTTCTGATTAATAGTTCTGAATAGTTTACTGGTGACACACCAAATGACATTATACAGTCAATACTACAAAAAAAAAAAAAAATAAATAAAAATAAAAAAAAAAATAAAAAAAAAAAATAATAAAAAATAAAAAAAAAAAAAATAAAATAAATAAATAAATAAATAAATAAATAAATAAATAAATAAATAAATAAATAAAATAAAATAAAATTGGTACCAATTTGTCACATTTAATGCTGTGAAGAATTGAAATTGAAGGCCGGGTAGTCCTTAGCCAGGTGAATTTGGCGCAAAAATGAAACTTAATAGGGCTGTCACACATTCGCGTATCGACTCACGTATCTACGGCGTATCGAGATACGAAAGGTACGTCACACGTACGTCGTAGATACGTGGGCATACGTAGCTCATACTCTTCGATACGTA
The DNA here is from genome assembly GCA_964017185.1 of Rugalucina vietnamica. Classification (NCBI taxonomy): domain Eukaryota; kingdom Metazoa; phylum Mollusca; class Bivalvia; order Lucinida; family Lucinidae; genus Rugalucina; species Rugalucina vietnamica. Next base: position 35,183,934 of record OZ024876.1, read on the forward strand.
GCTCATACTCCTCATACGCCGAGGTGCTACGTTTTTTTATGTGTGCACTTAAAAATTCGTAGCACGTACGTAGCAGGTCCGATACGCCGTACATACGTCACACATACGTGGTACATACGAAAGCAACGTGGCAGGTACGTCGTGGATACGTAGCTCATACTCCTGATACGCCACACGTACGTAGCGGTTAAAATGCCACGTAACCGTGACGTATGTACAGCGTACCTTTCGTATCTGCTACGTATGTGTGACGTATGTGTGGCGTATCCTCGAATGTCTTTTCGTATCTACGGCGTATCAGCGACGTACGTGTGGCGTATCTCGCGTATCAATGGCGTATGTGCTACGTATGTGTTACGTTCGTTTCGCTACTGTGGAGTATGTGTGACGTATCAGGAGTATTAGGAATATTTTGTGGCGTTCCAAGAGAATCTTAATGCTTCTATATGTATGTTTTCGTTTTTCCGAAGTCATGGATCAAATGTTTCTCACGTTTCGGGGTGTCGTGCAGGGTTCTTTCATGGCTACGCTTGGTGTAGCCTCCGTCTTTGTTCATAAGGTCCTACGACCAGGATGGAGAGCTTGAAGATGTTCCCCCGACCACCACCACCACCTCGTATTTTTTCGTTGTTAATCTAGATTATCTAGATTTCTCCGGTGGCATCTTTGACCTCTTTTATGAGCCTGTGCGTGAGAAAACCAACAATTTGGGTTCCGACCAGGTCTGACACAAACCGGCCTGTACAGTCTCAGAAGATGGTAAGAGGCTGGAAATTTTGGATTTAGAAAGTAGAGGAATTGTACTATCCATGTAGAAAAAACAAAGGCACTGATCAGCTCCGCAGTTAATGCGAAGCTGATCGGCGCCTTTGTTTTTGCCTATGCAGATTGTTGTTTTTTTCCATGCGGCGGCTCATGTGCGAATTGCATGAGCAAAGTGTACACAACCGTTTGTTCTCATAGGTATTAAAAAGCAATTGGTACAGAACAGATACGCCGCAGATAAGAATGGAACGCAGTACATACGCCGTAGATACGTCACGCGTACACTTCATACGCCATACATACGTCACACGTACGTAGCACATACGCATTGATACGCCGTACATACGAAAGTGAATTTCCATACGAATACAGATACGTCACGGATACGCCACGGGAACGTAGCAGGAACGTCACACGAACGTGGTACATACGTCTCTCGAGCAAAATACGGCTCAGACCTCGGCGTATCGACATTTTCATAGATACGTGAGCGATACGCCGCTGATACGTGAATGTGTGACAGAGCTATAAATTTTGACTTCATGCGCAGTACATTTCTCACAGAACATTGAAATAACGTAATGTAATTTGTGACGCATTCACCGAGTACAAGTATTTCACGAGCTGCGAAGAATTGGTATCAATACAATGTAGTTCATGATGTGAAATTTGCGAAGTATGATTTGAGCCTGTGCATGAGAAAACCAACAATTTGCATGGGCAAAAACAAAGCCGCAGATCAGCTTCGCGGTAACCGCGAAGCTGATCAGCGCCTTTGTTTTTGCTACACGGATAGTACGATCCCTCTCCTACTTAAATACAAAATTTCAAGCCTCTAACCATCTTCTGTGACTGTACAGGCCGGTTTGTGTCAGACCTGGTCGGAAACCCAAATTGTTGGTTTTCTCATGCACAGGCTCATTTGCGGTTCAACAGTGCTATAAAGAAGAACCAATGTACCAGGAAAACATATCCGTGCAAAGCATACCCCCTTAAACCCCACTATTATTAACAAAACTGGTATTTGCAGGGGTATACCTTATTTTCTTATTTTTGATCCAAAACATACACTGTGGGTACTCGTTAGAACCGCCCACAATGTATGTTTAAGCAAAAATATTAAAAATATCAAATTTTTTTCTGGCGAAATTTTCCATTTTTACACCTGAAGAAAATCTGATTTTTGCATGGGCAAGTTTTCGTAATGTATAAAGAAGAACCATTAGTTTCCGAAGTAAGTGTTTTAAAATGTCGCAGTTTGATCAACATTAAAATTTGTTTATTTACCCTTTTTTCTTTCAATTCACTGATTTTGTTGTAATCACGTCATCATAAATAGAAGTCAAAAGAACTTGATTAGTCCATTTGCGAGGTCGGGACACTTTCTTTAGGCGGCCCCCGTGGCCGAGCGGTTAAGAGCGCTGTTTCTTAATAACTCGATCATCTCACCGCTGTGACTGGTATGGGTTCGAGCCCCGCTCTGGCTACACGTGAGACAAGCCAAGTTCTGCTTGCGGGTGTGTCAGGTGGTTTTTCTCGGGGTTCTCCCGTTTTCGCCCCACCTACTGATTGGCCCGTCTCATATGAGCTGAAATAATCTTGAAAGGGACGTAAAACTGAGAATTTAAAAAAAAAAAAAAAAAAAAAAAAAAAAAAAAAAAACATTTCACAACTGTCGCAAACATTTTGTTTAAATGCGAGACACGCATTCTGCCTACTTAGCCTGCATGTACTTACTATTATTTGGGTTACACTCAACACATGTTGTTGTCTGTAAAACATGGTGGTCGTCACAGATGCAGGCACCGTTGAGGGTACACAGACGATCCCAAGGGCAGTCACATTCTAAAAATCATATAGGAGCCTGTGCGTGAGGAAACTAACAATTCGGGTTCGGACTAGATCCGACACAAACCGGGCTGTACAGTCACAGAAGATGATTAGATGCTGGATATTTTGGATTTAGAAAGTAGAGGAATTGTACTATCCGTGTAGCGAAAACAAAGGCGCTGATCAGCTTCGCAGTTACTGCGAAGCTGATCTGCGCCTTTGTTTTCGCATATGCAGATTGTTGGTTTTCCCATGCGGCGGCTCATACATGTATAAGGAAAACATGTCCGTGAAATGTATACATGTATCCCCTTCTCCACAACCTATATGTAGTAAAGAGGCACATACATTTTTGCTTTAAAACATAACGAAAACATGCCCATGCAATATACAGTGATTTTCTAAGTAGTAAAAAGTCAAAATTTTCAGTAGATAATTTATGATATTTTTCTTATTTTTGCTCAAAACATAGATTGTTTTGAGCCGAGGCGGTTCTAACGAGTACCCACAATCTATGTTTTGGAGCAAAAATAAGAAAAACTTTAGGTATACTCCTGCAAACCCCATTTTTACTATATAAAAGTGGGGTTCGATGGGGTATACATTTCACGGACATGTTTTCGTGATGGCATAGATTCACGGTACATCTCAGAACAGCCTCGCCGGACTGTTCTATCGTGTACCCACACCATATGCTTTGCGGAAAAAAAAAACTAAAATAAAACGATCAAATGAAAATTTACAATTTTAAAACTGCAAGAAAAATGTATATATTGGGTGGGCGAAGTTTAAGTTGCGTAGTGAAAGAGAAATTTAAAGTTTTATCAGGAATGCTCATTGGGCGTAGCTGACGGTGATACAAAGTCCATAAAAAATCTGCAAGTACAATGTATGTTTATCTCATATTCGTATATAAAGAAACTACATGTATCAACAAACTGCATTTTGGCATTGATTTACAGGCATGTGTCTTTTTTGACTCTCACTTTCATCGCTACCGTGAGTACTTGAGCCTAATTCATGATATTGATTTGATCTTTAGGATAACATGTCCGTTTATTGAACCGCCTCGGCGAGGCGGTTCTAACGTGTACCCACAATCTATATGTTGAGCAAAAATATTAAAAACATCAAAATCTTTCTGGTGATTTTTTTTCTTCAATTTTTACAGCTGAAAAAATCTCTGTATATTGCATGGGGAAGTTTTCATAATGTTGTAGTAATGTTTACAAAAAGATCATTACCACCTTAAGTAGACCAGAGGCAGATGATCTCCTTAGAAATGATAAAATTTTGTTTCAAGTGAAAGCGTGCAATATTTATACGTACCTCGGAATGTGACCTGTCAAGGGAATTTTTAGGCTTTGACATAATCGAACCGCGACACGTGAAAACCGGTCTTCGTTGTTTCCGACCAGGTTCGACACAAACCGGCCAGTACAGTCTCAGAAAAAAAGCTAGAAGGAGAGATTGTACTACCGATGTAGCGAAAACAAAGGCGCTGGTCAGCTGTGCAGTTACACAACTGATCTGCGTCTTTGTTTCCGCATAGACAACAATCAGGTTTTCTCATGACGCGGCTCATATATACTGCTTACCAAGACATTGCCAAGTAGCAGCAGGGTTCGTATATCTCGGCCATAGACATTCACAATCGTGTCCGCAACACGTCCTGTTTCCACTACACGCATACTGGCATTCTGCAAAAGTTTCACAAATATGTAATACGCTTACCGTCACAAAAGTAAGTATTTGAAGGTCTCTTATATCTCGGCCAAATGCATTCACATGTGTGCCCGCAGCATGTCCTTCCGCTGCTACTGCCGCAACCATTACCACATTCTGTAAGTATTTTATATATTTGAGCCACCTCGTGGGAAAACCCAACAATGTGGTTTCCGACCAGGTCCGACACAAATCAGGCTGTACAGTCACAGTCTAAGCAAGCTAGAAGCTTGAAATTTTGGAGTTAAGTAGAGGAGGGATTGTACTATCCGAGTAGCGAAAACAAAGGCGCTGATCAGCTTCGCGGTTACCGCGAAGCTGATCTGCGTCTTTGTTTTCGCGTATGCAGATTGTTGGTTTTCCCATGAGGCGGCTCAAATGTCAGGAAATTAATTGAACACACAGTGTATGCCAGAGCAACCAAGTGTGCCGTGTTATGAGAAAAACCAACAATGTGATTTTTGAACAGGTCCGAAACAGTCAAAGTTGTACAAGCACAGAAGATGGCTACATGTAGATGCTTGAAATTTTGGATTTAGAAAGTAAAAGAATTGTACTATCCGTGTAGCGAAAACAAAGGCGCAGATCAGCTGATCTGCGCCTTTGTTTTCGCATATGCAAAATGCTGGTTTTCTAATGACGCGGCACCAGTATTTTATCGCACGTTTTTTTTTTTTTTTTTTTTTTTTTTTTTTTTTTTTTTTTTTTTTTTTTATTATTATTAATTATTACCATGATTACTAATGGCAATAAAGACAATATTCAAAGGGTATGCCATGCTTTGCGCAATACATTTATCTCACACATACATTAGTCCTAAAAATGCTAAAAGCAAAACTAATTACATGTACCTCGAATCCAATAATAACCGGATAGGTAACTACGGTATTTATATGGTATTTATTGGAAATATGTTGTCTCGGCTAGATTGTCAAAGCTCAGATTGACAAAGTTTGCATGCTGATAACTCAATTATTTTAGCAAATATCCAAGATTTTCTTTCATAAAGCAATAACTTAATACATATACTGCAAGATAGTAGCATTATATTTCTAGAGACTTAAAAAAGTTCTCCACATTTCTTCTAGAAACATAGGTACCGAATTTCACTGATTTCAGCATTCTTGATAGAAAACACCAGATTTGGGTAAAATATGAAAGGAATACTCAATTATTATTTCTAATGATTTATAAAATGTTGTCCAAACATGATAAAAATTTCTTAAAACAATCTAATTTGTCACCTAAACTCATTTAAAATGATAATTTTGCTTTTTATGACACTTAAAACCAAGCAGAGACAGCATAAATTGACATTAGCTTTAGTGTCATATCCGGGCTATTTTGGATCCGAGCATGTACACAGAGGACTGATGAAGCTATAAATAATAGAAAAACTAAATCATAACTCAAGAAAATCAGTGACTCTGAAAGGACGCTAAATTTTCTCTCAAAATTAACTTGACAAACCATTTATCGGTGTTTCGACTTGAACGACACTTTATTTAAAACAAACTTTTCTTGATTTCGGCCATTATCTCAATTTAACATGTTATACACTACATGTACATGAGTATACATGTAATTCATGTAAACCATGTAAACTTTAAGACAAACTTTTCTTGATTTCGGCCATTATCTCAATTTAGCATGTTATACACTACATGAGTATACATGTAATTCATGTATACCATGTAAACTTTAAGTTACTGGTTAACCGAAAGTAGACACATTCTAGTCGTAATTTGTGTCTTATCATATTTGAGTATTATATTTTAAACCATTTAGCTGAACACAAAAATTAAAATTAACACATCATTTTAAGCCTTAACAAGTTTCGGCATTACTTTCCACAAATCGAACCATATAATTAGGAATTGAAACGTGGTAAAATCCCAAAATCAGTGACTATAGTATAAAATAATATATGAATGCCAAAATTACTTAAATAGAGGATCTTACACTCGTGGTCATTTGATATGAAATTTATTAAAACGAGCCTTCGGCGAGTTTAATAAATTTCATATCAAATGACCACGAGTGTAAGATTCGTTTTATCATATGACGTTTAAAATAGGATTTTATCGCCTCTGAAGTGGACATATTTTCAATGAAAGTTTACATTGTTGTTACGGACGTCGTCAATGACGTTACGTATTCCCGCAAAAGTGTTAATACACGTGTGGTCATATGTTTTTTTATGACATAACATTATCCACTGGAAAACAGCGACGTCATATGATAAATTGTCTTCGAAAAACAGCAAATGATGATGGCGCGACGCTATGGAAAGCTCCAAAATCACCTTGAAGTTATCATTGGACTCGTAATTCGAAAGACGTTGACGTTGACGTTATTGGAAAGTTACACAATGACGTTGAAATACTTACCGTTTGTAAGAACGCACTGAGGCAGCTCTCCTAGATTTGCAAGGGCAAGGCTACTGTTGTCGTCCACGACACATCTTTCATACTGAGTACACGTGTTGTTACAATCAGTAACCTCAACTGGAAATACAAAAAGCTCTTGTACATGTACACAACCCTTGACACAACATTACATAAAGATTTACAAGTCCCTGAAATATACATGTACGTATATCCCCTTACACAGGGGTCTACATTTTTCTTTCTATTGCTTTCTTTATTTCTTTCTTTCTTTTCTTTCTTTCTTTCTTTCTTTTTTCCTTCAAAACATAGATCGTGGGTATTCGATAGAACTGTATCTATGTTTCGAGCATTTTAGTCAAGAAATGTTACACCCTACATTTATTTGGACGTTTTTTTTTTTTTTTTTTTTTTTTTTTTTTTTTTTTTTGTCACAATAAACATTATAAGTCATCAGCATGACAGGTGTTGAATTTGAATTTTAAAAAAATAAAGACGAATACAAAATGAACTATGCTGTAGCGTTTTCTAATCTCGACAGCATATTTCCTTCAATCAGGAAAAACCGCACAGTCATAGTCAGATCTAAGCCTGACCTGGCCCCGAGGTTATAAAACCTTTCGAAAACTCAGCTGAGCTGAGCATGAAACTGCTCATAAATGTTGAAATAGTCATAATTAGTGGAAAATTCAGGTTCAAAACTAAAAAATTAGAAATTTATCCTGCTCATAAATGTTAAAATGTCAACAAATGTTGGCATTTTAACATTTATGAGCAGGATAAATTTTTAGTCTCAGCTGAGCTGAGTATGAAAAAGTTTTATCCTGCTCAGAAACCACCAAAAGCCACCGGGTTATCATAGCCACTCACCCTCCATCCCAGTTCCAGCATCTACAGTCACTATTAACCACGTTGTTTGCCAAAGGAACAATCCAAAGGCCACGAAGGCCAGCAACTTGAACAAACGATCCATCGCCGACTGGAGCGGTCCGCCTTCATGATCGGGCTTAAATATGATCGAGTTGCAATATGTGAAAGCGTGCCTTTCGGAATTCCTGCCAAGTCCGACACAAACCGGCAGGAACAATCATAGAAGAAGGCTAGAAACTTGAAATGTGGGATCTAAACTATCTGTTAGTGAAAATAAAGGCGCTGATCAGCTGAGCAGTTACTGCACAGCTAATCTGCGTCTTTCTTTTAGCATATGAAACAAAGCTCTCTCGCGATGCGGCTCCATCGGTCGTGACACGTGTAAGTCGGTCTTGGTGGATTTCAACCAGGCCAGGTGAAATCAGTGGGTATAATCATGGGAGCTCGAAAGAAGGTCAATTTCAGGAACCTAAGTCCTGTAAGAAAATTTCTTTTTAAACAATGTACTACTACCAGCGTTGCCTTTCAGCATAATTTAAGGTTGTTCTGAGAAAGATGTGTGTTCCCTGTGATCTTACTCGAAAAAACCAAACCCTTAAATGTATACAAGGAAATTCATTTTATTTCATTTAAGGCGCTGCACAAGAAAACCAACAATTTACATATGCGAAAACAAAGACGCATATCAGCTGTGCAGTAACTGCACAGCTGATCAGCGCATTTGTTTTCGCTACACGGATAGTACCATTCCTCTTCTACTTAAATTCAAAGTTTCCAGATTATAGCCTTATTCTGTGATTGTACAGGCTGGTTTGTGTCGGACCTGGTCGGAAACCCAAATTGTTGGTTTTCTCACGCACACGCTCATTTTATTTTAATATCAGCCCGGAGTCCCTTTAGATTTATAAATGTATAATCACTATGTATTTAAACGTCACCAAAGCACAACAAAAAGTAACAAAAAATAATATGAGCCGCATCGTGAGAAAACCGGATTTTTGCCTAGGCGAAAACAAAGGCGCAGATCAGCTTCGCGGTAACCGCGAAGCTGATCAGCGCCTTTATTTTCGCTACTCGGATAGTACAATTCCTCTTCTACTTAAATCCGAAATTTCAAGCTTCTAGCTCTTTTCTGAGCTTGTACAGGCCGGTTTGTGTCGGACCTGGTCAGAAACCCAAATTGTTGGTTTTCTCATGCACAGGCTCATAAGTCTTATACAAGGAACAATATTCACCAGTACACACGGGTTTAACGATGAAGTGGTTGAGTCGGGGCGAAATTTAAAAGTTCTAACACCAAAGCCTGTATTTGCCTTTGTCAAAATTAGGCATACAATCTGCCAAGCTATATGCTTCAAGTCAGTGTTGTTTTTCATGGTGTTTTATTGACAAGCCATGTAATTTCTTTCAGAAGCTTAAACTTTTTTGTTTATTTATCAAACTGTAGCAGGTCGAGTTGGACAGATAAGTAGATTTACGCCATTCAGTAATTTCTTTACTGACCGTTCCAGGACGGTGCTGTTGTGAATTAACCATCAGGATAACATGTCCGTGTAATAATATTCCCCCTTGTACCCCACTTTTATATAGCAAAACTGGGGTATGCAGGGATATACTTATTGTTACATTAGAAAGAGCTTGTTTGTTATGTTGCCCATACTAAGTGTTCCGGTCAGGTCAGATTAACTGCTACTGCACCATAAAATCAGTACTACCTGTTATCATGCGGTGCGTATAGGGCTCGTTAGCCCTGGATGGCAACCCATCTGGGAGTTAGCTAGAACTCATTAGTTTTGGTTGACAGTCCTCCTGGGAGTTTACAGGTCTCTAAACAGAACCTAAGAAAGGGTAGATGGAGCTCTTCAGCTGTAGCCAGCAATTCATCTAGGAAAAGTTTATTCCAAAATAAAACATGTGTGTCTGGTTATGCCTAGTCCAGATATGCAAAGACTGTTTCGGTAGACGGAGCGGAAGAAATCATCTGATTCAACGGTTCGGAAAGCGATACAGCAACATTTTGTAGAACATGCAGAGCGTGATAAGCCACTAAAGATGTTACGGTCATCCACTGCATCCAAACCCAACTCCAGACGTTTTGACCTGTGTCTTGCCTCTGGGCACATTTGGGCGAGGACGAGCCGGTGAGGTTGACGCTGTGCACATCTTCCTCACTATAATCCAATTTCATAGCGCACATCATCTTATTTCTCAACACACAAGCACTTACATACACAACAATTTCATCACACATGTACCCACATACATTACAAAAGTCCTGTGGCGATGGGCGAGTGGCGAAGCAGCAGGTGTAGGATACACTGGGAGCTGTAGTTGCAAACCTGCACTCAGGCGGCTCAGTTCTATATGGTCGTTTTCCATGAGGAGAAACAGCGAGTGGGATTCGGCAGTCGGCTGAGCGACTGAGCAGACCTATTTAGGACCGCACTGCTCACTCCCTTAGCATGGGGAAGGAGCTAGAAAAGGTGCGCTAAACAATTTATTGCTTCAAACCCCCTGGCTGGTTAACCGCGATCAGCGGGGATCCCTCTATATTGGTCGAAACAATAAGAAAAAAATAATCCCTTTGCGGATTGGTACATGGAATGTGCGAACATTGATGGGCAGTGCTGGGTCAGATAGACCGCAGCGCAGAATGGCCCTTGTGGGCAGAGAACTTGGGAGGTATGGAATTCAGATAGCTGCACTGAGTAAGACTCGGTTCGCAGATGTTGGGGAGATCAAATAAGTTGGTGCTGCATACACCTTCTTCTGGAGTGGACGCAAAAGTGAAGAGAGGCGTGAAGCAGGAGTTGGCTTTGCCATTAAATCAAAACTTGTTGGTAAGCTTTCAGGATTGCCAAAAGGCATCAATGACCGCCTAATGACATTGAGACTTCCACTGCCAGGCAATACATGTAAACATGCAACTGTTGTCAGTGCCTATGCACCCACGATGACCAATCCAGATGAGATTAAGGACAAGTTCTATAATAACATAGACGACGTATTTTCTGCAACACCCCGTACAGACAAGCTTATCTTTCTTGGCGACTTTATTACCAGAGTTGGTACAGACCACCAGACCTGGGAAGGAGTTATAGGTCCAGAAGGTGTTGGAAAGTTCAACAACAATGGCCTCTTGCTTCTAAGAAAGTGTGCTGAACGTGGTCTTCTAATTACCAACACAGTCTTTCGTCTACCAAACAGAAATCCTGAACATCCTGGATGCATCCCCGTTCCAAACACTGGCATCTCATAGACGGTGACCGCTCGATAGTCCGAAGGCCCTTTAGTCCGAAGGCCCACCGGTCCGAAGGTCCGCTAGTCCGAAGGCCCGCTAGTCCGAAGGTCCGCCAGTCCGAAGGCCCGCTAGTCCGAAGGCCCGCTAGTCCGAAAAACTATTTTTATTCCAATTATATCATCATTGCAGATATAAAATAGGTTTCGGTCTGCCAATAGTGGTAGCAGGATTTATTAAAAATTATATACACGTACGAACATTTAATTAAAAAAAAAAAAAAAAAAACTTGCATGCATTCTTTTATGTGGAAATCGTGCGAATTTCGCGCTTATTCTATTACGTGTCACGGACGGTACTTTTCCGTCCTTGTAAAATCGTTTGTACAGTTTCGTGTAAGATTGATCATTTAAATTCAATTCTAGATTTACCGGAGGAAGATCAAGATATGTTACGCCATTGACGAAGTTTAATAATAAATTCTTTTAGTTCTTCATAGTTCGAGTTTTCTGCATGTTGCCGTACATCAAAGATCTTTTTTGGAAAGAAATGCCATTCCAGATTGATCAATCAGCGTAAATAGGTAAAACTAGACAATGATCAGGAAATGGCGCCATCAGAAAGAAATTCCCACTCCAAAAAACTAAATTAACAATTAGGTACTTTTATACCAAGACAACATATCGAAAGCCGAGTGAGCAGCTATTTCCCAATAGGCGGTCACTCAGTTACCCGAACTAAAAATATGAAGACATACATATGGTGCAAACAGCACAAAAAAAAAATGAACACCAAAATATAAAACAATTAGGACCACAACAGAAGTACCCCATTGAAACGAACAGTAATATAAAATTACTGGGGTCCTAAACCGGTTTTACAGGCGCCTAACCTCACCCTCATCTTCTGCAGTTGTTCACAACATTTTAATTAGTTACTAGTCAATGAATCATCAAATAAATAGTGATAATCACCACCACCACGATGAATTACAAACAAGGACTCGCAAATACAATTAGCTGCCCGAAGATGGAGTTCACTGGGCGCCAAGCAACTGAAAAGTGCGTTGAGTTTGATCTACGTATCCATTGAAAATCCGGAGCAAAAGAAAAATACCAGTTTAACCGCGGTGGGCCAGGCAACAGACAAGAAGCTTCGGTCCCGACCAATTAAAATGAATAGCTTTACGTTGGGTCCAATATAGAGTCCGACGCCCGAGCCACCGGCGTGCAATTAAAGAAGGTAACATAGCAGTAGCATTGTAGATATTTTAAAGGTTTTGATTTGTACTTGATCCTACTGCACGGATATATCAAAGTAACGGCACCACGAAGTGTCTCCTTTCAGTCTACATTGTATTTCACATTCTCGCAAACGATTTGTTGATTTTGTTGCTACGATCTTTACATTTTAAACTTGAACAAACGCAAGGAAATTCAAGTAATATCTCTGTATCCTGATAATGTTGTACATGGATTACCGTATGGCCGGCACCTACAGTAGATACTAAATACTGAGGCCCTGGAAGGAATGTCCCTGTATCCAGATTAGAGTTTCCGAAAAAATGTTCCCTAGATTTGAGTAAGTATCGCTACAATTGGCATCCTAATAGACATTTTTCACTTTTGAACGTAAATGCTGCTGGTGCGTGCGGTTACGACTTTCTGTGTGATGGGGGACGACTCGTGAGGGCATATGTGAGACTAAGACGAGGGGCAATATGAAGAATTACACAGTCAAAACTACCAACAGCCCAACGGAGACGAATTAAATAAGACATGCAATAAATGTTATAGTGTAGGACGTCTATCTCTGTAGCTCAGTAAGTAGCAAGCTAGGATTCAATACGAAAGGTTCTGGGCTCGAGTCCTGGTCGGACCGCTTTTTTTCTTTTCTTTATTTGTCTCCCCTGTGACAATAAAGCTAAGGAAATAAAAAAAAAATGTATTATCATCTGATTTTTTTTATTGGCGAATGCAAGAATCAGGAAATGCCCTTGTGCATAAAATACTTAAATCGTAAAGGAATTGAAGTGCGAGATGGCACCTCACACTAATGTTTCTCTCTTGTTGACTTTTAACCTGTTGAAATCGACAGCTCGATCGTATTTGTTTTGGTAGAAGAGCTGATCTTCGAGCGATCCTCATGTCAATATTTCTTTCTTGGCGACATAAAAATGTTCATATTCTGAAGGCTTGTACAGGAATAATGTGGCTAGGATAAGTTAGCCACCCTGAATGACTTTAAATGTTTTCCGCGGACGTAAGGCACTAACTCAAATTGTTTACAGGTCTCGGCAATAAACATGATAGTGACGTCAGATAATGTAACGGTAAATGGGCATTGCCGACTGTTGTAAATAGGTAATCCAGTTTTTCTACTGTTGTTAACTCAACTATTTTAACCTAAATTTTCGTCGTTATCACGTTAGCGCAGTGGTATAGTGCTAGACCCAATGCATGTATATAATGTTTCGCTGAAGTGTCGCTGTCGCAGGTTCGAATCCCGCTTAACGAATATCTTTTTTATTTTATTTATTTATTCATTATTATTATTATCATTATTTTGCGTTTTGATTTTTACTTTTTGTTTGCCAATCAGTTATTTGAATAAAAATACAGAAAACTGATAAATGAATTTTAAATGTGTACGAAAAATAAATAAAATATGAAGATGAAAAAAAAGAACATTGACATATTTGAAAAAAAAAAAAAAAAAAAAAAAAAAAACACTGGTGTAAAACAACAACATCAAAAACAACCAAAACAAAAACAAACAGACAAACAATGAAATTACAAAAAAGCAACAAAGATGATAAAAATTAAATGAAATACAGGGATTCGAACCCTCATCATAACTTTCCCGAACGCCGTATAAACATTATGTATGTCGTATCCTCTACCATTTGAGCTATGACGGGTAGACAACATCGCTTGCATTTTTATACTACTAGTTAAATGCCACGTAGGTTGTCTCCGTTACTTCACCGTTAATAACGGTATCTAACGGTGTAACCTGTCTACCCTCTCTATCATAGTATTTTCCAACGCGTCACTATCATGTTTGCAGAAAGACCTGTAGTGTACCTGTGCAGACATATGTATATATATAAGGTGTAAAAACTACAGTTTCACGTGCTGTCTCGTGAGCGAACATAATTCATTTGGCATGTTTATACATGTATTTCAAACAGATACTCGAAAGCTTGGTGGGGTTTATTTGGTTGATGTTTCGTTTTGATCCCATACAACACCCATCTGCATGTCATAAGGGCGATATCCTAACTACATTATGCATATAGCCATACTAATAATTTGAGGTTTTGTAGGCCTTCAACAGTATTTCAGCCATATCGAGTGCGATAATTACGAATTTTAGATGATTTTTGCAAGCCACAGGCTTTCTGTATGATCCTCATTTATTCTTTTGTAGTATGCGTGCTGTTTGTCTGGTTGACTTCAAACTAACACAGTGTTATTTTCAAGTAAATAAATGATAATAAAACTAAGAAACATCTAGTCTTTTTTATTTAGCTCACCTGAGCCGAAGGCTCACAAGGAGAGCTGATAGGATGGCCATGATCCGTCGTCCGTCGTCCGTCTTCGTCGTCGTCCACAATCTTCTTCTCTGAAACCACTTGGCCAATCAAGTTGAAATTTTATATGGAGCCTCCTTGTGTAGCGGCATTTCAAGTTTGATCGCGAAATCCATGTCACATGACCAATATGGCCGCCACGCCCATATATGGTAAAAACCACTCAAAAATCTTCTTCTCCAGAACCGGCGGGCCGATTCCCACGAAACTTGGTATTTATCATCAGTGAATCCAGCCCATCAAAGTTTGGCAAAATGATGACCCTGGGATGACCTTGACCTATTTTACGGCAAGGTCAATTTTGGAAACATAGGCTTTTACATGGGAAAAAGTAAAAACTATTGATTTTTTTTAAAACGATTGCAGCCAGAGACCTGAAAAGAGGTAGATGCAGACAACTAATGGAGTAGATAAAAGTATGTGATTAAATTAGGTCAAGGTCGTCTCTTGACCTTGGCCAGTCTGTTTTCCATACACACTTTTCATACACATGTACATCTTCATCTCTGAAACCGCTTGGCCAGTCAAGTTGAAATTTATGTGGAGCATCCATGGGTAGGGGGAACGAAAGTTTGATCATGAAATCCGAGTCACATGACAAAGATGGCCGCCATCAGTGACTCTAGCCCATTATAGTTTGATAAAATGATGGCCCTGGGATGACCTTGACCTGTTTTACGGCAAGCTTAATTTTGGAAACAGGCTGTTACATGGGAAAAAGTGAAAACTATGGATATTTCGAAAACGATTGCAGCCTGAGACCTGAAAAAAGGCAGATGCAGACAACTAATGGAGTAGATGTAAGTATGTTATTAATTTAGGTCAAGGTCATCTCTTGACCTTGACCAGTCTGTTGTTCATACACACTTTTAAAACATCTTCATGGCGGCCCCCGTGGTCGAGCGGTTGATAGCGCTGTTTCTTAATCACTCGATCATCTCACCGCTGTCTCTGGTGTAGGATCGCGCCCCACACTGGCCACATGTGAGACAAGCCAAGTTCTGTTTGCGGGTGTGCCAGGTGGTTTTTCTCGGGGTTCTGCCGTTTTCGCCCCGACTACTGATTGGCCCGTTTCGTATGAGCTGAAATTATCTTGAAAGAGACGTTAAACTGAATATATAAAAAAATCTTCACCTCTGAAACCGCTTGGCCAATCAAAGTGAAATTTTATGTGGAGCATTAGGGGGAACGAAAGTTTGTTTGTGAAATCTGGGTTACATGACCAAGATGGCCGCCACGCCCATATATGGCTAAAACCACTCAAAAATCTTCTTCACCAGAGCCGGCAGGCCGATTTTCACGAAAATCGGTATGTAGCATCGATGACTCCAGCCCATCATAATTTGATAAAATGATGACCCTTGGATGACCTTGATTTGCGGATCCAGACATTTTTACGAGAGGGGGTCCAACCAAAATGGTAAAATATTGTCGCAGACGAGGGGGGGGGGTTCAACCACCCCCCCCCCCAAAAAAAAAAAAAAAAAAAAAAAAAAAAAAAAAAAAAAAAAAAAAGAAAAAAAAATCCCAAAATTAACTTTTTATGTAAACTTTTCAGATTCCGGGTGGTGGGGGGTTCGGACCCCCGGTGAGCGTTTACAGGACCATTGGTCCTCTGGTTTTCATTACGTGTTGCTGGACGGAATATTTCCATCGGTATTCTGTTAGACCTCTCCATACACAGAAAAGGATGTATCGGAGTGCAGGTTAGCCAGCTGATCAAACGTGCTGCGAACCTTGATTAACCCTAAAACAGGACAACAATATTCTGAATTTTAAGCGCGCATACACACTCTAACTCACACACACACACTCACGCAAACACGTTCCGTAGAGGACTTTGTCTCGCAGTGGCTCAGTCAGTCGCCCCTGAAAATCACATGGCAAAAATAAATACGTAGTTGATATAAGACAGGTACAAAATGATTTTAATAAGAACATTTGACTCGTTTCGCAGGTTGAGCGCGAGAACGAAACGCCTACAAATGAAAATTGTTGTTTTTCCGTTAAACTGTCTAATTCTGATGGAACAAGGAACCAGAAGTGACCTTTGACACGAACTATTTTCTAAAATCGCACCATATATATATCACTTATCATGTTTGCCATTAAATATGCGTTACTCGTTCAATGCTAGTCGGATTTACAAATGCTTGGCGCGAATAAAATGCCTCCATTTTAACAGCTTCCAATGCAGAATTCGATTATTTTAGACACTCGTGTGTATAACTAGGCGTCGCTCGTTCGATAAACCGAGGTCCCGGCTTCGTATGACCATAACTGTTGGTGGGAAAAACCAATATCAACTATTTGTTATCGCCATGTGACATTTTACATACTGGCTTATGTATATACGTACATTGGTTCTGCTAAGCTACATTTTCACGTGTTTTTCGTGAACGCACAGAAAACTTTATACATGTATACATGGCATGATTTACGATTTGAAACATAAGTTGATCTTTAATTTTATGTGCAGTTTTTTATTCTACGCCTTACAACGTTTTGACATATTTCAAGTCATCTCGAGCATGGTCGGTTATCCATATCAGGATAACGTGTCCGTGAATACCCCATGGACCACACTTTTATACAGCAAAACTTTGGTATGCATGGGTATACCTATTTTAAGCTCACATGAGCCCTTCGGCTCAAAAAGCGAGCTTATAGGATGACCATGCCCCCGTCGTCCGTCCGACGTCGTCCGTCAACAATTTCCATGATATTCTCCTCTGAAACCAAATGGCAAACCAAAGTTAAACTGCTTGCTTCTTAGGAAGGGGGAACGAAAGTTTGCATAAATGACCCAGGTCACATGACTAAGATGGCCGCCATAGCTATAAATAGCAAAAACCTTTAAAACAATTTCTTCCCAGAAGCAGAAGTCCTTTGATTTTGAAACTAAGTTTGAAGCATCAGGCAATAGAGTTCTACAAAGTTGGTATACATCATAATGCTTGGATGACCTTGACCTATTTTATGGCAAGGTCAACTTAGGTCGCCCATGCATTTAAATGGGGAAAATAAGTTAAATGTAATTAAATGGGTGGAAACTTGCGATGCTGAAGATTTATGTCCGTGAAAACATTTAGTCCTCAGGGGTGTGTCTGCTCCTGCCCGGGGGCTATATACATGCATATGACCAAAATATTCAAACATCTCCGCAACCGCATGGCCGATCAAAGCCACACTTCATGGAAAGGGAACGAAAGATTCTATAAATGGCCGCCATGGCTATAAACTGCAAAAACCTTTAAAATGTTCTTCAGATTTTGAAACTTGGCATTAAGCATATACAAAGTTTATACATGGCCTAAATCATGACCCAGGGATGATATTGACCTATTTTACGGCAAGGTCAACTTAGGATGCCCATGCATCTAAAAACACAGATTGTGAGTACTCATTAGAACTGCCTCTGCGAGGCAGTTTTAGCGTGTACCAACAATCTATGTTTTGAGCAAAATAAAAAGATAAAAATGTTGAACTGAAAATTTTCATTTTTTACAACTTTAAAAACACTGTATATTGCTTGTTAAGGTTTTGTTATGCTAGCGTCAAGATACACGGCACCATTTTAGTGCACATGTATTACACATGCTGACAACAGAGCTACATGTACAACACCTTGATCATTCTTAACCTTATGGGCATTTTTTTGCATCCGGAATCGGGCGAGCATAAATGCGCATAAGTTTCTTACTCAATCAGTAAATATTACATAAATAATAAATTTAATTGGTTTGTTGATTTGAGGTTTAACGTTAATCCAACAGCAAAGGTCATATGGAAACGAGACATCAGTTTATAGTATCATCCGACAGACTTAAGGATCCTGGGATCAAACCCGCGGCCCCTGGTTTAAAAGGACGAACACATGCCGTTAACACTAACTGTTTTCGGCTTGTCAAGCAGCAATGTGGTTTGATAACTGATCCTGCTTGATATTTTTTTTTTTAAAGCAATATCGCTTTGGCAACAACCATCACCAATACAATGAACACTTCGTCGTAGGTTGCTGCCCAATTGATCAGTCTTACAATCACAGGTGACACAAACCAAATTCTGCTTGTGGGTGTGCCAAGTCGTTTTCTCAGGGTTCTCCCCCCCCCCCCCCCCCCACCTAGTTACTGATTTATCCGTCTCATATGAACTAAAATAATCTTGAACGGGGCGAAAATTGTATAAAAACGAAATTATGATCAGAAATGAGCACAATCAGAACCTTATCTGTAATCAAGTAACAATAGAATGACCTGGAATCGATACAATTAAATTTCACATCCTCACTAAGGTGGGCGTTGTGTAATTCTGGGCCCTGATTAGATTTTAACAGATAGCAAAACTTCTCCGATGTTATTCGCGCCTATAAGAAAAAAATGCATTCACATTCCATCATGCACGCTTGCTTAATGTAAACCATATAACGAGGAATATTCGGGGTCTCACGTGCAAATAACAACTATTTACATACTGGACCCTGGTCTCGACCGAAAGACGGAGTTACGCGTTGGACGTTTTACGAGGCGACTGACTGAACCACTACGACATGGAGTGCTTTATGGAAACACTTTAGCAACTCATAAAAATAATATTGAGTTAGTTTTATTTTAATCATATTTATTTGAATTCAACCAGGTAAACAACACGCATACAATATCACACAGAATAAATATGGATCAAAAAGAAAACTTATGTCTTGCCAAATTAATTTACTACATCGTAACCAGCACACTTGATATGGCTGAATTACTGTTGAAGGTCTACAATAATCAAAATTAGTTGTGTGGCTTGGCGAAATGTAGCTACATGTAGGATGTTGCCTCCATCAGACTTCGTATGGCCTGCAGATGACTGTCGAATGAGCAAAACTTCGACATCAAGCTGATAATCTGTTTGAAATATAAACAGAATGAATTATGTTCGCTCACGAAACAGCACGTGAAACTGTAGTTTTACATCTAATAAACACAGATATACATGTATCTGAACATGTACACTATACTATTTGATTTATTGTCTTGCGCATTTTAGTTCAGTTTTACGTCCCTTTCAAGATTATTTCAGCTCACCAATCAGTAGGTGGGGTGAAAACGTGAGCACCCTAAGAAAAACCACCTGGCACTCCCGCAAGTTGAACTTGGCCAGTGTGGGGCTCGAACACACACAAGACACAGCGGTGAGATGAACGAGTGATTAAGAAACAGCGCTCTCAACCGCTCGGCCACGGGGGCCGCTTAGTCATTAGAGGCTGTCAACTTATCATAGCCGCATTATCTGTACCAGCCTTCAGAAAATAAATGTTGACGTGAGGATCGGTCGCGGGTCCGCTCTTCTGCCGATTACGATCAAGCTACCGGCTTAAATCGGTGAAAAGACAAGAAGACTTAGTGAAAAACCTATACGTGCGGACTGCCTTCTCACTACACACTTTAATCCACAAATTAACGATTTTAGTATTAAATGCAGTAGTGCATTTTGTGAGTTTTGCTTTTTTCTTTTCTTTTCTTTTCTTTTTCATTTTCTAAGCTATATTGCCACAGATGCGAAAAAAAGGAAGCAATTAAGAATAGAAAAAGAATTTTTGTCTTAGCCGGACTCGAACCCAGGACCTTTAGGTTTTATTCCATACATGCTACCTACTGAGCTACAGAGTAAGACGTCGTGGACTATTTCTTTTTTGCCTTTCTTGTTTAATTGGTCTCCGTTAGGCTCTAGGTAGTTTTTACCAAGTAATTATTCATATCGCCCCTCGTCATCGTCTCAAATATGCCCTCACGAGTCGTCCCCCATCACACCGAAAATCGTAACCGCACGCGCCAGCAACATTTACGTTCAAAAGTGAAAAATGTCTAATACGAACGTATATTCTAAATATGCTTGCAGGACAGTATTCCATTCAGAAAAATAAACACCCGGTGCAAATTTAACCTAGTTTCGAAAACTATAATGATGTAGCACGCGAAATAAATGTCTTGATAAATTAGCTGACGTCGGTTATAGCAGGGACAGCAAACTCAAACCATTTAACACTTTTACTGCCACGCCTCTCAAAAAATCAATATGTCAGTGCCAAGCATGTATCTATTTTATTATTTTTATTGATTTATTAATTAATTTATTAATTATTATATTGTTACATATATGCGCATATCATATATCACTGAAAAGGGCTTTTCACGCTGAAAAATCTTATATACAATACATTTACCTCCCTTTAAAACTTTCATCTATAACCCGGGACATACCGGTATACCCGTAAAACGACTAGAGTCGTCGGTGGCAGTGAACGGTAAAAACGACTACAGTCGTCGGTGGCAGTGAATGTGTTAACGCGCTTGACTCGTTTCTTGCGTAACAGAACCTACCGTGTATGGATGTTGGAGACGTATTGCGTCGGATATGCAGTCACTTTTCATAGACGTATATTTTCACGTTTACAATATTACACATGGTTTACACATGCTTGTGCTCTTGATCCCATTTGAACGGTATAGATTAGGAAATAAACAAACTGTTTTCCTTAAATCACCCCCGCAACTAACGTCAGAGTGACGCCACAAGAAGTGATGTCGGGCGGTCGTTGTTTTGAGATTCTTTTCTAAAATTTTCATAAAAATATTTAGTCCACCATATAATACGATGTCTTATGCACCAGTCATGTGTGTCCCCACCCCACCCCTAAGGCCGGGGAATAGCGGGATGTTTAACTTTTAGGTTTTAAAGCCCTCCTAAAAGAACGGCACTGCGGGGTCAGATTTGTGGTGAAGTCCCTGCTAAAAGTCCCGGCTACCCGGAGACGAGTGACAACAATGTGGAAGAACAGCTGAGAGTTGTTCTAATGAATCAATATGAGAGAGGGGCTTAAATTTCTGCATATAAAAGTACAGATACATTTGCAAATTAAATAAGGACCATAAAGTAATCAAATGTATCAAAAATTACAGCTAATATCTAATTTGAATTAATGTGACCGTCTATTTCCGCGGGAAATTTAAAGCCCTGGGGTATGTTTTGGAATTAAAGCTACGTTGTTTTGTGGCAACCTTCACAGATATGTTGGAGTATTCAATGAAGCAAAAACAACATTTTTAGTGGTCTTTGGCAACGACGAGAATCGACAAAATCCATTGTGGCCGTTTAGAACTATTGACTAATATATGATCAGAAGTGGCGTTCGGCCCTTGACACTGTCGGAAATTTGTTTTACCGTGGCTCGAATCGTAGCCGTAAAACATCTCCGACCGTACATGCATATAAAACT
Organism: Rugalucina vietnamica; assembly: GCA_964017185.1. Taxonomy (NCBI): domain Eukaryota; kingdom Metazoa; phylum Mollusca; class Bivalvia; order Lucinida; family Lucinidae; genus Rugalucina; species Rugalucina vietnamica. The sequence goes on from OZ024876.1 coordinate 35,205,608, forward strand.
TTGTATGTAAATTTGCATTTTACCGTTTATTCTCACTACATGTAGTATCGATCTTCGTTGACGCAATGCAAGCTCCACGCTTCATGCGTGAGAAATCGTCGCGTGAATTATCCAATACATGTGGGCTGCGGGCCTTCGGACTGGCGGACCTTCGGACTAGCGGGCCTTCGGACCAGCGGAGCTTCGGACTAGTGGGCCTTCGGAATAGCGGGCCCTCGGACTAGCGGACCTTCGACCAGTGGGCCTTCGGACTAACTGGCCTTCGGACTAGCGGGCTGTAACCCTCACTCATAGACTATGTCATAGTGCGGAGAACAGACAGACAGGATGTCAGAGTGACAAATACCATGTGTGGTGCAGACTGCTGGGCAGATCAAGACTTGTTGTCAGCAAACTCAACCTAAGAATCCAGCCTGCGAGGCGACCTCAAGGCAAGAAAGCTCCTAAAAGACTGGATGTCTCAAAGCTGAATCAAGACAGCATGAGACAAGCCTTCTTAACGGACATCTGCAACCAACTGGATGCAATCAATCTCAGTTCACAGAACCCCGAAGAAAACTGGACAGTTTTCCATAAAGCAGTTCATTCTTCAGCTGCTTCTACTTTAGGACATCCATCTCGCAAACGTCAAGACTGGTTTGATGAGACTGATGATGAAATTCAGAGGCTTCTTGAAGAAAAACACCGATTGCACAACGCACAACAAGATGATACTAGCTCAGTATCCAAGAAAGCAGCCTACAGCAACATTTGTAAGACAGTCCAGACCAAGCTAAGGGACATGCAAGATTCATGGCTGAGAAAAAAAACTGAAGAAATTCAGTCTTTTGCGGACAGAAATTTCATGATGCACTGAAAACCATTTATGGCCCAAAGAGTGTTAATGTTCTAGCTAAGGGATTTAACTCATGCAATCAAGATAACCTCCCTTTGCATTATTGTGATGTCATAACGTCATAACGACGTAACGTCATGATCACCTTGGAGTTGATAGATGTCAGCCATTGTCAAGATTAAATAATGTAACTCTCAGTATATTTTGGATTGTTTTAGTATTATCAAATGGTAGCAGAGTGAGGTTTAGATCCTTGGTATGGGGAGACATTAGATATCAACTGAGCAGAGACTGGATTAGCAATTTAATGGATAAATAGAGATAAATACAGAGAGGAGTGATGTCTATATAAACATAGAGGACAAGAAAAAGAGGAAAGTTTAAAAGGAAACAAAAATCAAGCGTTTGGTGTATATTATAGCGTAGTGGTGACAATTATAGTGTGGGTTTAACAGCAGTTAAACTCTTCAGCGTGTTTAAAGTGTACTTGGCGTTGACAGTGTGGTGTTTGTTGTTTAGTACAGCGTGGCATTAGGTGTCTACAGCGTGACGTTAGGAGTCTACAGCGGGGTGTTAGTTGGCTACAGATTCTGACAAACACAGTGACACAGTGACTTCAGAGAATAGGGGTTATACAGAAACAACTTGGAGTATACACACAGCATTAAGCGGGCGTACAAAAGAAAAAGACAGTGCAAGTTTACAAAAGGAAGGAGAAAAACCATCAAGCGAGTACAAGGTGGTGAGTTACAAAACAGTATTTATACTTTTTAAAGAGACTGAGCATATTTCAAGATATAACTAAATGTCAGGATGACTACTAGGATAAATCCTCCATCTTTTAGCAGTGCTAAGAGTTATGAACGTTTTAAGCAAGAAATATTAGCATGAGATAACTGAATTAAGCAAAACCAAACAGGGTATAGCAGTAGCTTTGTCTCTGCCAGAGGAAGATGAGAGTCAAATAAAAGATAAAGTGTTTGATCAGATATCACTGGATGATCTCAAAAGTGAAGATGGTTTGAACATTCTAATAACCTTTTATGGATAAACATTTAGCTAAAGATGATCAAGCTGATAGTCTCGAAAAATTTGAAGACTTTGATGACTATAGAAGAAAAGAGGGCGAGTCAGTTCAAGAGTATATTGCCACATTTGATTGCAAGTACGTACAGAAAGGTGGCAAAGAAGCAGATGTCACTACCCCCAGAGATTTTGGCTTTTAAGTTGCTGAAGAAAGCAAATATTTCAATGGAGAAAAAATTATTGGTACTCACAGGTATGAACTTTGACAACAAGCATGGTTTATATGAGGAAGCAAAGGCGTCTTTGAAGAAATTCAAGGGGGATGAACCTGTTACAAGCGAGAAGCTGAGTATCAAAGTGGAACCAGCCTACATAGCAGATAATGAGGAAACAGTTCTGGCTGCTGGATATCACTACAAGAAACGAGGTGGCAGATCGGGGCCCTATCAAAATCGAACGGACACTGGAGCTGCACAGAGAAGTCCAAACTCACAGCCGAGAATGAAAAAGATGAATCCAGCTGGTGCAGATGGTAAAACCCTGACATGCAACTCGTGTGGTTCATTCCGACACCTGTTGCCAGATTGCCCGGACAGTTGGGAAAATATGAGCAAATTGAACATAAATGACAATGACAATATTATTTTGTAATGGATATATACTCTGCTATTAGCTATAGATAAGTCCAAACATAACTTTACAACTCAGTTGCTATAATTGTTATATACATTGAATTTAAGTGAACAGTACAAAATAATGCATGGGTTGGAGATCTCAAAAATGATAAAAGAGTACTTTCTACAGTGCAATGGTTTAAGTGTAATTCATGTTTGTTTTTTCCTTATTTTAATTTTATTCAGTATTTCGTAAATTTACTTTGAATGCCACATCCAGTTTTTATTTTCTTCTAAATTCTTTTAGATCTTAGATGCATCTAATTAGATCAACAAAAAAAAAAAAAAAAAAAAAAAAAAAAAAAAAAAAAAAAAAAAAAATATTAATGTTAATGTTCTAGCTAAGGGATTTAACACATGCAATCAAGATAACCTCCCTTTGCATTATTGTGATGTCATAACGTCATAACGACGTAACGTCATGATCACCTTGGAGTTGATAGATGTCAGCCATTGTCAAGATTAAATAATGTAACTCTCAGTATATTTTGGATTGTTTTAGTATTACCAAAGAGTTCTGAAGCCACCACATTGGTCAGTGCAGATGGAAACACTCTTCTCACAGATAAAGAGGCTATCTTGAAAAGGTGGGCAGAACATTTCAAAAATGTGCTGAATCGACTATCAAGCATCAAAGACGATGCAATCGACAGACCTCCACACATAGAGTGCAATGTTCTGTTAGATGAATTTCCAACCGTCATGGAAACAAGAAAAGCAGTTCAACAACTGTCATCTGGCAAAGCTGCAGGTGCAGATGCAATTCCTGCAAAGGTTTATAAGGCCGGGGGCTACTCATGGCAGAGAAACTGACAGAGTTGTTTCACTGTATGTGGAGGAAGGAGGCTATCCCACAAGAATTTAAGGATGCATCCATAATCCACCTATACAAGCGGAACGGAAATCCACAAGTCTGTGACAACCACAGAGACATATACCTCCTATGCATTGCTGGGAAGATACTGGCAAAATTTCTGTTGAACCGCCTAAATGTGCATCTTGGTCAGAAGGGACTTATCCCAGAAAGTCAATGTGAATTTAGAAAAGACAGAGGGACAATAGACATGATCTTCACAGCAAGACAGCTTCAGGAGAAATGCCAAGAACATAATGTAGATCTATACATGACGTTTGTCGACCTCAACAAAGCTTTTGACACATTTAGTCGTGATGGACTCTGGAAAATCATGGCCAATTTTGGCTGACCACCCATATTCATAGCAATGGTGCGGCAATTCCATGATGGCATGCAAGCACGTGTGCAAAATGATGGAGAGTGCTCTGAACCCTTTGAGGTAACAAATTGGGTCAAACAGGGCTGTGTTATGGCACCAACACTGTTCAGCATGATGTTTTCTGCCATGCTCATGGATGCTTTCCAGGACAGTGACACTGGTTTTCCAATTAGGTACCGTTTTGATGGCAATATATTCATTCTTAGATGGTTGCAAGCCAAAACTAAGGTGCAGACTGATGTGATAGATGAGCTCCTCTAAGCATATGAAATGGATAAGAATGCCAGCTCAGAGGCAAAAATGCAAAGGACCATGGCTCAAGTCTCACAGTCATGTGATAACTATGATCTCACAGTCAGCACAAAACAGACAGAGGTTGCACACCAACCAGCACCTGGAAAACCGTACAATGAACCAACCATCACTGTGAATGGACAAAAATTAAAAGTTATTGATAAATTCACCTACCTGGGAAGCACTCTTTCCAGAGCAGTGCACATTGATGATGAGGTCACTGCGAGAATTGCAAAAGCCAGTGTGACATTTGGAAGACTCCGTGCAAATGTCTGGGAGCGAAATGGAATCAAGCTTGACACCAAGCTCAAAGTCTACACGGCTGTGGTACTGCCAACCCTCTTGTATGTATGTGAGACCTGGACAGTGTACCAGCGTCATGCAAAGAGACTTAACCATTTCCACTTAAGCTGTTTAGAAAGCTGTTAAAATCAAGTAGCAAGACAAGTTTCCAGACACGGAGGTCCTGAAGAAAGCAGGGGTGCAAAGCATGCATACTGTCTTAAAGCTAGCACAGCTAAGGTGGACTGGCCATGTTATAAGAATGCCTGATGAGCGACTTCCAAAGAAAGTCTTCTATGGAGAACTACAGGAGGGGAAGCGCTCTCAAGGTGGCCAGACGAAACGCTACAAAGACACCCTCAAAGCCTCTCTGAAGGATTTTGACATACATATGGGGTCTTGGGAACAGACTGCACAGGAGCGATCAAAGTGGCGTGGTCTCATCAACAAAGGAGCAGCTCTCTATGAAAAAAAGAGAATCTGTGAAGCTGAAAGAAAGCGCAGAGAACGCAAAGCCAATACCAATGGGCCACCAGCTGAGTCCATGACATTGACTTGCTCTACTTGCAGCCGACAGTTTAGAGCTAGAACTGGCCTAGTCCATCAAAGAACTTACCTACACACACGAACCTATTCAAAAATAATGATGGTCTTTCTCATTAGTGAGAAACGAACGACCACGTAGTGTTCCCCGGTTGTAAGAGAGTAGAAACCGCTCCGCTAATATTTACATACGTTTGTCGCGAGAGGTAAGGCGGCACGGTCAAAGCAATCGCACTATACTGTAAACAACTGAGCCGCCTCGTGGGAAAACCAACAATGTGGTTACCGACCAGGTCCGACACAAACCGGTCTGTGCAGTAACAGAAGCAGGCTAGAAACTCGAAATTTTGGATTTAAGAAGAAGAGGAAGTGTACTATCCATGTAGCGAAAACAAAGGCGCTGATCAGCTTCGCGGTTACCACGAAGCTGATCTGCGCCTTTGTTTTCGCATATGCAGATTGTAGGTTTTCTCATGAGGCGGCTCAATTCATGTCCATATGCTTCACATAGCAACAAAAAACAATTTTAGGTGCCCCTTGTCTAGTGTTTCCGAAACTTTAGCATTTGAGGTAAACGGGCACAGTCAGTTTGTGCATTATACCTCCTAACATCCTACTATTATTTACTAAAACTGGGGTGTACCAGGGTATGCATTTGTCTTATACATGTATTTGATACTAAAGTTGACCCGGTCTCCAGTATGACATTCAGTTTGTTGTATGTGCTAATCAATTATTTGCCAAATTTGTGTAGTGCGGCTTCGCAACAGTCATTTTAAAGCAATACAAACCTGACATCTGTAGTATTCTTCATTACATTGTGACATCAGTGACGTTACGTCATGACGTTCGTTACCTGGTTACATTATCAGTCATCTTTCTTAGCTGCATTAAACACTTAAAACACAGACTTTTGAAGTCATTTCATTGGCGACGTTCGCTTCGGAAGCGGGAGGCGCGGGTTATAATACGGGCCGCGTCATACCAAAGACGTTAAAAATGGTACCAGTGGCTACCTTGCTTGGCGCTCAGCATTAATAAGGCAAGCACTGGATTCTCTTCTCTCAAAAAGATAACTTCAATGATGGGAGCTCCATGTAATACTCTGTTTATGAGGTGTTTGGAGTACTTGGCAGATTCAGATTCAGAATACTTAGGAAACTGAGAAATTAAAAGAAATACGGATTAGAAATGGCTCAGAACATTTAATCTACTGCCGCGATATATACATTCAGAAATTTGAACATTATGCCATTTAGATTGCCAGAAAATCAGCTGGATATCGAAAAAGATTGGGAAGACTGGCTGGAAGAAATCGAAAGGGAATTCCGTTATTTTAAAATAACAAGCCCACTAGACAAGAAAGATGCCATAATAATTTTCGGGGTCGGGAAATAGCACGGTTAGCAAAGCATTTGCCGGATCGAGATGATCCCCGCGATGAGTTAGATGAATTCAAAATATTGCGGAAGAAATTGAATGATTATTTTACACCAAAGAAAAACATGCATTATGCGAGGTATTTGTTTTTGAAGATGCGTCCAGGAAAAGAAGAATATACAGTTACGTATGCAACACGCTTGAGAGAGAAAGCACGCGACTGTACCTTTGGTACAACCTCTGAAGAGAGAATTCTTGAACACACAATTATCACTCATTCTAAAATAAGCAGCGCACCCCCTGTCTCGGGGTGTTGAATAAAAATTGGAGTGACATTGTTCAATATATCACCAAGGTTGGCTGTATTTTCAAAATTTGGTACTATCTCCATTTAAATCGAATAAAGTATGATACCCAGTTATGTTTTCTAAGATCTCTGGTGGTAGTGAATAATGCATGACCCCACCAAAAACGGCATGTCACAAACTGAAATGCAAAAATTCAAAAGACGATAGAATGAACAAATTCTATTTTATCACGAAACAACATCGTATTTGACATTAACTTTTGGTAAAAGGAATGGTTATTTTATATCTTGTAAACAAACAAAAATATCAAACATCAAAAATCGAAAAAAGCATGTCACAGAGTTTCTGTAATTTACGTGACGCTATAGAAAATTGTCCAAATCTTATACTGCTTTCTCTTATTGCATACCAAACTGTGTCAATTAAATAGTTGAATATGTCCTTATTAATATGGATAACTTATGGATTTTTCATTTTGCTTTACTATTTTGGTCAAATATATCTAATCCCCCTGCTTAACCATTGCGTCCCTTTTAAGATGTAATCATACGTGACACCATTTTTCTACAAATCCAACATAGTATTTGAAACAACGTTATCTGAATATGAAAGTATGGAGCATGAATACATCTCACAAAAAATAAAGTTAATATCAAACGACCCTAAGGTGGTTTTTTTCGGATGCTAAAGTTGAAAATGTAATAAACGTGACAGTAATTAACGTGACGGTACTTACTTTCAAAATGCCAATATCACATATTATATAGCTAAGATTGTGCTTTGAATAAGCGTCAATAAATGCTTTAATGTCCATTATGTACTTTTCAGTAGTTAAGTTTACGGAATATGATGTTTTTTCAAGCAGTGTCACGTAAATTACGCATTTGTCATGTAAAATACAAAGGTAGTTTAAGTCTATTTATCAGTTATAGTTGAAAACAGTTGAATCTAAAAGGATCACACCTCCTTCAATCAAAGACATAGCAATACTACATTTGTTATTCGCATTTGTCCATTCAAAAATACTGACCAACAGTAAAATATCAGCCCTAAGATTAATATACATTTTTATCAATATAAAACAGTTTTGTTTTACTAAATAATTACGTGGTTAATTAATCGAAGGATTTACTTCTTGTGCAGACTGGTTCAAATTCCATGCTTCATTTTAAGTTAGCAAAAACTCAAACATATCTAAGTTTGAAAATAATGTAGGTGACTTAAATATTACCGTCACGTAAATTACAGTATTCCGTCACGTATATTACATTTTTATAGAATGTTGTGCAAAAAGTAAAACAATATTAAAAAATGAAATAGGATCACACAAGATTGTCTGTTTGGAGTAAACGTATCCAGATAAATTCTTTCAGATAATATTTAATGCCATTGTGTATCTGTAATGCAAAAATAATTTATGTTGCGGTTTGCAAGTAATTTACGTGACGCTGAATAAAACAAGACCTGCCTTATAACAAGATGTATTTAGAAAAGTAATTATAAGCTCCGCCACTCATGTAGGACAAATGTAATTATCATTACATGTTTTGATATAATTCTGATGTACAGGTCAGATGTTATTATAGTTGCAAGTTAACAACACTGAAAATTCTGAATCAAGAAGCCTGCATCATACACATATTATCTAACATTTTTCGAAAGTAGATATGAAAGGATGTTTATTGTTTGATTTAATCTACTTAATATTGTTCTTTATTTGAGAAACTGAAGTCTGCTAGTCAGAGATATACATGGAGTTTGTGTTCTTGTTACATTTAGTTCATATGTAGTGTGTCACGTTGATTACCAAATTGGAATATACCCATCAAGTTTCAAAATGATGTAGAAATTGCAAGAATATCGGGAAGGTGGTGAAATTTTACAGTACAGGATGAAGCCTGAATGGTCTACAATAGTGATGGTATGTCGAAAAAGTGTAATTCTTAAAGTTTATTTTTCTTCATTTTTTTCTCCAGGATTTGCACCTTATTTTAGAATGAGTGAATCCAAACAATCAGCAATAGCACATTGATTCAGAAATTAATTTGCAAGAATATTTAAAGGAAGCGGGACAGATAGAAGATATTTCTCGCCAGATGCAAGATATGAAACCAAACCAACATTATAATACAAGAAAGATTTTGATGCAAAGAAATCACAGAAACACAGCAATCGTTTGTTCTTATTGCGGACTGAAAAATGCCCATGCAAAAGGACGGAACAGTCCAGCGTATGGGGTACAGTGCAGGGTATGTTACAAATTTGATCATTTTGCATCTGTATGCAAATTTAACAGTATGAGACAGCAAGCAAAAATAGAATCACCCTGGCGCTAAGAAGAACCGACTGGACATAAGCGACAACAGAGATCTGAAGAGAATATTCAGAAAGTGATCTTAGTTTGGAAGAAGCTTTAGAGAAAACAATTTCTCAGATAAGAATAAAGACAGTGAAACATTTATCAGAAGAAAATCAGAATTTATCTAGTCAGATAGAAGCTCTACACGACAGTACAGCTGTATTAGCATACTAGAGAAAGAGCTTGATCCCGTTTGTTTTTCTCGTAAGATAAACAATAGAATCCCCAAAATTAAGCACCAAAAGACGTCTTATCGCTGTTTCAAACATTTTAATGAAGTAAATTTTCTCCGGGATCTATCTCAAGATCTGAATATGTTTACGAGCGATCAACAAACCATTAATGCTGATATGGATAGATGGTCTTCAATTATGGTGCATCATTTAAATACACATGCTCCGATTAAAAGTAAACATGTAAAATCTAGTCGACTACCAGACTGGTTCTCTCCAGATATAAAGAACATGCAAAAATTGCGAGATAAATATAAACGTCTTAAACAATGGTCAGAATATAAAACTTATCGAAATAAAACTAGACAATTAATCAGGGCATCAAAACGAAAATATTTCTCAGAATCCATCAGCAAATCAAAGGATTCAAAACATATTTGGTCACACTTGCGCACGCTAAATGGAGACTCAATGGCTTCTAATAAACGCTTACCTGAAGAAATTATTATCAATAATGAATGCATTACACAATCAAATGACATTGCTCAAAAACTAAATGAGTACTTTACTTCAATCGCTGACATCCTGAATCAAAATGATAATGAAACACCTACGTTAAATACCGAAAAAATGACTCAGTTTGTTAATGAAAAAATACCAAATAACACATTTTTTAACATACCTTATATATCTCCTGAACAAGTCACTTATTATATTAATAAGCTCAACTGCTCCAAGGCAACGGGTCTAGATGGTATAGGGCCAAGAATTTTGAAACTGTCTGTCGATGCAATATCCCCATCGATTGCTGAGTTAATAAATAAAAGTATTACCACAGGATGTTTTCCTTCCCAGCTTAAGCAAGCTAAAGTCTTACCAATTTATAAAGGAGGAGATAAAACAGATCCTTCCAACTATAGACCAATATCTATACTGCCTACTATATCTAAAATTTTCGAAAAACATGTCCACAAACATCTCATGGGTTTTCTCAATAAATACAAACTGCTTCACGAAAGTCAATCGGGTTTCCGCCATAAACACAGCTGTCAAACTGCACTAATCAAACTAATTGATAGTTGGTTGGAATGCATTGACAGCGGTGATATGGTCGGGGCCCTATTCATTGACTTTCGAAAAGCTTTCGATCTTGTAGACCATGCTATCTTAATGAAAAAACTGTCCATTTACAAATTTAGTCAGTCGACTCTTCAGTGGTTTAACTCATATCTTAGTGATCGCCAGCAGACAATCGAAAGTGACCGAGGAGCTAGCGACTTTTCTTATGTTCGTTCTGGTGTCCCACAAGGTTCCATACTAGGTCCTACATTATTCCTAATTTTTATAAACGATCTCCCTCTTTGCTTTGATTATTGTAATTCTGATCTTTTTGCTGACGATGCAACCTTCCATGACAAAGATAAAGACATAGACATTATTGAAAACCATCTGATATGCGATTTCGAAAATGCTGTTGACTGGAGTAAACCAAACAAAATGAAAATTCACTATGGTAAAACCACGTGTATGCTTGTAGGTTCAAGACCGCGTTTGAATATGTCTCGTAAACTTAACATTCAGATAGAAAATAATAGTATACAAAATGTATCCAAACAAAAACTACTAGGTATTTATATTGATGAAAATTTGACCTGGTCTACTCACATCGATCACCTGTGTTCGATCATTGCATCCAAAGTATCTCTTCTTCGACAACTATCTGAATATGTCTCAGTTGAAACTCAAAAGTTGTTTTACCAAGGATACATTTTACCCTACATTGATTATGGTTCCGCAGTATGGGGATCCGCTGCTGGTATTCACATTGAACGCTTATCAAAATTACATAAACGCGCTGCTCGGATAATTTTACACTGCGAATTCAATACACCATCTGAAGATATGTTTAAAGAGCTTGGCTGGTTTTCAGTTTCAAACCGAATGAAGTACAACAAAGCTGTACTTACATATAGAGCATTAAACAATCTTACGCCAGAATACATTTCCAATTTATTGAAACCTATCTCAGAGGTACATTCCTTAAACTTACGATCAACAAACAATGGGTCACTATACGTACCGAAATCACATACGTCAATATACGATGGCTCTTTTTCTTGTTCAGCGCCTAGGCTATGGAATGCTCTTCCTCAAACTATACGACATGCTGGTTCCTTAAATGTTTTTAAGAAAAATCTTAAAACTCATCTTCTGAATTGATAATGTTCGTTACAATCTTAAGCAAGTTTTAAATTGGTTTTAGCCTAAAAATGCATTTTAAGTTTTACCTTGCATGCACAGCCTGCTTTACTTAAATGTAAATGTTTTTATACGCTCAATTGCAATATGCATTTTATTATGTATATTTGAAACATTTTAGTTGCATGCTATTTAGATAATGCATGATTCTAAACCTGCACATTATGACTCAACATAGCTTTAATCTCTTTTATACATATTTAGTAATGTATGCTTGTTGTGTAGGCTTATATCTGTATTTGTCCTGAATGTTGCATGTTTCTACTATTGTTGTTTAGTGTGTATATATGTATGATATGTTATTTTAAAGAGGGCCACAAGGTAGAATAGCTTTTAAGCTAATTGTGTTACCCTCTCAAAACAATGTATAAATAAATAAATAAATAAATAAATAAATAAATAAATAAATAAAGAAGACAGTGAACTTACTGGCATCACACGAGATGCACAAGGAAGACCATGGAGGCATGTCATGCAACAAAATGGAAGAAATGGACAGACGGAGAAAGATGGTGGATGAGAGCTCATCGAAATCTGATGTATGCCATAGAGACCCAAAGCGTTGTGATTCAGCCACCGAGACAGATATTGGACACATGATAAGTTGGCTTGAAAGTGAAGGGAAAGACATTAGTTCCACAAAAATTATGCCGACGAAAGTAAACAATAAGGAGAGAAATAAATCAAACAAGAGGCGGAAAAGTAAATACAAGAGACATTGGTGATGACTTTTCAAGGACTAAACAAAACACTCAACGCGCTGACAGGACTATCTTTGTAATAGGTTATATAGAATGTTTTTTTAATTATTAAGCTGCACTTTTGTTGATCACATTCTATATATTTTATGGTAAAACTGTTATACTGCCATTATAAGATGATATGGCAAATCTCTTTATGAAAAGGGAGAGATGTAGTATCCTTCATTACATTGTGACATCAGTGACGTTACGTCATGACGTTCGTTACCTGGCCCCGAGGTTATAAAACTTTTTTCATGCTCGACTCAGCTGAGCTTAAAATTTTGAATGCTCATAATTACTGAAATAGTCTAAATAAATTGAAATTCCAGGTTTAAATCACAATATCCTGTAATTTATCTTGCTAATAAATGTTAAAATGCCAACAATTGTTGGCATTTTAACATTTATGAGCAAGATAAATTTTAGTCTCAGATGAGCTGAGCATGAAAAAAGTTTTATAACCTCGGGACCTGGTTACATTATCAGTCATCTTTCTTAGCTGCACTAAACACTTAAAACACATAGACTTTTGAAGTCATTTCAACATCGACTCTGTAAAGTAAGAAATCATGCTTTTTGCTATGTTGCATTCAAAAATAATGTCACTTTCTGTAATTTGAATATCAAATGAGCCTCGACGCGAGAAAACCGGTCTTCGGGGTTTCCGACCAGGTCCGATACAAACCGGCCTGTACAAGCTCAGAAAAGAGCTAGAAGCTTGAAATTTCGGATTTAAGTAGAAGAGGAATTGTACTATCCGAGTAGCGAAAACAAAGGCGCTGATCAGCTTCGCGGTTACCGCGAAGCTGATCTGCGCCTTTGTTTTCGCCTAGGCAAAAATCCGGTTTTCTCACGATGCGGCTCAAATCATTACAGTAGCTACAATGTGCATATAAGTGCGAGGGTGCTATGAAATGTACAAGATGTACAGTAACTGAACTCATTCAATTTGTTGCTAGTGGGACTCAAGTAAAAGTACAGTAACAACAGTATTTTGTTCGAATTTCAGCCATGTGAATTGATCGGAGACGTTCAGGGCAAAACGTGATAAAATATAACTGATAATAAAATATAATTGTTAGATCCTTTGGAAGCAGTAAAAACATTCAAAGAGAGGTGGGTCATATTGTACAATTTCGGGTAATGAACCTTCATCAGTGACCCTTTACAAAACTGGCAGCGAAAGCCAGACATTCATGATTGCTGCAATTTCAAGAATTTTCACCATATAGTCTAAATCAAGGACTTTAATTCCCAAAGGGGCCAAATATGCAAAATTCTGTTAAGATAATAATTCTTAACGTACAGTATATTTGAAATACTCCAAACATCTTCACTGATCTCAAAGGATCAAAAGAAAAATATAATCTGCACTATGGATGATGTACTGGGAGACTTTTTAGGGCCGCCACACGGCACAACACCAGCTGCAGTAATAGCAAATAAAATATAACCTACATCAGTGGGAGTACAACTGGGGATCTATACAAGTTAAACAGTGGAATTATAAAACGAACCGTGCCTACGGTTAGCTAGCCTATGCCCAGACAAGGTTTTTAAAAGCCGTGGAGAGAATCATAGATTACCCGCTGGGGCTGGAGATCTTATCTGAAATTTTGTCAGTATGCAAAGTATGCAGTGTTACATGCATCTTGTGTTAACAGAGAGCTCGTTACATTATGTAGTTTACATTAAACATAAGTCTAGCATTCACACATTTCACATACCATATACAGTTCGTGCACGTCGAGAGAAAGAAAGCCATTAGAAAAACAAAACAATAAATATATAAATAAAATACAATATTTTTACTGATTCACAATTACAGGCCCTCCCTTACATATCTTCTTGGCACCTGCCCCTATATATCCCCATCCCATCCACCAAACGCTTTATCTACCCCCAACGTCCAACACCTTACGGAACCATGGCCCGTAAAACCGTCCACCCCAACCCCTTTTTCCACCCTCATGACCCCAATCCCTTAACCCCCACAGTACCATCCCAACCACTCTAGTTCTTTTTTTTTTCAAACAATACAATTGACAATGATACATGAAAGATGCCAGAACATATGAATATATAAACAATATATAAGGTGTAAATACCAAACGCTTGCTTAATGAGAAGGAGAAGACAGAGAGAAGAGCAGGCAAAGGGCCTGTATTTAAAAAGTTGAGTACTTTAGCAGGGTAATATTATTTTCAAGTTACCTTTCTAAATTAATATCATTGAGAAATTAAAAAATAACAAACATGCAAGAGAAGAGAGATCCTGCAGCAGTTTATTACTCATGCAGAGAATCTATTCTGAAGCATGAAAGCCGCATCAGAGGCAGATAATTAGTTTTGGGGAAAACAATATAGGAAGACAAAAACAGAAAATCTCAACAAAAAAAAAAAAAATGTCAAGGACAGTGAATATTACTCATTCATTTGTACTGGGAATAAAAAATGATAAAGCCGTGACCATTTCTTCATAAACTTGTTAAATTTATTATTTATGTAGGAAATGTATTTCTCACTGAGCATTTTTTTTTTCTTTAAAAAGTTTATAAAACATTGGATATAAATAGTTCTTGAAATAAATTTATTTTTGTAAATAAATAACTTAGCTAAAACTTTAAATATAATTTAGAAGTTCATTGTTACCAGAGTATGAAAAAAGCACTGGCCTATCGACTAAAGGTAAATCAATATTAACGTTTGTTATAAGCCATGTTCTAAGGCCACTCCAAAAAGCTTTTACCCTGGGACATGTCAAGAATAAATGTTGTGTTTTTTTCCGGCTGCTCCCTACAGTAAGAATATACCTCGCTATCGATTTTATTTATCTTGAATAGAAACGAATTTGTAACCAAAATCTTATTGTTTATTTTAATTCGAAAATCTCTAATTTGAACTTCATGCCAATATTTTATATTTCTAAAGTATTATTTCCAATCATTTTCACTTATATTACCTATCTCTGCTTGCCACTTGCCCTGTGGTATATATTCGTTTACATTTACCCAAACACCATAAAATATTCTACTGCCTTTCTTAGTCTGAATTAGTTTTTGACCATAAACGTTACAAATTACATTTGTTTTATTTTCTAAAACATGATCCGAGTTCTCATTTAATGCGGTTGTCCATACCAGAGGAATACTGTGAATAAGATGTTGATCATCTAAAAAACGTTCCATTTATATTATACATGGCTTTCAAATCATCAAAAGAATAAAATTTCCCAGTTTCAGCTACAATGTCTTGTATTGTTCTAATACCCTTATCATACCAATTTTTAATAAAGAGTTTTCCTCGCCCTATATTTTCGTTATACCAAATAGGCGATTCAAGCATATGAGATACCCTTTCAACCGGAAAAATTTTACAAAATTCGGCCCAGTTTGCCATTATTTTTTTCCAAAATGGATTATACAGGTTATTATTTGATTTAGTTGCAGAGGAACCTCCGACAGAAAAGAGCATCTGAAAATTAATTTGGGATAGGTTTATCCATTCCATTGGCTTTGATTGTTGCAATATTCGTCTGAGCCAGGATACCGTTAATGCTTTAATAAATGATCTTAGTTCAACCATTCTGAGGCCAGCACAAGCAATATTCTTAACAATATTTTTTCTTTTTATTCTATCCTGTCCAGCATTCCAAAGAAATTTGTAAAATATATGTTCAAGTTCCTTTATTAATGCATTAGGTGGGTCTGGCAACGAGAAACATAGGTGAATAAATTTGGATATCGCAAGAGATTTTATTATTGTAATTCTCCCAGAAAGGCTTATGGCATAATTTACGTTTAAACCACTGATTCAGCAGATATATACGGGCCAAGATCTGCTAAAAGGGGTCTTATGACAGAAAAATGAAAAATTAAGATATTAATTACATATGAAAGACCAAGTTTCTCTAAGTATTTCCTGAAAATTTGAAGAGATTATCTTTACAAATAGCAAAGATATGAACGTTGAAATGTGTGCAGTTGATGCAATCTAAACATGACGTCATAAAATTGTTGATGACGTTTGGACGTTGATGACGTTAATGTCTTTAAATCACTTTAATTAAAAGAAGGTAAGACTAAAATTCTCGAAATTATATGTGTTTCTTGAAGTTTAACATCTATACTACTGCACAGACTATGCAATAGGCACAAATTCACAAACTGTTTGATAAAACAAGCAATACAAGGGCGTACCTGTTTTTTAAAATGAGGGTAGTCCTTATGGGTTAATGGTTGCCATGGCAACATACATGATAATTATAACGTTTCAACATAAGAGAATTATGTGTCTTGGATTGTGTTACAATATTAAAGCTGTATGAAATAAGTATCAGAACATGCCAAATATTTCAAATTTAGATGATTTTTAAATTTTAATAGCATAAAATGTACTTGAATGCCCAATGACACCCTTTACCAGATCCGCGCTCTTATCTTTTCGCAAAATTTCATTAACATTTAAATCCCATATGTTAAAAACTAATGGTGAAAATGTAACACCTAAGATTTTTAAGGGTTATTGTGACCAATCAAATGCTAATTCTTCACAGAGTGTTTCATGAGAGCCGCACGACGAACCGATCCATAACGCTCTTGTTTTTTTTTTTCAACATTTATTTTCAAACCTGACATAATATAAAATTGTTTTAGTGTTTCCATAGCTGCTTTTAACGATTTTTCTGTGCCATCTAATATCAATTGAGTGTCGTCTGCATATTGTGATAACTTATATTTTTTCCGTTTATTAATATACCCTTAATGTCATTGTTTTTTAATATCATGTTTCCTAAAATTTCTGCACATAGTATTAATAAATATGGGGAGATAGGGTCTCCTTGTCTACAACCTCTTCCTAAATAAAAACTATCTGACATAAAACCGTTTCGTAAAATACCCTTGTTGAAATAGACTTATCCATTTTTAATCGAATTTCCAAAATTAAAGTAATCTAGGACATCAGAAATAAAACCCCATGATACTGTATCAAATGCGTTTTCAAAGTCAATAGATAACAATAAGCCAGGTACATTTTGTTTTTTTCGCCTCAAATAATATATCGTAGATTAATCGTACATTTTCCCCTAAAGATCTTCCCGCGATAAAGCCTTTTTGATTTTCGCTTATTAAATTATCTAGTACTTTCTTAAGTCTATTAGATGTAACTGCTGATGCAAGTTTATAGATCACGTTAAGTAAAGAAATAGGCCGCCAGTTTTTTAAATTAAATCTAGATTTATTTGGTTTGGGAATACAAGTAATCACACCCTGTTTCTGTGTAATACTCAACGAGCCTGTACAATAACCATAGTTTAAAAGACCCATACCGAATAGTCGCATTTGACGATTCTCTTGTCGTTAATATATCAAGAACATGTTTCTTATTAGGCTAGAAATTCAAATTTTCTAATGTTTTACATTTTGAACACCTTTTATCGAAAACAAAAATGCGCTTTACGCGGTGTCGGAAAAGGGCCGAAAAATCAAAGGGGAAAAACTCTAGCGAGACCAAACCGGAAGTGACGTTTAGTCGTACAAAATATCAGCCATTTAAATGAAAGACACACAAAGTAAATGCTTACACACACATTTATCACAAATTTTACACCATGCAACGCCGACGTTTTACTTTTTCTTGTTCTTTGATAATTATCAACATTATCGGAAACATTTTATTAACAAAACATAAAAGGAGAATAAATTATGGTACAGTACTTGCATGTGAAAATAGCATTTCGCATATAAAGTCCCGCATTTGAACCAGTTTTTATCACTGACAACTTCTCGTAGTTCATAATCTTTCTTTTGTTACGGCCGCTAAAACAACAAATTTGAATACCCGACACTTTTATTACCTTACCTTACGCGGTGTGTATGTCGGTGATCTATGATGTTTTTATGTGACACACGCCGACACACGCCGCTAGATTGCGGCATATATCACTCGGCGGCACGTGGCAGATACTCAAAGACACTCCAATCTCATTAAGTAAACGAGTCTACCGACATTGACTTTTGTTCTACATATCCTAATGCTTGAATTAAGAATAGACTACTATTATTTTGATCTTTCTTTCTACATTTAATCAAATGTACACGCATTTATTATGATATGATTTTTAAGTAAGCGACGTCATGAGAAGGATTGCATAAACCAAGGTGGAATTCCTATGATTTTATGTGACGAATGTATAAGTTGAAATGGTAGTAACCCCATACAGTCACGACGCATATGCGCATGAGGCGTTCAAGCGCAGACACCACGTAATTCATTCATCTCGCCCTTCCTGACCTTTATTTAAAAAAAGGTAGAGACGATGACCGGCTATCTGTTAAGAATTGTAAGGAATCGTACGATTGTCTAATTATAAGTTTATTGATAAGACTGCGTATGCAAAATATGTATTTTCTTTTCTAACGTGATTCTGCCTTCTTAATTTGCACATCGGTGTCAAAGAAATGATTCCCAAATTAATATTAAGACAATCGTAGAGCAATCTTAAGCGCAGTAGGACCGGGACTTTACGCGGCTGCATTAAAATATTAACACACACACACACACACACACACACACACACAAGAGAGAGAGAGAGAGAGAGAGAGAGAGAGAGAGAGAGAGAGAGAGAGAGAGATGTGGTTCGGATAACACGGCATACGACTTACATGAACAAGTATATCGTAATGTTTTCTTATGAAAACATGAGCGCTCATATACCCATATTTGCGGTTTTGCTTCTTGATCAAAACATTGTTGTCGATACGTGTAATTGTTAACTGAACTTCTGTATATAATGATGTTTTAACAACTACATGTACCTTTATTATTGTGCGTAACCCCCAAAATAATGTTTTATTGGTTAACCGTGTGGATTGCACATGATTTGTATTTGTTGATTAACATTTGCAAATGTGTCCTTAAAGAATGAATGTACTTGAACATATTTTTATTCGCCCGAATGGAAAATAATGTAAGTGATTTGTACACTAGAGAGAGAGAGAGAGAGAGAGAGAGAGAGTTTATTTTCGATTTGCAAAACTTAGTCGTCACATTGGCAAATGCATGTATTTCTTATTACTTTGATACTGGGATCTGAAATAACTGCCATTGGATTCAAACTTTGGTAAAGTGCTAAATGCCTCATGTCTGTGAATGTAGAAAGTGTGTTATTTTTTGTCTAGATTTTTAAAACAGCATATAAAATCATTTCGTAATAAAACAAAACTACATACATAATCATGACACGAATGGCCTTGTTATTACGTTATCCGATGGTCAGACTTTATCGGACTTTTCCGAGATGACGTCACAGATACTAAGCCACGCCCACACAGGTAAGACAGCGGAAAAACCCGGAAACAACCGATAATTTGGTTCCGTACTGCAATATTTAAAAAAGTCATTAATTTGTATACCCGCAATGTGAAATTTTGTTTTTTTGGACATGGATCGATATATTAATATGATTTATTTTGATTTTTAATCGAAATAGTACGTGGAATATCGTCTTTAAGGATTTAAGAATAAAACAACCAATGTCGATCCAAAAGAACTTAAACAATTCTACCGTAAATCCGTCCAGACCGGGACTTTTAGCATTTTCATGTTTTTCAGTGCGAAAGTTAATTCTGAGTAAGATATCTCACCTTCTAATTCCTGCGATTCCTTATCTGATAATTCTTTATCATTTTCCCCTAAGGCTGAGCTTATTGAAATATTTCTATCTAACTTTTCTTGCGCATATAGATCTTTATAAAAATTTGCTTGGCATTTTAAAATATCAGCTGTGTTTGTAAACTCTTCTCCCTCTGTATTAATTAATTTTTTAATCACTTAACTAGTATAATATATTTCGTTTTTCTAAATTAAAAAAGTAATGGGTAGCTTTTTCTCCTAATTCTTCATACCTGCTTCTAGAGCGCAGCATCATTCCTTAAATCTTAGCTTTTTGAATATCATATAACATTGTGTTCTTTCTATCTAGGTTATTTAAAGTTTCCTCGGACATATTTTCAAAATTTTTATTTACTTCATTTTCAATTATCTTAATTTCTTGTTCTGACTTCAATTCTTCTTGTTGATGTTGTTTCCTTTTAAATGAGCTGTATTTTATTGTGTTTCCGCGAATAGTAAGTAGAAGTGTTTCTAAAAAAAGTTGATCATTTATGTTAAATTCTGTTTGTTCTGAATTAGGGTTATCATCGTTGTTATTATTGTTCTTGGTATACGTTAATTAGACTGTCGATATTGTATCTTTAACTAGTTTAATGTATTCTTGATCCTTAAGTAACGAGTTATTAAATTTCAAATATCCCCTTCCGAGTTCATTGTTGTAATTTAAAACCAAATCCATTGTAATGCCACTATGGTCCGTTCTATAGACCGGAATTATATTTGTTGCTTCGGCGTATAGAAAACATTCAAAACTAATTGAAAAGAAGTCTAAACTAGCTTACTTGTATTCTGACCGGATTTTTTCGACTCCGCGTGTATTCTTTCTTATCTTCAAGGTATATTCTATTAATATCAAGGAAATCATCTTCTTCTATTATATTTTCTAAAATTTCAGCACGAGGATTGTTTATATGCAAATAATTATTTGTATCAAGATCGGGGTTTATCACAAGGTTCCAGTCGCCACACATTATGATATTATCATTATTTAAGGATTCATACTTTTGTCTTAATTCCTTATAAAATTTTGGCTTATCATCGTTAGGACCGTAAAGATTAATAAGAACAAATGTGTTTCCATCAATGTTTATATCCAATATTAAGTAGTTTCCATTTATATCTGAAATAACTTGTTCTACTTTATATTCAATGTTGTTATTCAATAAAATTAATACACCGCGACTGGAGCTATTAAAACAACTAAAATAAGCATCTCCGCCCCACTCAGCTTTAATATATGATTCATGTTGACTCTGAATATGTACATCTTGAAGGCACACAATATTGTATTTTTAACTCTAACATGTCGGAATACGGCTCGTCGCTTCTGCGGGTTTCCCAGTCCCTGACAGTTTTGAGAGAAAATTGTTTTCTTACGGATCGTTTCTAAATTTCTATCCCCTAAACCAAAGCTCTCCAATGCGGCCCAGTACAAAGATCTAAACATTTCATGCACAATTTGAAGATCAATAATTACCTTGTGTTTTAACGAACCTGCTTCAAAACAGATACAGTCAAAGGAAAGATAAAGAGAAGGTAAGGAGATGTAGTAAAAGAATTTATTTTCCGATTTGTGCTAACGACCTGAAGAAAAATGGGGACATAATTTTTTAACTATTTGTATGTAAATTGAGATAACTATTTACAGGCTGTAAGTGTATGTACATGTATATACCACTCTAGTTCTAGCCCCATTCTAAACCCAGCCTAATCCCAATCCCGAAACCACCTAGCCCTATTCCAACCCCTTAAAGCCCCAGCCAAAGTCCAACCCTTAACCCTCATAACCCCATCAACCACGACCATGAACCCATCCCAGATGTGCGGAATCTCACCGGGGAAACCGCTTAGTTGAAGCGAAGGTATAGTACATGTACCGGCGCTCTTTGCTCGGACTAAGTCTAAGCGGAGTATCGTTCAACATTGTGTTGAACTCGCACCTTCTACAGCACTTTGCTGTAGCTCATAGGCTTGGCACTTAATAACTGGTGTTGAACCATGTGTGGCGTAAGAACTAAGCTTAAGAACAAATCAAATATTAATTGAACATGATGTAATAGAGTTTCATTATGTATATAATGAAACAAGTCAATTGTGAGGTTTAAAGATGTGTATACATATGCTTTTTATATTTATACGCTGAAATATATAAAATTTATTTTGAAACACCCATCGTGTGCAGCCCATTTCATGTGAACATTAGAGAACATTAGAGAAGCTGATATATTGAGTAGTTTCCCTTGTGTTTGAATGCTGAATAAAACGGATAATTTAGCTATTATACAAACAGGCCCAGTAACATGGCCGAGTGGAGCAAACACACCATTGCTCATCATTGTTATTGTTTGACAAATGAACAGTGCGTTCAAACATTGTCAATGGAAAATGTACAAGATTTTTTTTTTAAATAATTTTGTTCATATTCTTTTTAATTTTTTACCTAATCGTACAATTTTAAAATATTCACACGGAGGGCAAAATCAATAATTTATCACATTGATAAATCCAAAATGCCCACTTGTTTGTTTCATAAACTAGATGTTTCAAGTGGTTGTTCTCTTACCACGACATGTTCTCTAAAAGTAACATATTCAGGGAAATATTCCTGTGAAAAAAACGGGTAGGCTTTGAATTAATTAAACATTGTAAGGTTCAAACTGATCATAATTGGAAGCAGTTTGTGTCCAACCGTTGGACATTTTAGCAGATAAACTGCAGAAGTATGAGAATATTTCCAGGTCCCTTGACTATATTGGAAGCGACACGTTCCTCCACTTTGAATGCTTTAAAGAAACTACCATTTTTGCCAAAACATTGCAAAATTTCCATTTCCCAAAATATTCAACAGACAGACAGACATGCAGACACCGTATCAGCTTCAATACTTTTATATGAGCAGCCGCATGGGAAAACCAACAGTTTGCGTAGGCGAAAACAAAGACGCAGATCAGCTGTGCAGTAACTATTTATCAGCGTCTTTGTTTTCGCTACACGGATAGTACAATACCTCTTCTTCTTAAATCCGAAAATTCAAGCTTCTAGCCGGTTTGTGTCGGACCAGTCAGAAACCCAAATTGTTGGTTTCCTCATGGGCATGCTCATAAATGGATTTTTAACTGAACTGGGGATTAGCGGGC
Organism: Rugalucina vietnamica; assembly: GCA_964017185.1. NCBI lineage: Eukaryota > Metazoa > Mollusca > Bivalvia > Lucinida > Lucinidae > Rugalucina > Rugalucina vietnamica. Next base: position 35,228,529 of record OZ024876.1, read on the forward strand.
TCACAAGGTGAACTTCAAGGTTTGGAACGGACCCTAGGTTGTGGCTATAGGTTTAGCGTCGAAGAAGATGTACAGATAATGCATGGAAAGTCCTTAAATGCAGATAAGTATTCATAGCTAAATATGGCGTAGTATACATGTATATGAGCCGCGTCATGAGAAAACAAACATTTTGCATATGCGAAAACAAGGGCGTAGATCAGCTTCGCAGTTCAGCGTCTTCGTTTTCGTCACACGGATAGTACAATTTCTCTTCCTTCTTAATCTGAACTTTACAGCTCTAGCTATCTTCTATGGCTGTACAGCTCGGTTTGTGTCGGACCTGTTCGGAAACCACATTGTTATTTTTCCCAAATGTATTACAGCCTACCATTCGTGACTTATGGGGAACGTATGATCATCGAATCTCTGACGTATGCCAACTATCGTACAGCGCCCTACTAACGAACTATAATTATGTCCGTGACAAAAAAGGAATCACACGTATTTCAGCAAAAAAAAAACAACAACAAAAAAACAAAAAAAAAAAAAACTAAAAAACAAAAAACAATAAACAAATAATACAAAAAATGCACACCATTGTCCTGGCCAAGAATTTTTTATTGTACTGACAATGAATAATGCATAAAGTTAACTACAGTTTATTTATTTATTCATTTATTTATTTATATTTACATTTCTGATGCAAAGTCTTAATTAATTTAAATCACAGTTTATAAACCGCCAACTTTAACTTTAACCAAATGATTGTGGATCCAGGTATTAACATTTTAATATGATTTTTCCCTTCCATGTGCTTTCCCATATCGGTTTGATGTTTTAAGCACGATACTGTAGAAAGCAATGTTTTGTGGCAGTTCGTACGGAACCCGGGAAAAAATATTTCATAAGTCGTTCCGACGACTTAATAAGTCGTCCGAACGAGTTATTAAGTAGTTCCGACGAGATGACTTACATATCTCGTTCGGACAAGTTAATAAGTTGTTCGGACGACATAATAACTCGTGCAAACGACCTATTAAGTTGTCCGAACGAGTTATTAAGTCGTTCCGACGACTTACAAGTCGTCCGAACGAGTTATTTATCTCGTCCGAACGAGTATTAAGTCGTCTGCACAGCTCAATTAATAACTCGTCCGAACGAGATAAATAAATCGTACTCGTCAGAACAACTTAATAACTCGTCCGAACAACTCATTAACTCGTCCGAACAACTTATTAACTCGTCCGAACAACTTATTAAGTCGTCCGAACAACTTATTAACTCGTCCGAACAACTTATTAAGTCGCCCGAACAACTTATTCACTCGTACGAATTATAAAAAAAAATCACATATCCCTTCCCTATGGTGGCATATAGGTGCCATCCACATAACGAGTTAGTATCACGTTAATTTTAGTTTTTAAGTCGACTTATAACGTGTTGGTGCGATACTATCTAGACTTCCGGTAAATAAAATTTTATCTGCTATTGGACATTATTCCGCTCTTAAGCGCCATCTCGTTAATGAGATAGTGACTTGTTAGCTCTAATTTTTATGTCGACTTAGGATGAATGGTTCTTATACAATCTTGACTTCCTGTCATCCTAAGTCGACATAAAACTAGAGCTAACGAGTTACTATCTCGTTACTGTCATCCTAAGTCGACATAAAACTAGAGCTAACGAGTTACTATCTCGTTAACAAAATGGCACTTAAGAGCGGAATGATACAATTTTATTTACCGGAAGACTAGATAGTATCGCACCAACACGTTATAAGTCGACTTAGAAACTTAAATTAACGTGATACTAACTTATTATGAGGATGGCACCTATATGCCACCATACTTCCCGGGTTCCGTAAGTTCGACATTATTTTCTTATTTATGAAAGGCGAATGACAAAAGCGGCGATCATGTCATTGCCGAGACATTTTGTGTCAAACACTTATTAAGACTTAAGGAATAAAGAAACGCAACAAAGCCTTTGGGTCATTGTAAGCGGACAGATCTTGTGTTATTTGGTGTTGTCAATCACATTAAATATCTAATAATACATATTAAATTTTATTATTATATAGCTATAAATATCAAATGATTAAAACTTTGGGATAAAAGCCGAGTAACAAGTGTGCAGATATCAGACGATATCTGCACACTTACTTGATATTGCACACTCTGTTTAAAGCGAAAAATTCTTTTTATGAAACTTTGCCAAATCTTGTCTTGAGGGTCATCGTGTAAATTGTAAAATTAGGACGTCAACTCTGATGACGTCATCCTCATCTGAAAACATGGAAAATGACGTCATACTGGGCCGAAACGTCAGCAGACTAAGCTGCTGAAGTTTGTCACTTTCAGATTTAAGCAATTTAAGCCCTAAAAAGAAAACAAAATGTCAGCAACATTGATTCAATTGCAAAATGTGCTTCCGAAAAGTAACAGTGCAAAAATGATATCATCTGATATTGCACTAGTGCAAAAATGATATCACTTATGGATATTATAGCGGCTTTCGCGGAGATATTTCAATTTTGTAAGGCTAACTCTCAACAAAACATCAAATATGAGAAGCAAATATTTATAGCTATAAAATAAAAGTGTTATCGCACTGATATCGGTGAATATTGTCCCTCGTTGGGATATCTACGGACGCTCCTTCGATATCCCAACTCGGGACAATATTCACCGATATCAGTGCAATAACCCTATATAATTAAATGTCTAATAATACATATAATCACTAATTACAAGCAAATTTTTTTGTGTGCATGAACTGGAAAATAAGCTACAATAGCGTATATTTATCTTGTCTATCTTATTTTTGTTGTTGATGGTGGTGGTCGTCGTCTTAGTGTTGATGGTGGTCATCGTCGTGACAGAGGTGGTATTTCAGCTGTTTCTTATTGAGCCGATGCATGACAAAAACAGCAAGTAGGGTTTCCGACCAGGTCCGACACAAACCAGCTTCTACATTCACAGAATCAGGATAGAAGCTTGGAACTTTAGACTTAAGATAAAGAGGAATTGTACTATCCTTGTGGCGAAAACAAAGGCATGATCAGCTTTGCAGTTACTGCAAAGCTGATCTGCGCCTTTGTTTTCGCATACGCGAAATGTTGGTTTATCATGATGTGGCTCAATTCTGTAAATAGTAACTATTACTGAGATCTAGCTGAAGACTCTGGCTTTGCTCTGGAAAAATAGAAATGAGCCGCATCGTGAGAAAACGGGATTTTTGCCTAGGCGAAAACAAAGGCGCAGATCAGCTTCGCAGTAACTGCGAAGCTGATCAGCGCCTTTGTTTTCGCTACTCGGATAGTACAATTCCTCTTCTACTTAAATCCGAAATTTCAAGCTTCTAGCTCTTTTCTGAGCTTGTACAGGCCGGTTTGTGTCGCACCTGGTCGGAAACCCCGAAGACCGGTTTTCTCGCGTCGAGGCTCAAATACCAATAATAAGAAAACCTACTGTTAGTGGTCTTCGAGCTGTCAGGAATCGTCTTTGAATTAATTATTAAAATTAATATTTGTATTTTTATTTTCATATGTGGTCGTTCGTCCCTCACTGATGAGAAAGACCATCATTATTTCTTGGATAGGTTTGTGCATGTTGGTGAGTTCTTTGATGGCTGACTAGGCCAATTCTATCTCTAAACTGTCGGTTGCAAGTAGAGCCAGTCAATGCCATAGAATCAGCTGTTGGCCCATTGGCATTGGCTTTGCGTTCTCTGCGCTTTCTTTCAGATTCACAGATTCTCTTTTTTCATAGGGAGCTGCTCCTTTGTTGATGAGATCTCGCCACTTTGATCGCTCCTGTGTAGTCTATTCCCAGTATCCTATTGGTATGTCGAAATCCTTCAGAGAGGCTTTGAGGGTGTCTTTGTAACGTTTCTTCTGGCCGCCTTGAGAGCGCTTTCCCTCCTGTAGTTCTCCATTTAAGACTTTCCTTTGAAGTCGCTCATCAGGCATTCTTATAACATGGCCAGTCGACCTTAGCTATGCTAGCTTTAAGACAGTATGCATGCTTTGCATCCCTGCTTTCTTCATCCCCTCCGTGTCTGGAATCTTGTCTTGCTACTTGATTTTAACAGCCTTCTGAATCTCAAACAGCTTGCAGAAATGGTTGTCTCTTTCCATGACGCTGGTATACTGTCCAGGTCTCACATGCATACAAAAAGGTTGACAGTACCACAGCCTTGTAGACGTTCAGCTTGGTGTCAAGCTTCATTCCATTTCGCTCCCAGACATTTGCACGGAGTCTTCTGAATGCCACACTTGCTTTTGCAATTCTGGCAGTGACCTCGTCATCAATATGCACTGCTCCGGAGAGAGTGCTTCCCAGCTAGGAGAATTTATCAACAACTTTCAGTTTTTGTCCATTCACAGTGATGGTTGGTTGGAACAAACTTGGTTCATTGTACGGTTTCCCTTTTTGTGCTGATTGTGAGATCATAGTTATCACATGATTGTGAGACTTGACCCATGGCTCTTTGCATGTTTGCCTCTGAGCTGGCATTCGTATCCATATCATCTGCATACAGGAGCTCATCTAGCACATCAGTGTACACCTTAGTTTTGGCTTGCAACCATATAAGGTTGAATATATTGCCATCAAAACGGTACCTGATTGGAAAACCAGTGTCACTGTTCTGAAAAGTATCCATGAGCATGACAGAAGACATCATGCTGAACAGTGTTGGTGCCATAACACAGCCCTGTTTGACCCCATTTGTTACCTCAAGGGCTAAGAGAACCCTCCATCATTTTGCACACGTGCCTGCAAGCCATCATGAAATTGCCGCACCACTGCTATGAATCTGGTTGGACAGCCAAACTTGGTCAAGATTTTCCAGAGTCCATCACGACTAACTTTGTCAAAAGCTTTGGTATGGTCGACATGTATAGATCTACATTCTGTTTTTGGCATTTCTCCTGAAGCTGTCTTGCTGTGAAGATCATGTCTATTGTCCCTCTGTCTTTTCTGAATCCACATTGACTTTCTGGGATAAGTCCCTTCTGATCAAGATGAACATGTGTGGCCACCTATTGGGAAAATAACTGCTCATTCGGCTTACGATATGTTTCATGTTATAAGTACCTGATTGTTAGTTTGGTTTTTTCCCACCTCGTTTTTTAGAGTGGGAATCTTTTTCTGATTGCGCCTTTTCCTGATCTGTGCCTACTTGTACCTTTTCATACAGTGAAACAACTCTGTCAGTTTCTCTGCCATGGGTAGCCCCCCGGCTGCCGGAATTGCATCTGCACCTGGAGCTTTGCCAGATGACAGTTGTTGAACTGCTTTTCTTGTTTTCATGACGGTTTGGAATTCATCTAATAGAACATTGCACTCTATCTGTGGAGGTCTGTCATTCTCATTGATGCTTGATGGTCGATTTAGCACATTATTGAAATGTTCTGCCCACCTTTTCAAGATAGCTTCTTTATCTGTGAGAAAAGTGCATCCATCTGCACTGAGCAATGTGGTGACTCCAGAACTATGCAAGTGCTTGTGTGTTGAGAAATAAGATGACGGGCGCTATGAAATTGGATCATAGTGAGGAAGAGGTGCGCAGCGTCAACCTCACTCACTCGTCCTCACCCGACTGTGCCCAGAGGCAAGACACAGGTCGTCTGGAATTGGGTTTGGATGCAGTGGATGAACGTAACATCTTTAGTGCCTTGTCACGCTCTGCATGTTCCACAACATGTTTCATATGCAAATACCCATTTTTTGTTCTATGTTTCTAACATTCATAATTTGTCCATGTTGTTATAGATTTATATGTATCTGAGGGCCCCATGGAAGATTGATGAATACCAAATGGGTCACCCTCATAAAATAAAGAAGTTACTTTACTTACTAATGAAGCGCTAAAACTAATAACACAAACGCTCTTAGAACGGCTCTAGCCCAGTGGAAACTTTACGTGCCCTTTCGGTCTACTGATAGATACACAGTTTTGATCGGAGGCATTGCGATTCTATTAAATGGTAATTGTAACCACTCAATTCAAGATCTGAATTGTGTACTCACCCTCGAGATGTCTGTTTGTTTGTAGAAGTACTGCTACTCTTTCTAGATGAAAAGAAGCAAACTAAAAAGTACCCATTAGGACGCAATAAAGCTTGTATTTAAAAGATCAAACAGTGCATGTGTTGCGCAGCGCTGCCGCAGGTGTTTGAATCATACCTTAGAACCTTAGACCCCCTCCCCGCACCCCCCCCCAAAAAAAATGTTCTTGAATGAAACAAAAAAAAACATTCAAAAATAACACCCCAAAAATATGACATTTTGAATATAGACCATTGACTATGGTCTATATATAAAAAGTCATTGGGGGGGGGTATTTTTAAATATTTTTTTTTATTTATGAGCAAAGATTTTTTTTTTTGGGGGGGGGGGGGGACCAAAGTATGATTCAAACACCTGTGTTGTGCAAATGCGCAAATGGCATATCCCGTTTCTTTTGCATGCTTTACTGCTTCCAAAGGACCGTTAATAAATACTAGGATGAAATATAATTGCAAGATGCATTGGAAGCAGTTAAACGTGGAAAAATAGAGTTGGCATGGGCCATCTTGAGCAATTTTTTCATGTTGCCAAACCTTTAGGGTCAATGAAGAGGCTTACATAGCCGAAACCGCGGTATGGTCAATCTCCTTTCTCATTAATATGTTCACTGCTCTTAAAGGATCTGAATTATTTTTACTACCTATTACTGCAGCTGGTGTTGTGCTGTGTGGCGGCCATAAAAAGTTTCCCCGTACATCATCCACAGTGCAGATTATATTTTCCTATCAACAAGGTTATTCTGAGAAATCAGTAAATTATTATCGATTTAGATTTATTCTCTAACCAACGTTTTCATATATTTGGTCCAAATTGGATTTTACGTATGTCTAGTCTTTGTTTCGACTATGCTGTTGAAAGATGCAAAATTACAGTAATTATCTTTGGCTCCATGTTGCCAAACCTTTAGGGTTACTGAAGCGGCTTCAGTATCCGAAACCGCGGTATGGCCAATCCCCTGTCTTATTGATGTATTCACTGCTCTTAAAAGATCTGTTTTATTTTTATTTCCTATTACTGCAGCTGATGTTGTACGTACTTCTTTATTCTAGCTGCAGCACTGGCATCTTATTCCAAAGCAGCATTATGGCACACGTTTGAAAAAAAAGTGTTAGATATACATTACGGGTGTATTCCGGGAAGTTCGCGGACTGAATGTTAAGTAATTTTTGTATTTCAGAGGATAGGTAAAACGGGCATGCATTCTTGTAAAGGATAACAATCAAATTGTTTTGTCGTATTTCTGCATTAGAGTAATCAGATTTTATAATTAGCTTTCATTCCCGTTTTGTAAAATGCACACAGTGTTATTCGATATGCCCGGACAACCCTCTTACATGTCTGTGTTTATACCTTTACATGCGCGGAGTTCCCTGGATAGTCTCATGTTATCTTGTTTCAGTCTCTGGGTTTCATTGCCTTTGTCCCCAGTCATCGCAATAGCCTGATGGTACCCGGTGGTCGCCCTCGCTAACTCATCTGAATTGGAGGAAAATAATAAAGGTATTTTGCATGTTTACATATTTCATTCTTCCAAAGTTTACAACAAAAGGTAAATAGCAGGACAATACTCGTAACACGAACACAAAATGACTATTATATACAATTGTGGTACTACATGTATTTGCGATGTATATGGACGTGTCCAAGGTGACCTTTTTCGTGTTACGGGTGTTAACTAGACAATTTATATTCGGGTGAAACTGAGCTTTTGCCAGACAGGCAACATGCATTCAGGAAATCCCATAGCTGTGAAATTCAGTTAGCTACCTTAGACAACCAAGGTCATGTTGATACATTTAACTTGCATTCTGAAAAAAAAAATAAAAAAGCTTTTGACACTCCTCCGCATGAACTCCTTAAAAGCAAACTGTTCATTATGCAATGGGAGGGAAGTCAATTAAATGGACTGATGCTTTCCTGTCATACAGACAACAAAGTGTTAAATTAGACTGGGCTCCTGTTGTATCTGGTGTCCCTCAGGGCACCGTTCTTGGTCCCTTGTTGTTCTCTTTGTACATAAATGATATTACCTTGGACCTTGAATCGGAAGTTAGACACGTTGCTGATGACTGTGTTTGTTATCGTGAAATAAAGAATATGGAGGATACAGTGAAACTTGAGGAGGATACTGATCGTTTAGGTAGTTTGGTCCGAAAATGGGGTATCCGTCAAGTGCAACATGATGCAGCTGACGAACAAACGAACTAGTAAAATTCAGGCTTCTTACAAAATTGAGGATACAGTGTGTGAATATGTTGAAAGTATCAAATACCTTGACGTAACAATAACTAAGGATTTAAAATGAAACTCTCACATCAGCAATGTGTGCACTAAAGCCAAAAGGACCCTTGATTTTTAGACGAAATCTGTTTTCTTGCCCCCCCCCCCCCCCACCGCCCACCCCGATGTGAGAGAAGCCGCTTATAAAGGTCTTGTGAGACCTATTCTTGACTATGGTAGCTCAGTTTGGGACCCTCATTATGAAGGTCTGATAGATGATTTAAAAAGTGTGCAAAAGCGTGCAGCTAGGTTTGTAACTAGGAAATATACATATGAAAAAGGTAGTATGACTGACATCCTTAAAGAACTAAAATGGAAAACTTAAATGGGAATCCCTGCAGAAAAAAGCAAGGATAAAAAAATCATATTGCTTTACAAAGGTCTACAAGGGAGAGCAAAAATACACACGGATGAACTTATCCAAAAGAATAAGTGTTATAGGAATCAACACTCGTTGGCATTTCAGATACTTTCAGCAAGTACAAATGCCTATTTATATAGTTTTCCCCTCAGACTATTTGAGATTGGAATGACCTCCCTGATTCTCTTATCTCTGCTGAAATGTCAGATGTTTCTGAGTGTGTCTAAATTTACATTTCTTGTGAGAGCTTGGGACTAATCCCTTCCGGCCAAGCCCCATCTCCATGGTTTGATACTGTCAATTTGACGTTTCACTAGTAACTGTTATCTATTCTGATGCTGAGGTTACCCTGGCGTAACCTGGGTGTAATGTAGACATTACAAACATTATAGTAACATCACACAATTAAATTATTCGTTCACATGAACATTACATATTTAATAACTCACCCATGAGTTTTTTATTCTGCTCAGTTAAATGTTGGACCTTCTCTTCCAAAAGGACAACTGTCCCCAGTTTCAGCTCAGTTGATTCCAGCTTTGCCTTGAGTTCTTCTTTCTCGTCTGAGAAAACATCAAAACGTAAATACCATTACGAAAACTTGTCCATGCAATATATACAGAGATTTTTTTCAGAAGAAAAAAATAGAACATTTCATTGGAAAATTTGATTTTTTATTTATTTATTTTTGCTCAAAACATACATTGTGGGTACACGTTAGAACCGCCTTGCCGAGGCGGTTCGAACTCGAACGAGTACACACAATGTATGCTTTGGATCAAAAATAAGAACATTAGGTATACCCCTGCAAACTCCAGTTGTTTTTTATATATATATATATATAAAAGTGGGGTTTAAGGGGGTATACATTTCACAGGCATGTTTTCTTGATGCAAATGACACTTTCAGTGGTCAATTTTATTATGTTTTGTTTAAAAGGGGAAGTAATATAATATTGCTTCTTCCATTCTCGGTTTCATGTATTATTTTGGCTAACGTTATTCTGCTTAAATGGAGAGTTTCTAAAGGAGCTAAAGTGGTACCACTGTTTATTCGATATATGACCCCTGCTGGAGCAATGTAATCAAGAGATTAAAGGAATGTCATAATGTGATGCTTATCTCATCTCTGCATAGGGTAATAAAGAGGTCCCTGAAGGATAAAACTTGTGGCATCACTGTCTCCCTCTAAAATCAATACTGATGTTCCCTTTTTGGGCACCTGTCTATAGCTTGTCATTGTCAGATCATCAAGATTCCTAGTGTCCTGAGCATTATCGGTGAGCTAATAACCCTCAATAAATAGGAATACAGGTTTTAAAGAAGCTGTATTTCCTCGAAATTGCAGCATAATAGTAAGGCTTTCGTTACCGGTTTAAAAGAGCTACTGATTAGGGTTCATTGCCCGAAATTCCGCAATATATTCCATACTATCAACCTTTGAATATTTTTATTGCTTCCAAAGGATCTAAACCTTTTATTTTATTTAACGAAGCTGACTTGGAATTAAAGCATCCCCTACCCCCTATCACGTTGTAACAATGCGAACACTGTGTTACATACTCGCAAGTTGTTGTAGTTTCTGGTCCCTCGCAGCAACACTGGTGTGAAGAACTCGGTTTTCTGCTGATAAACTGGTCATTGTCATTTCAGTAGTCTCCTTTTCTTGGATTTTCTGACGTAAAATACCTGCAGCCATGAAAATCAGGAGGACGTAAAAATCACAGGAAAAAAGTCACGGAAAAGAGTCACGGGAAATAAAGGCACAAAAAGAGCAAAAGAGGATACACGTAATCTGTACATGAATGAAGTAGAACATGATTTCCATGTTAAAAGTCAGCAATGATGAAAACCTGTCCTAATTAGAATCAAAGCCTGTCATAGAAATTGGAAATAACTGAAACATAGAACAGGTGAGAAACCACCCAATATGAGGAGCATATGAGGTTGCAATAATTGAGCCGCCTCGTGGGAAAACTAACAATCTGCATTTGCGAAAACAAAGACGCAGATCAGCTTCGCGGTAACCGCGAAGCTGATCAGCGCCTTTGTTTTCGCTACTCGGATAATACAATTCCTCTTCTACTTAAATCCGAAATTCCAAGCTTCTAGCTCTTTTCTGTGCTTGTTCAGGCCGGTTTGTGTCGGACCTGGTCGGAAACCACATTGTTTGTTTTCCCACGATGTGGTTCATATATTACACGGACACGTTCGCATGATGACTTGTTCTTCATGTCAACATTCCATATTAATTATGAAAACACACACATGCAATAGACAACTATTTCTAAAAGCTGTAAAAAATGAAAATTCAAACTGCTTTATATTAGCCGCCCCATGGGAAAACCAACAATCTGCATAGGCGAAAACAAAGGCGCAGATCAGCTTCGCAGTAACTGCGAAGCTGATCAGCGCCTTTGTTTTCGCTACACGGATAGTGCAATTCCTCTTCTTTCTAAATTCAAAATTTCCAGCCTCTAGCCAATTTCTGTGCATGTACAGGCTGGTTTGTGTCTGACCTGGTCGGAATAAAGATACTGAGTGTCATGGAAAATTTAATTGTTGCAGTAGAAGTCTCACACAGTGCAAATTAATAATGTATACTCAAAATCAAAACATCTTGCCACACCAGGTTTGTTTCATATTTTTTATGATTAACCTGAATTATTGTTATTTCTTATATTATTATATTTATTTACTACTAATATCAAATTTTTGGCTTTGCGGGAAATTCAAGAGTGTTGATGATAATGCAAATTTTGGGGGCAGAACGCGTGAAATTGCATTTTTTTTGAAGAAAAAAAAAAAGAAAAAAAAAAAAAGAAATGATTACCAATGAAATATTTCAATAAGGTTTCATTGTACATGTGATCTGCATAATGCCAGTGTCAGAAAAGCAACAAAACATTCTGAAATTTCGTGAAATTTTAGTTGTTACAAATTTTGAAAATTGTCATTATAGGAAAAATAGTCGGTGGTTTTGAAAATTGCCTTTGAATACAACGAAAATGCATTCTAATGTTATGGAAAATAAGCACATGCCCCACATGACTGGTTTGGCAAGTTTCATAAACAACAGTCGAATCCGCTTGCTGTACTTCCGGTTTGTTTGTAAGAAGTTTTAATTTTGATTGTTTTCTTATTTTTCGATCTTTTGGTGCCATTTGAGTGAGCGTTTCAAGCAACTTGTCCAAAACAACAAATCGATAGGAACGAAGCTAATTGTCCCAGCAAAACAGCGTGAAGCTGGTGCTTTATTTGGTCCATTTAGATTTTGTTTTAAAATTCTACAAAATAATGCACCAACTTTACGCTGCTTTGCTGGGACAAATTGCTTTTCTCCTAACAAATTGTTGTATGGGACAATTTATTCAGTCACAAATCAGTACAATGGCACATAAAAGTCAAACAAAATACTGAATGGTAGTTGTAAAATCAAAATTAACTAGAAATGCGTGTTTGTAAAACACTATGCCCCCAACTGTATGCTTGTCCCTAAACTGGCAGCTTGTATGATTCATTTATTTCATTTGAATGAAGTGAAATTTTATTTCCTGAAGCCTCTGTTTTGGCCTTGATCCAGAAACAGAATGTAAGCTTTTTGCAGATAAATTAGAAATGGAGTAAAAATTTCAAAATGGAGTAATTTTGTCAAAATTTGACATATTAAAGTCTTCAAAATGTAATCAGGAGATCTTCTCTGCCCCAACCAGTATACAAAATATAAAGGCTCTAGCTCAAATACTTTTTGAGATATCTTGCACACAAGATTTTCAAATTTTGTTTTCAAAGGGACATAACTCAGAAAAGGGGCATAACTTGGACATGAAAAAAAATATGGGTCAATTATTTTTTCACGAGGAATCTGTATATGAAATTTAAAATCCCTAGCATTCACCGTTCAAAAGTTTCAAATTTCACCGAAAAGTGCAAAAATTAATCAAAATTTCAAAATTCTGTATTTTTGTCAAAATTTGACATATTAAAGTCTTCAAAATGTAATCAGGTCATCTACTCCTCAGCCCCAACCAGTGTTCAAAATATGAAGGCTTTAGCTCAAATACTTTTTGAGATATCTTGCAAACACGATTTTCAAATTTTGTTTTCAAAGGGACATAACTCAGAAAAGGGGCATAACTTGGACATGAAAAAAAAATATGGGTCAACTTTTTTTTCATGAGGAATCTGTATATGAAATTTAAAATCCATAGCATTCACCGTTCAAAAGTTTCAAATTTCACTGAAAAGTGCAAAAATTAATCAAAATTTCAAAATCCTGTATTTTTGTCAAAATTTGACAGAAATGTCTCAAAAGTTAATCAGGTCATCTACTCATCAGACCCAACCAGTATACCAAATATGAAGGCTCTAGCTCAAATACTTTTTGAGATATCTTGCACGCAAGATTTTCAAATTTTGTTTTCAAAGGGAAATAACTCAGAAAAGGGGCATAACTTGGACATGAAAAAAATATGGGTCAACTATTTTTTCATGAGGAATCTGTATATGAAGTTTAAAATCCCTAGCATTCACCGTTCAAAAGTTTCAAATTTCACCGAAAAGTGGAAAAAATCAATCAAAATTTAAAAATTCTGTATTTTTGTCAAAATTTGACGGAAAGTTCTCAAAAGTTAATCAGGTCATCTAGTCATCAGACCCAACCAGTATACCAAATATGAAGGTTCTAGCTTTTCGAGATATCTTGCACACAAGATTTTCAAATTTTGTTTTCAAAGGGAAATAACTCAGAAAAGGGGCATAACTCGGACAAGAAAAAAATACGGGTCAACTTTTTTTTCATGAGGAATACACACACGAAATTTCAAATCCCTATCATGCACCATTCAGAAGTTTAAAAAAAGTGACTAACAGACGCACCCACTCACACACGCACAGACAGACAGACAGACAGACAGACAGACAGACAGACAGACAAGCCGAAAGCAATATGCCCTTCCAACTTTTTCAAAGTTGGGGGCATAAAAATTCTTGCATACAAACCAGAAGTACAGAAAACAGAAATGACTAATTTTATGAAACTCACAAAAACAGTCATGCGGGACAAGTGCTTATCTGCCATAACCTCAGAATACATTGGTCTTTGTAATCTTTGCTGTTTAAAGACCATTTTCAAAACCACTCCCAAAATTTTGCATTATCATCAATACTCTTGAATTTGCTGCAAAGGCAAAAATTTCGAACTGACAAAAATGATGCAAGAAATAAAAATAATTCTAGTTGATTATAAAAATTACCAAAAACAGGGTGGTACAAGACTTTTTGATTTTCAGTATATATACACCGATTCATTTTGTAGGTCTTTGTTACCTTTGACGTATTCATACTGATCCCTTTCGACCTGAATATTTTCTTTCAGTTGTCGAACTGCTTTGTCAAAGGATTGTACTTTCTCTGATAACTTATTAGCTTCGTCTGAAACAGCGTTTGAAAAGAGAAACATTGTGAACATCTATACATATTGAATAAACCCATCACTAAATACAAGTACAAAATAATTAAAGGAACATTATAATATAGCCCCTAATTACACAGAGTCCACAAAGATTCAAACTGCTCATTTCTTTTTTATAATTTGATTGGAAAATTGTCATTTTCAGTCCAAAGAACATTTTTGTAGTAGTTTGCCTTTTGCACTTTTTTCATATTTCGGGTACTTATCTATTTTGCCATGTTTGCTGCTGTACATGTATAAATGTTGTTGGAGGCGGGCTGTAATTAATGCTTTAAGAACTTGTAGCCTAACCCCATTGCTTAAAATGGCAATAAAATATAGCTTTAAACTTAACTATTGCAGTATATGGAAAATAATGCAGTGTTCCTTTAAATATTTTGAGCAGTGTATAATTTACTTAATCCATACAGTTACACACAACGATCTTGTCGAAATTCTGACTGGTTGCTTTCTGTTTCTTTTAAGAAAGCGGCAAAAAAGTTAAGAATGTTTTTCTACAATAATTCCTAGTTTGATTAGATTCTCATATCGTATATGACGTCATTGATAGAATGAAACGTTTGAATGCAATTTTATAATAAGATTTCATTTGATTCGCTTATACGAGTATTATTCATTAATTTTACGTTATTGTCCATGCTTTGTTGTGGGGATTTGTCGATAAGTAAGGTAATATAACAAAATCCGTTACCAAAATGTCAGACAAAACCTTTTTCATAACGGGATCAAGTTAGCGCCCAGAGACCTACCAAACGCGATGTGGGCATCTGCCGTCAATGTGTCGATATGTCATTATCCTTTGCAAACAGCTAGCACATACGTCATATGATAAAACGAATCTTACACTCGTGGTCATTTCATATGAAATTTATTAAACTCGCCGAAGGCTCGTTTAATAAATTTCATATGAAATGACCACTCGTGTAAGATCCCCTATTTATGTTATGGAAGTCAGATATTTAACGTTTTACCAGATAGGCAGTTTGAACTCGTGCCGTATGGCTTGGTTATAAGCGCAAGGTGTACGTTTTGAAATGGTAGATTAATTTACTTTTAAAATGTTTTTCGAATTCAGCTCCTACATGAACTCTTATCCGATGTCTATCTACGACAGATCAAATGTCAAATCGGAACAAACTGTTAACATAACTAACCTTCTTTTCTACGGATGTCACGTGTTAGCTCCTGGAGTTTACCTTCTAGAGTCACGTTCTTTTCTGAAACAAAAGGATATGGGATAATTACGGAAGCCTATATGTGACTTTTGTCTTTTGACTTTTGCGTGTGTGACTTGTGAGTCTTGCCTTTTGAATTCTCACGTTTGTCTTCTGTGTTTATTTTTTTTTATTGTTGTGTGTTTTAAAAGTCACAAGCACAACAGTCAAAAGTTAAGTCACACACGCTCGTCATTACAAAAACGTGTCCATGCAATATAAGCAAAAATTTCGTTGGATTTTTTTTTTCAATATTTTCAACATATTTGCTCAAAACATTGATCGTGGGTACACGTTAGAACCGCCTAGGCGAGGCAATTCTAACGAGTACCAACAATTTAAGTTTTGGATAAAAAATAAGAATAATAGGTAAACACCTGCATACCCCAGTTTTACTTTATAAAAGTGGGTTTTAAGGGGTATTCATTGCATGGACATGTTTTCCTGATGATATGCTTTCATGCAATTTGCTGTAATTTTGTTGTAACTTTAATAAACAAAGAACACTACCTTCGATTGAAAGATTTATTTTATTATTACATTATATTTGAATATTGCCGTCGGATTTAAATAATTATATTTAGCTCCCCACAGAATTGTTATCATTAAAGCCGCGTCATGAGAAAACCGGATTTTTGCCTATGCGAAAACAAAGGCGAAGATTAGCTTCGCAGTAACTGCGAAGCTGATCAGCGCTTTTGTTTTCGCTACACGGCTAGTACAATTCCTCTTCTTCCTAAATTCGAAATTTAAAGTTTATATTTCTCTTGTGTAGCTGCACAGGCCGGTTTGTGTCTAACCTGGTCGGAAACCCCGAAGACCGGTTTTCTCGCGTCGCGGCTAATTATTATTACCGTTCAGTTTCTTTATTTCTGTTCCTTGTTGTGTCATACAGCTGTATAAACGTATTTTGTCATCCTCTGTTTTCTTGCATTTTATACTTTCTAATTCTGAAAGTCAATTAACCTAAATTATGAACCCATGCAATTGTTGCTCAATGGAATAAATTTGACAATTTGTGGATAGATTTATATTGAATAATCTAATTAACAGAAAGGTGTTTCTAACTTTTGAATACTGCACATCATACGCCTCGTCTGCGCGAAATTCCCCAATGTCAAGGAAGTGACTGTAAAAACAATTTTACATACAAAAATTGAAGATCTGACCTAAAACACTGACATTTCTGGATATGACAAAATATTAATAATGTATAGCAAAATTACAATGTTTCAACACAAGTTTGTTTTAATAATATCTAACGACTACGTCTTAAAATGGCAGTATTACATGTTTAATGTCTATACCACATAATATTCTGATATGTTTCCTAAAAATGGTTGTAAGTTTGGTTTTATAAAACTGACTTCGAGAAATGTTTCTGACACTTGTTTTAAAGAGTGTCGAAAAACAGCACTGACCTTATGTTTTGTCATTCAATATCTGCATAACTGCCGATTTTACCTTATGTTTTGTCATTCAATATCTGCATAACTGCCGATTTTGAATCCGAAACAATCCTTATTGTTTCAAATGTAACTGTACTATGACATTGAATAGCGTCAACATTTTTACGCAATGAGATTCGTTTTACTAGATAGCTACCCTTGCTTCCTTTACGACAAATAAATATGCTTAACTTTAAGCGGGGAGTATATGATGAACAAAAACAATCTAACCGAACTCTGCTGATTTTTGCCGGTACTTTGATGTCCAGTCACTGATGAGGTCTTGGTGTTCTTCTTTAAGTTTGCTGGTGTTCTCTGAAAGAAAAATATAAAGACACTTAAGGACTGAAATTCAGATTTTAGCTTTCACTTAAGGACTGAAATTCAGATTTTAGCTTTCACTGGATGATGAAAAACATTAAAATAGGCTGTTTTAATGTCTGTGAAGCCCGATGTTTTTCATCATCCAGTGAAAGCTAAAATCTGAATTTCAATACTTATATTTACATTTTATATTATCAATCAAGTATCAGATTTTTAATTGCGCATATCACCGCTCATTTTCATGTTATTTGACATTAAATCCGACTTAACGTACTTTTAGAACAGTCAAAACGTCAAACTTTCGCGCCTAAAGTCATGGCGATACGCGACCAACGTCACGACAACAAGAGTAAACAAACAACGTCACTGGCTGGTTATAACGCCACCCCGCCCATAGGCGTTGCCCTTTTGATCACGTGACTTAATGTTTGTCATTGGGAAATGAAGAACATCAAGAAAGATACTTTTATCTAAGGCGATTGCAATAAAAATGTAAATATAATGGAGTGTGATGGTGAAGGGGTCCTTATATTCATGCCCATTCAATATACAGAGAGTTTTTCAGCTGTAAAAATTTAAAATTTCATCAGAAAATTATTGATTTTTTTAATTGTTTTGCTCAAAACATCGATTTTGTTTACACGTTAGAATCAAATCATCTCGCCGAGGTGGTTCTAACGAGTACCCACAATCCATGTTTTGGATCAAAAGTAAAGAAAATAGGTATACCCCTGTAAACCCCACTGCATGTAAAGGAAAATAAATGCACAATATAAATTAAATTTCTAAGTAGCCTTTTTTTATATGAAAAGGTTTGACAAAGCCACTTTTCTAGTGACGCAAAAGGCGACAATGTCAAAACGGAAACTTGTGATCCACTGCCATCTTAAGATCCAAGGATGAAATAAAATACAAATAAAAAGGAGAAAGGTACAAGTAGGCAAAGATCAGGAAAGGGCACAATCAGAAAAAGACATAGACACCAAGACATAAAACAAAAAGAAAGCCTTATTCACTTTAATTATTTAATTCAAAGTTTCCAGTTTTACCAAAATGTCAAGTAAGCAGATTTCGTTTTTCATCCACACTCGCATCAGTATGATAGTTGAGTCATTACAATTGAGCCGCCTCGTGGGAAAACCAACAATGTGGTTTTCGAACAGGTCCGACACAAACCGGGCTGTACAAGCACAGAAGATGGCTAGAGACTTTTGGAAATTTTGGAGTTACTGCGAAGCTGATCTGCGCCTTTGTTTTCGCATATGTAGATTGTTGGTTTTCCCATGAGGCGGCTAATTAATTAGGAATACAGGCTCATGTATCATATACCCCTTGAATCCCAATGTTATTTAGATAACGGGGGTAAGAAGTGGTATACATTTCTCTATTTTATTAAAAACATACCTTGATTATGGGTACTCATAAGAACCGCATCGGTGCGTAGGTTTTAACGTGTACCCACAATCTATGTTTTGAGTAAAAATAATAACCAGAGGACCAATGGTCCTGTAAACGCTCACGAAACCTGAGATATATACCAAAAGACTTGTTTGACTAGAATGGTAATATAAATGTATATAACCCCAGGGCCGGGTCAGAGCAACCCCTGAAGTCAATTTCTTTTTCAAATCATAAAACCTCAGTCCATTTTCCAATTTACTGTAAGTTTTGCCCTTCAAATGACATTTTAACAATTTTCCCCATTCAAATGCATGGGCGACCTAAGTTGACCTTGCCGTAAAATAGGTCAAGGTCATCCAAGGGTCACGATTTATATAAACTTTGTAGAGCTCTATTGCCTGATGCTTCATGCCAAGTTTCAAAATCATAGGCTTTCTGGTTCTGGAGAAGAAGATTTTTGAAGGTTTTTTGCTATTTAAAGCCATGGCAGCCATCTTGGTCTTGTCACCTTGACCATTTATAAAAATTTTCATTGCCCCTTCTTAACGATCCTCCACATCAAGTTTGGCTTTGATTGGCCAAGCGGTTTCAGAGTAGATGTTGTTTGTTTATTATGGTCATGTACATGTATAAAGCCCTGGGGCAGGGGCAGACAACCCCCTGGGGACAATTTTTTTCATAGACATAAATTTTCTGTCTATTTGCCCATAACCTGCAAGTTTTGCCTCTCAAATCATATTTAAACAATTTTCCCCATTCAAATGCATCGGCGACCTACGTTGACTTTGTCTTAAAATAGGTCAAGGTCATTCAAGGGTCATGATTTATACAAACTTTGTAGAGCTCTATTGACTGATGTTTCATGCCAAGTTTCAAAATCATAGGCCTTCTGGTTCTGGAGAAGAAGATTTTTGAAGGTTTTTGCTATTTATAGCTATGGCGGCCATCTTGGCCATGTGACCTTGACCATTTATACAAACTTTCATTGCCCCTTCCTATCAATGATCCATAAAATGTTGGCTTTGATTGGCCAAGTGGTTTCAGAGAAGATGTTTGAATATTATGGTCATATACATGTATATATTTGATTGGCCAAGCGGTTTCAGAGCAGATGTTGTTTGTTTATTATGGTCATGTACATGTATATAGCCCCGGGGCAGGGGCAGACAACCCCCTGGGGACAATTTTTTCATAAACATAAATATTCTGTCCGTCTGCCCATTTCTGCAAGTTTTGCCTCTAAAATCATATTTTAACAATTTTTCCCATTCAAATACATGGGCGACCTACATTGACCTTGCCGTAAAATAGATCAAGGTCATCCTAGGGTCATGATTTATATAAACTTTGTAGAGCTCTAGTGCCTGATGCTTCATGCCAAGTTTCAAAATCATAGGCCTTCCGGTTCTGGAGAAAAAGATTTTTATAGGTTTTTGCTATTTATAGCCATGGCGGTCATTTTGGTCATGTGACCTGGACCATTTATACAAACTTTCGTTCCCCCTTCCTAAGGATGCTCCACATGAAGTTTGGCTTTGACTGGCCAAGCAGTTTCAGAGGAGAAGATGTTTGAAAAGAGTGGACAAAAACGACGACGAGAACGACGACTACGACGACAACGACGGACGACGGAGCATGGGTATACTATAAGCTCACCTCTGAGCCTTCGGCTCAGGTGAGCTAAAAAAAACATAAGTTTTCATCTGATTTCAGTTGAAAAGATATCTGTGTATTGTATATGCAAAATTTCGTACTGTTCCTTACCTTTTTCATTCTGTAACTGTCTGTGAAGGTCTTCAATGACCTCCCCTTGCTCACGGATCCGTACAGAGCCACGCCTTTCTGCTTCTTGTAACTGGTCTAAATATAATAACGTTTGAGTACATCATTAACCCAGCAGGAACATGACGTCATAATGACGTCAAATCAACGTCGCATCGCATCGACGTTGATTTGACGTTGATTTGACATTATGACGTCATGACGTCCCATCGACGTTCATTTGACGTCATTCTGACGTCATGTGCCCGATGGGAAGCCACAAACAACTGAACAAGTCGTGTATCTAACTTTCAGAAAAACAAACAATGATAAGCAAACATATCTGCGTCAAAGGAGATATACATTTAATTATCCCTATATGTCTGTCACATCTGTATTAAGTAGTTTACCATGCATAGACAAACAAAATGACAGAGAAGCCGTCGATAAATAGTATAACTAGACTCTCTATATTCTGATGAGTCGCGTATTGATATACTGATAGACAAAAGAAAGTATACATCCTACGTCGTTCACGTTACCAACAGTAAACATTGTTATTATATTGCTGTGATATTTGAAAGCATTTGGCAGATAAACAACTCGCTGGTGGAAGTGAAAATGGCGCGAAACTTTAACAACATCCATACAAGTAAAACTAAAACAGATCCTTTAAGTGCAGTAAATGTATAAACGGGAAAGGGGATGGGTTTGGCTACTTAAGCCTCTTCAGGATCCGTACAGATCGTAGACCACCTGAAGATTGATTTTTGACGTTTTAAAGGAAACTCATCACTTGATGTCGCAAACTTTTATTATTGATTTAGCATTAAAACTTGCAACAAGGAAGAATGAAATAAACCAGTGTATGAGATAAAAATTATTAATTGATAAAAAGATACATATAAGCATTAAATTGAATCATTTTTCAATGATTTTCATTACATTTAATTATTGTCAATTGAATTTTATTGAATTTTATCCCAAATGTTCCCTAATTATGTTTTTAGATATTTCATAAGATCATTTTTAGGAAAATGTTGACTGAGTTCGGTCCACTACACAGTTTTATTATTGTGTGAACATTCAAAATTGTGATTTGTTGTGAGTGTCAACAGAGAAATAAAATACAGATTTCCAGCATCTGGAGCACGTGCAAATTATACAATATTATCATGTAGCCATATAGGGTTGTTCAAGCAGTCCAGCATCATCACCGCATTGTGTTATTGGTAAATACATGATTGCAAAATCTAAAGCCGATATGGTGAAACTTAAGAAATATGAAAAAAATATACTTTCTTTTGCCTCTGAGTATAATTATGTGTATGTTCTTTTGAAAAAGTGCGTCATTACCGACGACCTTAGTCATACATTGCAAGCATGTGTCCGTCAATCCGATTTGTGCATGGCTCGTCAAAGATTTTAAAGTGTATTTTGACATACCTATGGTTTCCCGATCTTTCAACATCTGTGAAGACTGGCGAAGTTTTTCATCTACAAGTGCTGCGTTTTCCTCTTTCAAATTTAGTCCAGTTTTCTTCAACTGTTCACACACACCATTAAGTCTTAGCAGTTCTGCTTCATTCTCCTTTAGTCTTTCTCCTCTTTCTTCTAAACTGTTCTGTAACGATTTGATCCTCTCTGTTGCAGCAGTAAAACTTGTCTGATAGTTTGACACTTCCTGGTTGCTTTGGTTCATCATCTTTGTAACACGTGCCAGATTTTCTTTACACTCGTTAAGGCTATATCGGAGTGTTTCGATTTCTGCTTTTAATGATATTTCAGTTTGTGACATTTCCTTTCTTTCCTTTTCCAATTCAGATTCTAAGGCTTCAACGCTTTTTGTCTTATCGTTTAGTTCCTGTCGCATGATTTCAACTTTTTGACGTTCTTCCCTGGCAGATTTTTGTTCGTTCATAATCGAATGACACTCATTCATCCAGTGTTCTTTCAATCCAACAACCTCAGCATAAGTTGGGTTATATGAATCAATGACTGACTCGAGATGAGAGTTTGTTTTTCTTATCTCTTCAATAGACATTTCAAGCTGGGCATTATTTTCCAATATTGATGTTTTCTCGTCTCTTTCAGACTGCAATATCTCCTCAAAGATATTTTGTTGCCTTTCCGCTTCTTCAAGTCTTGTACTCATTTCCCCATGCATTTTATTGTATTTTTGTTCTATATCTGCTTTTCCAACTATAGCTTCCTTCAATGCGCGTTCCAGAGCTAACCCTTTTGATTTAAGCGTTTTTACTTCGTCCATGCGTTCGCTTGCTTTCTGAATGAGTGTGGCATATTTTAGTTTTAATTTATCGTTGTGTGATTTCTTAAGCTTTAGCTCGTTCTCAGCTTCTTGCAATTTAGTTTTACTTGTTTCCATTTCCTTCTGTAGGTTTTCTAATTGTCTAGTTGAATTCGTTTCATCTGTTTGGTATTGCACCATTCTTTCACTCATGCTTTTAAACTTGATTTGTGCTTCAACCAGTTTAGCATCAGACACAGAAAGTCTTTGTTCCATATTTGCTATCTTCATAGACAAATCATATAATACTTGGTTTTGTTCAGTCTGCAGATTGTGTATCTTGCTTTCAAAGATTTTACCCTCTTCTTGGAAACGTTTGTGTTGTGAAGTCGACAATATAGTTGCATTTTCTTCTCTCAGTTTATTGTTCATGTCTTCCAACTCGTGCAGCTGACGTTCGAGATGACGAATTTTCGATTTTCTGTTTTCTTCATTAATGTTATAGTTCTCGGTATTAACATTTAATTTACTAATCTGTCTCTGAAGTTCCTCAATTTCGACTCGTTTTGAATGTAGCTGATCTTGTAGCTTCTTGTTTTCGGCTTCCTGTAGACAGATCGTTTCAGTCTTACTTTTAAGCGACATTTCTAGCTCACTGACGCCGTTTTCTGTCGCCAGTGACCCCTCATTACCAAATGATTCTGCGTTTGAATATCGTATTTGATTTTCGAGGTCCTTCACTTTGTGACCAAGTTCCCAATTCTCAACTTCAAGTTCGTCGTTTCGCTCCTTTAACTCGTTGTATTCAGAAAGGAGCCGTTGATTTGTTTTAGCGACATTTTGATATTTCTCTTGCAATTCTGTGACAGTCAAAGCTGCTTGATGAACATGTATGTTTTTATCATTCTGTTCCTGACTGCTATTGTTTGTGTCGGTTGTCAAGTCGTTTCTCACCTTAGTATCGTCTGCATTTTCCTGACTGTTTAGAGTGCTTTGACTTTGATTAGTCTCATTTGCATCTATATGTCTGTCAGTCTTTTCATGGTGTCTTAAGTCTGTCTTTTCCTTTGATTCTTCTACATGTTCTTGATAGACATATTTATGATTCATTTTACCCTCATTTTCTTCTCCCTGACTGTCATTAATTGTGCTGGTATATTCTTTTGCTTTCTCATTTGCCTGACGGTTTACACCCTTTTGTGTTTGATAAGTCCCGTCTCCATGACTGATTTCGTTTGTATTCTGTTTTAACTCTGTCTTTTCGTTTTTCACTTCTGTACTATCTTGACTGCTGAAACTGTTTCGCATTTGGTGAGTGTCATCGTCATATACTAGACTGCTATAGCATGTATCTACTGCAAAGTCAGTCATCCTATCACCAGTATTTTTGATATTTTCCAGACTGTTTAAACTGCTTTGATCGTAGGTTTGCGGTTTATGCACCCCATCTATATCGTCCTTGCTTTTGATTGTTCCATTATGTTCTTGTCTATTGACAAAATTTTGCAATGACTGTGTGCTTGCATTTTCTTCAGTGTCATTTATTGTATCGATTGCCAGGTAAGTCTTAACCTCTGAGTCTTTAACTTTTCCTGTATTATTGATTAGCATTTGGTGAGTAGCGTCTGTTTCTCCATGTCTGTCTGTTGTATCGATCATCTGTTCGGTCGTATCTTCTGATTCTTCTGCATTCATCCCATCGTTTGGACTGTTTAACCGTTGGTGAGTATCATCTGCATCTCCATATGTATATTTTCTTTCGATTGTCATATCTGTCTCGTCCTCTGTATCAGCTACAATATCATGGTTGCTTGGATTGCTTTGCCTTTTATTAGAATCTTCTGCTATTCCTTGATTACTATATATTGTATCGAGTGTCATTCCCGTCTTATCCTCTGATTCTTGTACAATTCCATTGTTGTCTTGTTTGGACTGCATTTGACATATCTCGACCTCATCTCCTTGACTATTAGTTGAGTCGATTGTCGCATCCTCTTCGTATATCTGGTTGTTTGATAAAAATTCTTCTTCCTTTTCTTGGTTGTTTGGTGATTCTTCATCGTTTTCCTGGTTGTTTAGTGATTCTTCTTCGTTTATCTGGTTGTTTGATAATTCTTCTTCCTTTTGCTGGTTGTTTCGACTGCTTGTCTTAATCTCTTGAAAATTCTCATCTGCATCTCTGTGACTACCGTCATTTATATGGACTGCCAAGCTTGTCTTAATCTCTGATTCTTCTTCGTTTTCCTGGTTGTTTGGACTGCTTTCTTCTTCGTTTTCCCTGTTGTTTTGACTGCTTTCTTCTTTGCTTTTCTGTTTGTTTGGACTGCTTTCTTCTTCGGGTTCCTGGTTATTTGGATTGCTTTCTTCTTCGTTTTCCTGATTGTTTGGTGATTCTTCATAGTTTTCCTGGTTGTTTGGTGATTCTTCTTCATTTATCTGGTTGTTTGATAATTCTTCTTCTTTTTCCTGGTTGTTTGGACTGCTTGTTTTGATCTCTTGAAAAGTATCATCTGCATCTCTGTGACTACCGTCATTTATATGGACTCCCACGCTTGTCTTAATCTCTGATTCTTCTTCGTTTTCCTGGTTGTTTGGACTGCTTTCTTCTTCGGAATCCTGATTGTTTGGATTGCTTTCTTCTTCGTTCTCCTGGTTGTTTGGTGATTCTTCATCGTTTTCCTTGTTGTTTGGTGATTCTTCTTCGTTTATCTGGTTGTTTGATAATTCTTCTTCTTTTTCCTGGTTGTTTCGACTGCTTGTCTTATTTTCTTGAAAAGTCTCATCTGCATCTCTTTGACTGCCGTCATTTATATGGACTGCCACGCTTGTCTTAATCTCTGATTCTTCTTCGTTTTCCTGGTTGTTTGGAATGCTTTCTTCTTCGTTTTCCCTGTTGTTTTGACTGCTTTCTTCTTTGCTTTTCTGTTTGTTTGGACTGCTTTCTTCTTCGTTTTCCTGTTTGTTTGGACTGCTTTCTTCTTCGTTTTCCTGATTGTTTGGTGATTCTTCATCGTTTTCCTGGTTGTTTGGTGATTCTTCTTCATTTATCTGGTTGTTTGATAATTCTTCTTCTTTTTCCTGGTTGTTTGGACTGCTTGTTTTGATCTCTTGAAAAGTCTCATCTGCATCTCTGTGACTACCGTCATTTATATGGACTGCCACGCTTGTCTCAATCTCTGATTCTTCTTCGTTTTCCTGCTTGTTTGGACTGCTTTCTTCTTCGTTTTCCTTGTGGTTTCGACTGCTTTCTTCTTTGCTTTTCTGATTGATTGGACTGCTTTCTTCTTCGGAATTCTGATTGTTTTGATTGCTTTCTTCTTCGTTCTCCTGGTTGTTTGGTGATTCTTCATCGTTTTCCTGGTTGTTTGGTGATTCTTCTTCGTTTATCTGGTTGTTTGATAATTCTTCTTCTTTTTCCTGGTTGTTTCGACTGATTGTCTTATTCTCTTGAAAAGTCTCATCTGCATCTCTTTGACTGCCGTCATTTATATGGACTGCCACGCTTGTCTTAATCTCTGATTCTTCTTCGTTTTCCTGGTTGTTTGGAATGCTTTCTTCTTCGTTTTCCTTGTTGTTTTGACTGCTTTCTTCTTTGCTTTCCTGATTGTTTGGACTGCTTTCTTCTTCGTTTTCCTGGTGGTTTGAATTGCTTTCTTCTTCGTTTTTCTGGTTGTTTGGTGATTTTTCATCGTTTTCCTGGTTGTTTGGTGATTCGTCTTCGTTCATCTGGTTGTTTGATAAAAATTCTTCTTCGTTTTCCTGGTTGTTTTGACTTCTTTCTTCTTCGTTTTCCTGGTTGTTTGGTGATTCTTCATCGTTTTCCTGGTTGTTTAGTGATTCTTTTTCATTTTCCTGGTTGCTTGGTGTTTTTTCTTCGTTTTCCTGGTTGTTTGGTGTTTCTTCGTCGTTTTCCGGGTTGTTTGGTAATTCTTTTTCCCTTTCCTGGTTGTTTAGTGATTCTTCTTCGTTTTCCTGGTTGCTTGGTGTTTCTTCTTCGTTTTCCTGGTTGCTTTGTGTTTCTTCTTCGTTTTCCTGGTTGTTTGGTGTTTCTTCGTCGTTTTCCGGGTTGTTTGGTGATTCTTCTTCCCTTTTCTGGTTGTTTGGTGATTCTTCTTCGTTCATCTGGTTGCTTAATAAAAATTCTTCTTCCTTTTCTTGGTTGTTTTGACTTCTTTCTTCTTCGTTTTCCTGGTTGTTTGGCGATTCTTCATCGTTTTCCTGGTTGTTTAGTGATTCTTCTTCCTTTTCCTGGTTGCTTGGTGTTTCTTCTTCGTTTTCCTGGTTGTTTGGTGTTTCTTCGTCGTTTTCCGGGTTGTTTGGTAATTCTTCTTCCCTTTCCTGGTTGTTTGATAATTCTTCTTCCTTTTCATGGTTGTTTGGACTGCTTTCTTCTTCGTTTTCCTGGCTGTTTGGTGATTCTGCATCGTTTTTCTGGTTGTTTGGTGATTCTTCTTCGTTTTCCTGGTTGTTTGGTGTTTCTGCATCGTTTTTCTGGTTGTTTTGTGATTCTTCTTCGTTTTTCTGGTTGTTTGGTAATTCTTCTTTCCTTTCCTGGTTGTTTGGTGATTCTTCTTCGTTTTCCTTGTTGTTTGGTGTTTCTTCTTCGTTTTCCTTGTTGTTTGGTGATTCTTCTTCCCTTTCCTGGTTGTTTGGTGATTCTTCTTCGTTTTCCTGCTTGCTTAGACTGCTTTGCTTCATTGTCTCTTTTTCTTCATTATTGCTTGACATATTGTCATCTGCCTTATATTCATCATATACACTATTAAGTTCATGATTTGTGTTCGTATTATCCATACTGTCTATACTGTGCGTTGACTTCGTAAGGCGGCTCTTTGAAAACTTTCTGAAAAGTAAACATATACACATGAGCAGCATCATGAGAAAATCAGATTTTTGCCTATTCGAAAACAAAGGCGCAGATCAGCTTCGCAGTAACTGCGAAGGTAATCAGCGCCTTTGTTTTCGCTACACGGATAGTACAGTTTCTCTTCTTCGTAAATTCGAAATTTCAAGCTTCTAGCCTGCTTCCCGGCCTGCTTCTGAGACTGTACAGTTCGTTTTGTGTCAGTCCTGGTCGGAAACCCCGAAGACCGGTTTTGTTGCAACGCGGCTCACATACACATGTACATGGTAAAGCAATGGAGAGTCTGGCCGACTCTCCAGACTCTCCACTCCCCAGAAAGGTTTGCCCTAACTGACATTATCCCTACGTCGCAATTTGGCGAGACGGTATAAAATTAAAGTTATTTGTGCATATTTTAGTGGAAGGGTCGCGTTGTGGTTGGACATAGCTACTACAAATAATAATAATAATTAATAATAATAATAATTATTATTATTTGAGCAGTTCAAAATTGAAAAATTAAATAAACTTCCTTTTTGAATTCCGAACGTGGTACTTTTTCATGCCTTGTTTATTCCAGAGCATCGAATGGATCACGAAAATAATGATTTTAAATAAAAATAATGAAAATAATGGTTTTACATCTGGGGAACTCAAAGTATGGCCAAAATAACACCTAAGTTCTTTCTAATGTTGCAAACAATCTATATAAATTCACTGATGAACTGTTGACTTCTTTGTGAAGTAGTGAAGAGATTACACTATCAACTTGTCAACAAAGAAATAATCTTCCTGACAATTTTCATGTGGTGATTGATTTATAAAGCAAGTTAGATTGGTTTTACAATTGAAATCAGCAGATTTGGCCACCTTTTGTTGGTTCTCTTCAGGGTTGACCAGAGCAATTTGCAATTGATTTGGATTGTGGAAAAGTAGGAAATTTAAGTATGGCCACCCTAAACAATTTCAAGATTAAGAAGTAATAAAAGAACTATTCAGTTACTTTGGCCATAATAAGTCTTCTTTTGGTGTAAACACGGGGGTGATTCAATTGATACCACCTGTGCTGTCGTCCGAGACGTTACTGCATATATTGCTGTCGTCCGAGTATTCCGGTTTCCGTCCAAGTACTACGGCTGTCGTTACCATCAGTGCCCCTGTTTCAGTGTCCACAGGGCCAAAATTTCGTCGCTATTCAGCGCAATTATCACGGAAAATTGTCAAGAAGGTATTTATCGTTATTTCCAAAGTGTTTCCAACTTTCTTAACATATAGATAATTACAAGAACTTATTTTGAGTACAAAACATTGTTTTCTCGCGTGTTTTTCTTACTTTCAACATATGAAAACATTCCTCATAAGCGAAAGTAGCTGGACTTCTTCGTTTTCCATTTAGCCTTTGAAAACTATAATCATTTCCCCAACCCGTTGCGTCCTTCAAATTTTATTTGCCGTTTTTAAAAAGCGTGATACGGCTGTCGTTGACCCCTAATACGGCTGGCGGTTGTTTATTGATCAATACGATACGGCTGTCGATAGTATTTTGAGATAGCATATTGTCCATTGAAATCAAATTCAACGCATTTTATGCATTTTTTTTGTAGTTTCTGAATAGTTTTCATTTGCAACTGATAAAAGGACTGTATAGACTGTCTATTCTCTTGCTTCAAACCAAGCAACTTTACAAATAAACACCACACACGCAAGAAAACTGTATCATTTATTAAATTCGAAGTTTCACCATTTATTAAAGCATGCGTTAAGCGTGGTAGGACAGCTTTCAGTGACACCCGTGTTCATTACTTGCTCCCATCTGCAGTGGCTCCTCACAGCCCCAAGTAGAAACTAATGCTCAGATGGCGACTCGACATCGGTTAAAGCGCTATCGTCCCCAAAAATGGCAAAATTAAAATTTAGGTGTCTACTGAACTGTCGTATCAGCTTGAATGACACATGCAGTATTTTACCGCTATAACTACGAGTATGTTAAATAGCACGTGCTACTACCGATTAAACAGGCTGTCCCTACTTTATATGTAAAGCACGTGCTACTACCGATTAAACAGGCTGTCCCGACTTTATATGTAAAGTTGCTTAAAGCGACCACAAGAGAAAGGAAATTTATGTCTAATTCACTTTGTTCAAACGACATAAATTATATATAGCTCGAATTTGACCTCAGGTGCGTCAAAAGATCGACGAGTCTACTTAGTAGCACGTGAAAGGATATTCAGACTGTAACAGTACAAATACTTACTATGCGGGCAACTGAAGTGTAACAGAAAACTTGAGCCATTTCGTACCGATTTACCTTTCACGTGGTACTTCATGGACTCGTCGATCTTTTGACGCACCTGAGGTCAGTATCGAGCTATAACAAGATATAAGCAGATTGCTAGAAAGCATAACAGTAACAAATTCTACAAAACTCTCTTCTATAATGTCATATGAGATAATTAGTGAAGTCATATAAATGAACAATGAGTATTGTATCTAACGACACACGCTTTGCATAACATGTTTTCTGGGGATGAAAAACGATTTATAAGCTGACATGTGCATGAACGAAACGCACGTCGTAATCATCAAAAAACTACACTGTGCAACTACCTTTTTCAAAGTAACAAAGTTTACGTTTTAATTCTGTTTTAAATTTTGGATGTCCTGTAAAAATGTCGTTATAACCTAAACATCAGAATGCAACGCTCATTTCCACGGCTATCCCCCGCCCGCCCCGGGGATGGGGGGCGGGTGTGGTTACAAATGACTAGTGCATTACACAAAGGATCAATCAGTCACTTTCGCCACAGTTTGTCTTCTTTTGTGACCAGTAGAAGAAACTCCCCCGTTCGGGAATCAGTGATCTTTTGTGACCTTTGTCAACATGACAGGTAAATGTTACTATAATTAGTAAATTGATGCTCGAACGGGAGCTTTTCTGTCATTTTTATAGTACCCTTACAAAATGCAAAAAATGTGTCACAGTTTTTGTTTAATCAAGATGAAACTTTGCAGGCTTAAAGATGAATGATATATCTAACTTTCTACCGTGTAGAATTTTTTTATTTTGTTTTGTTAAAAAGTTATTAAATTATGAAAATATGATTTTTTTTCTAATAACACTGATTCCAGATCGGCAACGGAAATTGTTTATGGACGCCCAATCTGGAATCAAACTTTAATGATAAAACACTTGTATTCTCCTGTCCGGGATCACACAACAGAATATAGTGTGGATTACCTTGAATTGGCTTCATTTGTCAAGCATGTGTATCATCTCAAAACATGATATAAATGGATTGGGAAAAAACTGTGCTGATTTAGTGCTATAAATGCAAATGCACATGCATAAATTAGTGTACACGCTTTTTCAAATATTAAAACAAAATCCTAAACAATGATAACAGAAATTTGGAATATTGGAATACAATATTTAATTGCTGAATCTTGTTTTGGAATCAGTGGTTGTGTCTTAATGAGACCATAGTTTTCTTTTTACCTGTGCATGATTTTAAACACTACCCATAGTCAAAATGGCTGGTCGTTTTGGAAAAAGATGTGGAACTGCTTGTTTGCATCAAGAATGGAATATTGACAAACAAGATTATTGATCGATGTTTCCTCGGAAAAGCTCTTCTTGAACCACTAGATAAGATTAATATGAATGACAAACATTCTACGAATATGTTGTACTGTAAAGGGCGCATTGATTATGTAACGACAACGGTAAAACAAACATTTGTGGTATAGATGAGGGCAGATATGTGTGTGACTACCGAAACTACAGAATCACAGACTGATGGTTCCATAGAAACTTTAGAAAGGTACAAGTTGGCAACAATCAGGAAAAGGCGCAATCAGAAAAAGATTCCCACTCCAAAAATTGAGGTGGGAAAAAACTAAATTAAAAATCAGGTACTTATACCATGAAAACATATCATAAGCCGAATGAGCAGCAGTTACCTAAACTTAACTAAAAATGTGATAAAATACATAAGGCGCTAATGGCACAAAAAAAAATAAATAAACACCAAGAAATAAAACAAAAAGAACCACCACAGAAGTATCGCCTTGGAACGATCAGTAATATAAAATTACTGGCAGGCTTAAATCGATTTTACCTAACCTCACCCTCAGCTTCTGCAGTGGTTCAAGACATTTAGATAGTTGTTCGGTTCTCATGGTGAATCTCTAGCTAGTCAATGAATTATCATGGACAAAAAATAATTACATAAAAGAATACATATATAGAAGGTATACTTAGTAATAGTAATTCTCTCTGGTGTCATTTTGCAAGGCTTATAGCGTCACTGATTAGGCTTTAGTCACTGAAACTGTGGTATGGCCCTTACCCTCTCATATTAATATGTTCACTACATGTGCGCTTAAAGGATTTCAATTTTCTTTTTTTCTTTTTTTTCAAATCTGAGCATGTGGTTTAACAGAAGACCTGTTTCTTGGTGCATACAACTGTTTTCTATAACATGTATAATAAGATAACAGTAGACCAAAGTATTTTCTTTTTCACTTTGCAGAACCAACAGCAATTTCATTGACTGAAGTCCCAGTAGTTTTCTTTCACCACCATGGTTCATTCGTTTGGTTACATAATGATCCTAATTATTCAGTCATATCAAAGCTCAAACCTAAAAACTTGCCTCTGATAATGATTTTTCGCAGATAATTTTTGTGTAGAGAGCAATAGGAAAATTATTTTCTTGTCGAAATCTTGATCTTAATTTGTCCTAATCAGAAACCTGCAAAAAAAATTGAAATCTGTGAACAGAATGATGTAGTGTTAATAGTCAAAATGAAATTTGAACAGGGATTTTGCATTGTCAAGGGAGATATTCGATGATCATGAAAATGCTTACTTTTTGAAAATTTCTACTTGACCATGAAATTGCGTCTGAGGTGTAACAGAAAATATTTACCCGGTAATCTTTATTGACATCAGGAAAACATGTCCGTGCAATATATACCCCCTTAACCCCCTCTTTTATATAGTAAAACTGGGGTTTGCAGGGGTACACCTATTTTTCTTAATTTTGCTCCAAAACATAGATTGTGGGTAATCGTTAGAACCGCCTCAGTGAGGCGGTTCTAACGTGTACCCACAATCTATGTTTTGAGCAAAAATAAGAAAAATATCAAAATTTTTCAGCTGAAAATTTTCAATTTTTAAAGCTAAAAAAAATCTCTGTATATTGCATGGGCAAGTTTTCGTAATTAACAGTTGTAAAATATCTGCGAAAAACACTAGAAAATACACTTTAGATCATTTTATCATAATTTCTCTATTTGTAGCTTGCTCACATGTGGAAAAAAGGCTTGCCTATACCCTCGGTAGAGGAGAAAGGGGAATTATTATGAAATATACTATAGAATAAAATATAAAGGGTTTAAACCCGCCAGTAACTATGTGTTATGATCGTTCCAAGTCGATACTTCTGTGGTGGCTCTTTTTGTTTCATGTCTTGGTGTTTAAATTATTTTGTGCTGTTGGCCCTTATGTATGTTTTCATGTTTTTAGTTACGTAAGTTAAGGTAACTGAGTGGCCACCTATTGGGAAAATAGCTGCTCATTCGGCTTACGAAATGTTTTTATGGTATAAGTACCTGATTGTTACTTTGGTTTTTTTCCCACCTCGGTTTTTGGAGTGGGAATCTTTCTCTGATTGCGCCTTTTCCTGATCTTTGCCTACTTGTACCTTTTTTTCTTGATCCTTTGGAAGCTTTAAAACATTCAAAGAGAGATAGTATGGACCATAGTAGGATCTGTCTACAAAAACATTGACTTGCTTAAATCTTTGAAAGTAGACATCTTTCTTAAGAAGCGACAAAGTTCTTATGTCCTTCTTATATGGAATAAAAGACAATATAGGGTCAGAAAATTTAATTGCAAAGTGTGTGGCCATGGAACAAATATACAGTTTGAACAATCCTGCTTCGGTAGCACCAATGTCTTTCATTGAAAATGTATTACAATAGCAGGCATCTCTACGTGTTTGCATTGATATGAATGGATTAGTAGGGCCCTCTGGAAGTTACCCAACAGTGTCAAATTGGTTGGCCTCGCAAAGCACTCAGCCAACAAAACTGACATTTTCCTGTGTATCAAGCAGTACTCTGGAGAGCTATTGTGTCTTATTCAAAGACACAACACGACGTCCCCAATGGGAGATCAAACTTGGGTCCTCTTGATTCGGTGTCCGAACTGTTACCCCTATGAAACAGTTTATCACATGACTTGAAACAGTTCATTGAAACTGTTGAAAAACTGTCCAAAATGTTTAATTATTGCCCTTTAAATAGTATGTTGGGTAATATAACAAATAACATGTCATTTGTTTTGATTTTACAGGAAACACAGACTCTGAAATGTTTCTGATCAGGAACTACTGATTCCAAATTAGGAATACATCTGGTTTTCAATGGCTCCAGATTGGGCGTCAGTAAACAATTTCTGTTGCCGATCTGGAATCAGAGTTATAAGAAAAAAAATCATATTTTCATAATTTAATAACTTTTTAACAAAACAAAATAAAAAAATTCTACACGGTAGAAAGTTAGATACATCATTCATCTTTAAGCCTGCAAAATTTCATCTTGATTAAACATAAACTGTGACACATTTTTTGAGTTTTGTAAGGGTACCATAAAAATGACAGAAAAGCTCCCGATCGAGTATCAATTTACTAATTATAGTAACATTTACCTGTCATTCTGACAAAGGTCACAAAAGGTCAATGATTCCCGAACGGGGGAGTTTCTTCTACTGGTTATATACACTACACTTTCTTATTTGGATAATGCATGCGAAAATGATTGAGAAAGTAAGGCAATCGGTCACTACATATATACGACGTTCAATATTCATAACTTGGTTTAATCAGGGCGGCGGTGTGCCATGTAAATATCTAATCGTTCGTGTAGATACAACCCACTGGTTTATCGTTAGAATTATGAACAGAGTGAAGCAGATGTTGTTTCATTCATATTTCTGAAATCTAGGAGGCCTTAAACTTAGTTTTACCCGTATATTTGGATCTACCACCTGTTCTAAATTGTCGACATCCGTAACGAGTTTAACCGACAGCCGTATCACACATATTTACAACTGATCGACAGCAGTAACACCAAAAGTTAAACGCCCCTTCAAAACCTTTCTGCTTTGGGTTTTTTTAAAACTGTTAAAGGTTTTATCTTTGCAGTTATGTTTTCCACGTTGTTCAATAAATGGTCAGAAATGAGAGATGCTGATTTTTACAGTATTTGCATATTTATATGATTTTTGCTATTTTACGATTAAATACATGTTTGTATGAAAACTAGCGACCCAAAAGCCCGTACAAACATATTGCACGATAGACAAATATCTAACAACACATTCTAGCAGAAAAATATAAATAATATCTTCAGATTCGATTGCGATCCACTTTTACGTGTGTACTGGTTGTGTAACGACAGCCGTAGTACTCGGACGGAAACCGGAATACTCGGACGACAGCAATATATGCAGTAACGTCTCGGACGACAGCACAGGTGGTATCAATTGAATCACCCCCGTGGTAAATCTTACCCATTCAATGGAGTTGTTCTATATCAAGGACTGTTCACAAAAATGAAAAAAGATATCTTGGAAAATTGATTTGAATCAAATCACGAGAAAAGTGTTTTTACAGATATAGAATCCGAATGCATTTTATCAGCGCATTGGATTTTCCTTCATAGGAAATAAAGTTCCTTCCATTTCTAAATTTTAATCCTTTGGCTTTTTCATGGCTGTTAAGCTTGGTTTGATTCAATCGTTAACCTTTCTTTGAATGCAGGTTCTTTGTGCCGAGTCTCATTTTAACCTCGTTCAGGGATTTTTCGAAAATGAGACAAAATAAAAGGCCTGAAAAATCGGCCTTGAAACTGTTTTTGAAAAAAATCAATATCTGCATGAAAACGACTGAAAGGTGTCTCCTCGTTAAAAGCGCTATGTATATTTTGTTTGACAGCCTATGCATCACACTCCCATGCTTATCGAATTGCACGCCGAAATGCATCTTAATGCACATTCATCATGCAATGATGCAATACATATTTCGTTTTGTATAGATATGAGCCGCTGCATGGGAAAACCAACGAGCCTTTGTTTTCGCTACACGGACAGTACAATTCCTCTACGTTCTAAATCCAAAATTTCTAGCCTCTAACCATCTTCTGTGGCTGTACAGGCCGGTTTGTGTCAGACCTGTCCGGAATTGTTGGTTTTCTCACGCACAGGCTCAAATGTCACTTTAGACATGATAATAAAGATAAAAACTGTCAAAGCAGTTTTGGGTTAAACGCAAAGAAAACAAAACTTGATCCATGAAATATGAGCCGCCTCGTGGGAAACAATGTGGTTTGCGAACAGGTCCGACACAAACCGGCCTGTACAAGCACAGAAAAATGCTAGATGCTTGAAATTTTGGATATAAGTAGAAGAGGAATTGTACTATCCGTGTAGCGAAAACAAAGGCGCTGATCAGCTTCGCAGTTACTGCGAAGCTGATCTGCGTCTTTGTTTTCGCATATTCAGATTGTAGGTTTTCCCATTGGGCGGCTCATATATTTCCCAACATCGATATGCGTAGTTTTATTTCTGTGCTTCCTCGTCTTCCAGTCGAGTCGCAAAGAAAGCATTTACAATTCGGAAAACGAGATCATAGTCATTTGTAACTACCACCCCTTACCCAAACTCCGGGGAATAGCGGGGACTTCAACATTTTATCCAGCAAACCACTGCTAAAAGCTCGGCACTGTGGGGACGCCTATTTTGGTAAAAGGGGCTTAAAAATGATTGGTCCCACCGACTGAATTCTAATGGCGTTTTTTATTTTTCCCACCCAGGCGACGTACATGTACCGAAATCGCAATATGTTGATATGTTAGATCTTCTAGAAGCAACTATTGAATATGAGCCACCGCATGGGAGAACTAACAATCTGCATATGCGAAAACAAAGACGCAGATCAGCTTCGTAGTAACTGCGAAGCTGATCAGCGCATTTGTTTTCGCTACACGGATAGTACAATGCCTCTCCTTCTTAAATCTAAAATCTCCAAGCTCTAACTTTCTTCTGTGACTGTACAGCCCGGTTTGTGTCGGACCTGGTCGGAACCCAAACTGTTGGTTGTGTCACCCACAGGCTCAAATGTAAGTCGTTATCGAAATACTGGTCATGTCATTACCATTACTACGGAAGCGTATTAGGCTCAAGTAGATTTTTTTTTTTCATCTCGTAATAACGAGATCACAAGTCAAAAATACGACTTGACAAGTTGAAATTACGAGATAGCAAGTCAAAAATTCAACTTAACAAGTTGAAATTTTGACTTGTCAACTTGATATAACGCATTTTTAAGTCAAAATTACGACTTGGTAAGTTGAAAATACGACTTCGCATGTTGAAATTTCGACTTGTTAAGTTGAAATTTCGACTTGTTAAGTTGAAATTTCGACTTGTTAAGTTGAAATTTCGACTTGTTAAGTTGAAATTTCAACTTATTAACTTGAAATTTCGACTTGTTAACTTGAAATTTCAACTTATTAGTTTGTAATTTCAACTTAACAAGTCGAAATTACGACTTGTTATGTTGAAATGTCGACTTCTTAAGTTGAAATTTCAACTTATTAACTTGAAATTTCGACTTGTTAACTTGAAATTTCAACTTATTAATTTGAAATTTCGACTTGTTAAGTTGAAATTTTGACTTGTTAACTTGAAATTTCGACTTGTTAAGTTAAAATTTCAACTTATTAATTTATTATTACATGTTGTGAAGTCGAAATGTCAACATAATAACTCGAAAATACGCGAGAACAAGTCAAAATTACAATATGTAAATATGAATCATTTGAACAACAAGTCAAAAATACGAGATGAGATGTTGAAATTTCAAGATATGAAGATATAAATACGTGTTTGCATGTCAACTTTTCAAGATGGTATTAATAAGATAACTAGTCGATTATACGACATGAAATACGAGATATAATAAGTCCTTTGAAAATGGTCAGTCTGTAGTTATCGTAAGTGGCCTATAACAACGAATAATGGAAACTGAAAAGGCAATAAAACTTTATTTTGACCTGGGTTTAAACTTCGGCGATATATTGCATTGTTTAGCACAAAATGGTGGTATTATTATAAGCAAGAGTACACTGAAACGTACATTGAAACGCATAGGTTTATACAGAAGGAAGCATAAAACTGATCTACTACAAGTGGCTTTACGAAAACACGCCCGTGCAATACATTGTATTTAGAGATTTGTCCAAATAAAAAATTTTATTGGATTTCTTTTTTACATTTTTTCTTAGTTTTTATCTCAAAACATAGATTGTGGGTGCTCGTTAGTACCGCCTCGCCGAGGCGGTTCTAACGAGTACCCACAATCTATACTTTGGAACAAAATTAAGAAAAATAGGTATACCCCTGCAAACCCCAGTTTTTTCCATATAAAAGCGGGGTTTAAGGGGGTATTTATTGCGCGGACTTGTTTTCCTGATATATTATTTTAAAATGCATTTTGTCTCACCTTATTCTTCTACTTCCTCTTATGCTTGTTTAACTTTACTTCAAATTAACTCTTATATAAAGCAAATTGCTATATGGATCGATCGAGTATGTTATCAGTATACTCATATTCCACTTATTCATTTACAGAAAATGAAACAAGACACCTCTTGGAAAAATGATAAACGTCATACAGATCAATGTTTTAATAATAATAAACATTACAGCTAATGCGGAACTAAATTGGCTTCAATTGAATGTTGAATTGTTTAAGGTTACTATTTTATGGTAGGCACTATGAACTGGTTCCCAAATTTAATGTTGGGTTAAAAGACGCTTTTACCCGCTTTTACCCTAGGTCCCAGGTAGGGAAGACTGGATTAATTTGCACTTAGGCCAGTAAAACAAGCATTGACTTCCGTGTCATTTTGTTGGCACCCATATGAAAACTTGTTCATGCAATATACAGAGAATTTTTCATAAGCAAAAATTGAAAATTTCATTGGAAAAATTTTGTTATTTCTTTTATAATCGAACCGTAATCCGAGCGTTCGTGTGTGCGTTCACACTTTCAAATACAAATATCTCCGCATGTTGTCAACCAATAGCAATCAAATTATATCTGAAGCATCAATGGGGTGAGGAAAATATTGCGTTCGGTTTTGGGTCAGGTCGGATTGGAACTCTTGTTTCCATGGTACATGTAACAGATAGCTCCCATAGACCTATAATGGGAAAAGCATAAAAAA
The DNA here is from genome assembly GCA_964017185.1 of Rugalucina vietnamica. Classification (NCBI taxonomy): domain Eukaryota; kingdom Metazoa; phylum Mollusca; class Bivalvia; order Lucinida; family Lucinidae; genus Rugalucina; species Rugalucina vietnamica. The sequence continues at coordinate 35,267,238 of OZ024876.1, forward strand.
ATCTTATTCTCCAAAACCACAAGGCCCAGAGCTTTCATATTTTCTGTGTAGCAATGTATAGTAGTCCTCTTTATAAATTCTACCAACCATGCCCCATGCTATAGTTTTGTAATGGGAAATACATGTAAAAATCTTCTTCTCTGAAACTACAAGAGCCAAAGCTTCTATATTCGGTATGCAGCAATGTTATTTAGAGCCTTACATAAATCCTGCGAATCATGCCCCTTGGGTCAAAAAATGGCCCCATCCCGGGGGTCAATAGCTCCCATAAACTTACAATTGGAAAATCATAAAAAATCTTCTTCTCCGAAACACAGAGCGTTCATATTTTGTGTGGAGCAATGTATAGTACTCCTCTTTATCAATCCTGCCAACGGTGCCCCTGGGGTCCATACAGACCACGTCCCAGGCATGTCATTATCCACCATAGACTTATAAGGGAAATACATGAAAAAATCTTCTCTGCAACCGCATGACACAAAGCTTCTATAAATTATGCAACAATGTCATGTGGAGCTCTAAATAAATCATGCCCCTGGTGTGAAATATACCCCGCGGGTCATTATAGGGCCCTCACCTTTTAATATGATTTTTTCAAGTGAACCAAAATGACGGACAAGAGGATATACAATCCACACAGGAGCTATTCTGCTGATATAAGTAAGGTTTCAAGGTCACATGAGACGGCCACCATACCCATATATGCTAAAAAAAAAACTCAACTACTTGGTCCAGTGACAGTACTTGTTGACTCTCAGGTGAGCGATTGTTGCCCTTGGGCTACTTGTTGCTTTACGGTTCGATTTGAACGATTTTCACTTTCTGTAAACACTCGTATGAAAAATACCTTCTAATGTCTCCTGTAAATTAAGTGGTAAAGCCTAGGTTACATTTGCCCTACGATTAACTTGCGATGATCGTACGATGCCATTTTTTGCATTTTCGTGCGGTCTCCGCAGGGTGACCCTACGATGCCCCTACGATTCTACGGCTTCCTACGGCTTCCTACGACTTCCTACGGCTTCCTACGATCTCCGTAGCCTCTACGATTTTGTAGTAGTCTGCACTTTTACAAATTTTAAAAATCGTAAGACCGCAGCCCGTAGACACGTCGTAGGTAGCATCATCGTACGGGCGCCTTACGGAAACCCTGCGATGATCGTGCGGTCACCGCACGGTTTTATGATAATATGGGGACTAAAATAATAAGATAATCGTAGACCTTTAGGGTGATCGTGCGGCATCCGTACGGTTATATCACAAGTTTATGAAAATCGTACGGACACCTAACATCGTACGGCTATCGTAGGGAGACCGCAAGAAATCGTAAGGACTCCTCACGGCCATCGCATGGGTTCCGTACGATTTCAACTTAAAGTGTGCGGAGACCCTTTGATTTCCCTACGATCTCCAAACAGTTCCGACTCAGGACATCGAAGAAAGCTAGAACAAGAAATCGGTCCATGTACGATTTTTGTTCCCAAATTATCATAAAAAAATCGTGCGGTGACCGCTCTATTATCGCAGGGTATCCGTACGGTGCCCGTGTAATGCCCTACGACGTGTCTACGGTCTACGGTCTTACGATTTTAAAATATGTAATAGTGCAGACTATTACAAGATCGTAGAGGCTACGGAGATCGTAGGAAGTCGTAGAATCGTAGGGACATCGTAAGGTCACCCTGCGGAGGCCGCACGAAAATGCAAAAAATGGCATCGTACGATCATCGCAAGCTAATCGTAGGCCAAATGTAACCAAGGCATCAGTCAGAAGTCCAAGGGACTCCGTACGATATCCACTAACAGTCTGCGGAGACCCTACGACTACCGTGCGGCCTCCCTGCGTTTTGTATCAAAACGTATAGGGACTCCGTACGGACAACGCACGGGATCCGTACGATATCTACGTACTATCTGCGGAGACATACGACTGCCGTACGATCGCCTTGCGTTTTTGTATGAGAACGTCGACAAATGGCAGATCAAAAAATCGCACGATGCCCGTATGAATTGTTAACACATACGTCGTAGCCCACGATCTCCTACGATGTCTAAAAATCGTAGAGAAAATCGCAGACCGAAAAATCGTACGATGATCGGGGCAAATGTAACCTAGGCTTAAATCACTGACTTTTCATTTTTATGACCTGTCAAATCTGTGTTTCGAAGTCCATTATGGGTAGCTGAGTTCATACATTTTGATCAAACTAGTGATGAACGATGAAAAAATAATTTTTGTTGAAGCCCTACACCATGGTATTCCCCAAGTCATTAAACTTCCCCGGGTATTCACCGAGGAATTCCACGCCTCTCTTCCGATCGCCTGTACGAATAGTGATAAGCGTACAGTATCGCTAGTTAAAACTTATCAAGAAAAAACTGTACGACTAGTGACATCCTTGAATATAGGGATCAACCATGGTTTTCAGTGTTCAAACATTCGATGGATCACGAGGAAGGTGTTTGAACACAAGGCCGCAGGCCGCGTGTTCAAACACCTTCCGAGTGATCCAGCGAATGTTTCAAGACTGAAACAAACCATGGTTGATCGCTATTCTTGCATTTTCACTCCAATCCACTTCAAATCTCATGAAAATAACATTAACAACGTAAAAATTCAACGAAAACCGCGCAGCTTCTTCAACGTCGGCCATTTTGTTTCTGCGAAACACATGACGTCACGTCGCATTGACCAATGACGTCGGCCAAAACCCATGTTCAAACGGCACGTGAATTTCATGATTTGAACATGGGTTTTGCTAATTGAACACAGCTTTTGACCAATCGAAAACGGCTTCAAACAGGTATGCGCATAGATATCTATGCAAGAATTTATTTTAGCGGATTTCGTCCATTTTTGTGCTTATTTATATACAATAAGGCTTGAATATTCCGATATCTTATGTGCAGTTTGCATTGATTTAGTAGTTTTTGAGCCCAATGGATCGTATATAGCCACATACAAAACGTCACAGTGAGGCAGCTTAAATAGAGCCCGAGTGTTTGTGATTTTAACCTACAAACCAGACGCTATGCAAAAATGTATAAAACGATTTTGGCTTTTTTTTTTATTATCAGACTTTGAAGAATGGCATATGGACATGAATTTAAGTGCCATTTCTGTTCATGTACTTTTGAAACATTGTTCATGTTGAAACATTCTATTTTATCAATAAAAAATCATACACAAACAGTTGAGAGCCCGGGTTAACATTGGAGCAAGTTTTCATCCACAATCTTCACAACATCATTATGACGTCATGGTAACCCTATTAAAAAGTTCAACTGTGTAGAAAACGTCCCAACATGACCATAGCTTTCACTTGGACGTTAGGCATCAATTCAAACAAACAAACGAAGTTAACATTGACACGGCCAGGTGGCGTCCTAGGTCCTCAGTCTTTGTACTGACAAGCCGAATTTGACCGATGCTCGCTAGAATGCAAAACGAACGACTGGACTATATATGTAACATAACATTGAAGAAACCAAGTTGCCATAACAATTTGTTCTTAAAAATTATTATTTTTTATTATATGGCAAGTGATGAAATATAGAGAAATATGTATTAAATATAAATAATATTTGAAAAAGTTATATTTTCACATGTGAAAATATAAAAAAAGTTATATTTTCACATGTGAAAATATAAGATTTGGGAATACGCAAATTACGATTCCACCGTTTCATTTCTAATTTATACATAACTAAATTTTATAATCTATGATATTGTTGACGCAATGAACGTTCACACACAATAGCGACGTAATGACGTGACGTAATGACGTCATTTAAGATTTTGACGTCATATACTTTAGCGCGCAACGTTACAATGACTACATGCAATATAATAAAAAGAAAATTCAAGTTTTTGTCGTGAATATGACTTTTATTTCATCTCGTGAAGTGAAAAATTATATATTTCATTCGTGCCTTTCGGCACTCATGAAATATAAAATTTTTTCACTTCACTCAATGAAATAAAACTCATATTCACTCCAAAAACTTAAATATCCTCTATTTATCAACATTTCCGTACATCTATCACAATCTTAAAAACATTAAAACTTCAAATAAATCTATATTTAAAATTTAAAAAAAAATGTAGATTAAAAAAATACAAAATAAAATTTTTACTAAGCTTTTGGTCCGGCAAAATAGCCTATAAGTCCAATATAGCTATTTTGCCGGGTCCTGCAAAATAGCCACTGCCTTTACCAAAAGTACGAGGGTGGTTCAGAAAGTTCTGTCATAGGTGTTATAACTTTGTTAATAGACATAATAGGTTGCTGTATTATACCTTGATTTGAAAGGGCTACATTTCTCCTTTATGATGATGCCAAAACAATGCACGAAAAGAAATAAATACTTCGAAATAGACGCCTTGAAAGACACCAGGGGTAAAACCACTGGCACGTTTTCTTCAATTTGTGAATATTATTTAAAGAAAATCGACTTCGAAAAAATATAATCCATGTAATATATTTTTAAAACATAGATGAATATATCCTGCAAAAATCAAAATCATTCGACTGAATTTAATTGAGTTATTGCAAAATGAAATATTGAAATTGGCTTGTTGTACATACATTAAAATACAGTTAAAATTCAAATGACATTTATTGACATCTACACGTAGTCCAGGGAGCTTAAAGTGCATTTAACCTTTTTATTGTTTCATTCTAGTGTGCTCTATAGTAAACTTATAAAAAAGCAAACACATATAATGGTGCAGCGGTGCCAGAAACGCTATAGGGGTACGTATTTTAATGACGTCATATACATCGCTATATTATAAAGTCAGCATAGCATCGATAACGGTAATTTTTGTCACATTGCTTTTCTAAATATACAATTATTTATAACTGTAAAGTTGGAGAAAATTTGATCGGAAGTTATAAAGATATAACGCATGAAACGCACACAATAATATTCACAAATTCAAGAAAACGTGCCAGTGGTTTTACCCCAGGTGTCTTTGAAGGCATGTATTTCAAAGTATTTATTTCTTTCGCGCATTGTTTTGGCATCATTACAAAGAAGAAATGTAGCCCTTTCAATCAAGGTATAATACAGCAACCTATCATGTCTATTTACAAAGTTATGACACCGATGACAGAACTTTCTGAACCACCCTCGTACATGTAACCGAATTTCAATAAATACAAACTTTAACGGTGTAGAATTTCCGGATGCTACTTATCCTAATTAGTACTTATGTCGAGCCTTTGTTTATTTTCTTCTGTGGTCCTTGACCTCAATGTCGGAAAGAATTCATTGTCAGTGTAGACATAGGCTCACATCGCAGGACCTTTGGATTTGGCCGTGAACTTTCGCTTTCAGAATGAACATTTAATGAGTATGTTGCCTGCTCACTAGATCTCCATTGAAGTTGTGGTAAGATAATGGATGAAAAATAGTGTACATTGCAATACCATATAGTTTATTCTCCACTTCGGCAACAAATCAAATGCAGTGTTGCACACTTTATTATATGGCAAGTGATGAAATATAGGGAAATATGTATTAAATATAACCAATATTTGAAAAAGTTATATTTTCACATGTGAAAATATAAAAAAAGTTATATTTTCACATGTGAAAATATCAGATTTGGGAATACGCAAATTACGATTCCACCGTTTCATTTCTAATTTATACATAACTAAATTTTATAATCTATGCTATTGTTGACGCAATGAACGTTCACACACAATAGCGACGTAATGACGTGACGTAATGACGCCATTTAAGATTTTGACGTCATATGCTTCAGCGCGCAACGTGACAATGACTACATGCAATATAATAAAAAGAAAATTCAAGTTTTTGTCGTGAATATGACTTTTATTTCATCTCGTGAAGTGAAAAATTATATATTTCATTCGTGCCTTCGGCACTCATGAAATATAAAAAATTTTCACTTCACTCAATGAAATAAAAGTCATATTCACGACAAAAACTTGAATATCCTCTATATATGCATTTGAGGTCACCAAATTGAATTTCTAACATGTATATAAGTGGGGTTTTCCCCTCATTTACGGTTAACAAAATGCTGCCTGTATTTCATATTTTATCCTACGCTAAATACACAGTAAGTAAGTAATATATATATATAAATAACTACTTTATTTAACGAGGGTAACTTGGTTGGCTATGCCAATCTTCCCCGAGGCCCTCAAAGCATATAAAACATATATCATTATACAATAAAACAATATCAAATGCACAGAATTAAATAAGTCACGTCATGAAAAAAACCTGTTCTGAGTGAGAAACAAAAATCTAAAATGAGATATTGATGCTATCGAGCATATGAGGACATCTCCATAGTCATAATGCTTTGACCATTACACAAAAAATAAGAATACATCTTGCTAAGTACAGGCGGCTTTAATATAACAATTCATTGTTAAGCAGCTCTTAAAATCGAAATATTAAAAATTCAAACTGTTATACTTTAAAAGTGTACCTCCTCACGTGTAAGCATTAGTTAAATCTGTTTTAACAGAGATGAACTTGAAATAAAATGAAATAAAACAGTGTGCAAAATATTATTTGGCGATGGAGATTGACATTTCAAGACACACTGCCAGATTTCATCCACTGTAAGCAATTTATAGAAAATGATTGGATGATATCAGAATTCTTTATATACAAGGGAATACTATTCCACACAAGCGCACCAGAATAAGGCATACTGTTTTTAAACAAACTTATTTAAGGTTTAGGTATAAGAAAATTTCTGTTAGATGTTGATCTCAAATCTAATTGTGAGGAATTCAAATTCTGCATATCACCTCTCATCTGAAACAAATTTGTTAAATAAATTGGAGCAGCATTGGTAGCTATTTTAAACATAATTTTTGCTTTGTGAATAAAGATGGTTTCTTTGAAAGATAAAATATCCAATTGATTGCGTGCTTCATCCGGTGTGGTATGATCCTTCCCTAAAATAACTTTGCAAGCTCTTCTTTGCATTGTTTCAATTTTATATGCATTAAAGCTGTAGAACTTCCCCATACTACACAACAATATTCAATATGAGATTTTATGTATGCATCTTAGTATAAAAGTCTATATTGCACAGTGAGATACATTCTGATTTAGGATAGTAACCAGAGGTGTGACGCTATCTTTTTACACACATGCTGAAAATGACTATTCCAAACAAAGTTCTGATCAACATAAACCCCTAAGATTTTCTCGTTATTAGAATTTTCTAACTCCAGATCGTTGAATGTGAATTTTAGGCCTCTATCAATAAGGAATTTCTGTTCTGTCGACTAGCAATTAACATTAATTTAGTTTTTCAGTATTGATAGTCATACCATTTTCTAAGCACCAAATGTGGACATAATATAAAGCATTTTGAAGATTAGTTTCCAATGTACTATATCTGAAGCAGTACTATATTTTGTATGCATAGAGGTCAACCGATACTGGTAAGTTCTGCAATGGAAGAGGTAGATCGTTAATAAAAAGCAAGAATAAAATAGGACCTAAAATGGACCACTGAGGGACCCCGCACACAACGTCACCCCTAGTTGATTTTAAGTTAATAACTACTTGTTGCGTAAAACCGAGACGTGGTTTTGCCAATATACAAGATGCCAGCGTGTTACTAGTATTTTATTGAAATATCAATCAATTATGATCCAATTTGAGAAGAGTGAAACAAATGACAAAATCTGAATACGAGTAATTATATTAGGGCAGGTAGTCTACAAATCACTATCACTTCTTAGAATCAGTGTAGGAGATGGCTAAACATATATATCGTTTAAGAACTATTCGTACAGACACGAAATGTGTTAAACTAACTAGTCGTACAGTTGTTGGCAACAGGGTGGCTGTTTTCAAAAAAACAATTATTTAAATGTTCGAGTTTCTGTGCACAAATCGAGTAAGGGTTTTCGCGATATCATATAATTTCTATAATATGTCTGTTCTAGCACCATAACTTTCCACAATGTGTTTCAGAACATACCTTTCTAGAGGAAAATCTGTCGTACTTACGTGCGAAAGTCAGTGATTTCGTGCATTAAATGCTGATTTGCAGACAGATACATCGTGTTCGGGTGTTTTGAAAGTCATGAATGAAAACTATGCTTAGTTCGCTTTTTATTACAGAAAACCGCGATTAAAAGCTTCGTGTAATAGTGAACTTACCTCGAAGTGAAAACATTGAGCGTCTATGTTTATCGTGAGGAACTAATGATATATTTGCGTACAGTTGTTGTCACTTCCGTTTTGGCTTACTATACGGTTATACACAGTGACAATGTATTTCACTCTAGATATGCATTCTTTTATCGGAAATGCTATACTTTTTTGAGGGAATAACTATATAGATCTGTCATGATATTTGAATTTATTTGGTAACGTATTATTTGGAAACGTTCACCGAACATCTATAATAATAATAATAATAATAATAATAATAATAATTATTATAATAATAATAATAATCACCATAGGTTCGCATTTCAAACTGTAGTTTTGAGCAGTTCGAATATGAAAAATTTAATTAACTTCCGTTTTCACATATCTTTTCTTTAATCACGAAACGTCGATTAGATCACGAAATGATCTTCAGTTTTAAATGGAGTTGTCCTATATGAAGGACTGTTCACAAAAATGAAACTAGATAATCTAGTTTCATTTTTGTGAACAGTCCTAATAAGATATCTTGGAAAATTGATTTGAATCAAATTACGAGGAAAGTGTTTTTACAGGTATAGAACCCAAACGCATTTTATCAGCGCATTGGATTTTCCTTCATAAGAAATAAAGTTCCTTCCATTTCTAAATTTTAATCCTTTGTCTTTTTCATGGTTGTTTAGCTTTGTTTGACATGTCTTTGAATGCAGGTTTTTTTGTGCCGAGTCTCATTTTAACCTAGTTTAGGGATTTTTCGAAAATGAGACAGGGTGTGACAAAATGAAACTGATTTTGAATAGTCAAACTTAGTCTGCATGAAAACGATTGAAAGGTGTTTCTTCAGCGCTATGTAGAGTTTATATGACAGTCTATGCATACTTCCATGCTTATCGAATTGCACGCCGAAATGCATCTTAATGCACATTCATCACGCAATGTTGCAATACATTCATTTGTTTTGTATAGATAATAATGACAATGATGTCGCTTTGGACATGATAATAAAGATAAAAACTGCCAAAGCTGTTTTGGGGTTAAACTCAACGAAAACAAAACATGATCCACGAAATATATCTCCCAACATCGTCATGCGTCTTCCAGTCGGGTCGGGTCGCAAAGAAAGCATTTATAATTCGGGAAACGAGATCATAGTCATTTGTAATCACCACCACCCCTACCCAGTTTCCGGGGAATAGCAGGGACTTTTAACATTTTATCCAGCAAACCACTGCTAAAAGTTCGGCACGGTGGTGACACCCATTTGGTAAAAAGGGGCTTAAAAATGATTGATCCTACCGACTGAATTCTAGTGGCGTTTTTTTTTTTTTTTTTTTTTTTTTTTTTTTTTTTTTTTTTTTTTTTTTCAGGCGACGTACATGTACCGAAATCACAATATGTTGATATGTTAGATCTTTTGGAAGCAACTATTGAAGATTACAAAATTAATGAGCCACCGCATGGGAAAACCGACAAATCTGCATATGCGAAAACAAAGACGCAGATCAGCTTCGCATGCGTGTTAGACCTAGCGTACACATATCTCATTTGAAAAATAATTACCCTGGGAGCTAGTTTGACCTACCTTGCACACCCCCCCCCCCCAAGACAATTTTCCACGGGTGCCAAATCGTTCATTGGGACCCCAGAAATGCAAACAATTTTTGTCCTCAAAGATAAACACAATTGCAGTGTGAAAAAATGCATGGTTTCCATGACAACCATTAACGCGATTCTTGAGCATGGGGTTGTACATACAAAATTGACCATATCTCCATTGTTATCTATCCTAGACCACTGAACCTGGTCTCATTTTAAAGCTTAGACATTGCCCTTTTATCCTATGGTAAGTAATGTAAATTATCGAATTTGCATATTCATGAATTATAATGAAAACATTAAAAATGACAGAAAAAATCGTTAAAAATCGACAAATAAACTAATTTCAGGCCCAAACTGTCATTGTGACACTTTTAAATTGAACCAGTAATATCATATGAACAATTTATTAATAACATGGGCCTATATTTAATTTATCTCACTTGAATATTCATGAACATTAATAAAAATGTCAAAATTGAGGGAAAATGAAGGAAAAACTAAATCTTTCTAAAGAATAGGGTGTACTTACAAAAAATACTCATATCCCACCAATAGCATGCTCTAGGATACTATAATTTGTCTTATAGTGATGCATAAACCAAAAAAAAAAAAAAAAAAACTGTAGAAAAAATGTTGAAAAATAGGGGGTATACGTACAAAATCACTTCTGCCTGAGTTGTTAAAAACCCAGGATGCCAAAAGAGGTATCAAATGAATGCTACGGCAATGTACTATGACCCCGGGGTATGATATATAGAGGATATTTGCTTTTTTGAGGTGAATACCAAATATATTTCATCGAGTGAGTTGAAAACATCAGAATTTTCACGAGTGCGCAGCACGAGTGAAAATTCTTATGTTTTCAACTCACGAGATGAAATATATTTGGTATTCACCGAAAAAAAGCAAATTTTCTTTTTATTTTATACAATACACGTGCATTTTTCCAATTCACAAGGCAGGCGGTGAAAATGCGAAAACCAAAAATTTTTGAAAACACAAATAATTTTGGTACCACATTGTTCCTTACGATCTAACTAAGAAAATGAATATCCACACTTTATGTTTTCGTTCATAAATAACGGAGTTATAGGCGTTTGAATTTCTGAAGTGAGACACATTTAATGACGTCAAGTAAATGGAAACGTCAGAAGTAATCCAAAAAATCTGACGTCATTACAGTGAAGATATAGGCTGATATCAGTCACTAGTGACTTTTGATATCAGTGAGATCTGATATCAGTGAAATTTCATATCAATGAAAATACCAATTTTATCAAGTTTTAATATGCATTGGTTTTCACTGTAGAGTATAAAATAAAAGAATAATCTTATTTTCAATTTCATGAATTTGAATGAAACCTTAAGAAGTTTTAGGGAAAAAGTGAAAAAATTAAATGAGTAACCCTACAAAATGATTTGTATCTCAGCAATCAAAAGCCATATAGTGCTGAAAATGGCATTAAATGGTAACTGCAGATCTACAAGTCGTCCGCCGCTTCCGAGCCGGGTACCATTCTCTCCAGCTTTGTCAGTGGAGTTCACGACCAACAAAATAAATGAAGTGAACGGAACGAAAGCCCGATTGTCGGACTAATTAAATGGTTGCTAGGGAAATATTATACCACCCTGTACTACAATATGTAAGTCATCTGATTTTTAGTTTTAAGAATATAAACAAGACCTTTTGAATTTAGAGAAAACATACAGAAAAATTAAGGGGGTATATGTAGAAAAATGCACATATCTTGGCTGCTGAAAGACCTAGAGAGCTATAATTGGTATCGAATGATTGCTAGGACAATGGTCTATAACCATGTAAAAAGATATATGATGCATCAGTTATTTCTGTTCTATGGACATTAATGAGATCTTCATAAATAATTGAAAAATCAACCAAAAATGAAGGGGTACACCATCAAAAATCGCCTATATCTAAGCTGCCAATGGCTGTAGAGAACTCAAAATTGTATCACTTTATTGCTAAGACAATGGCTTATTACCATAAGCTCAGATATATAAATCATGCTTGATGGCAAACAAGATTTAATAAATTTTGTTGAAGCATAGCCTTCAATTTTCTGCTTATTATCACCATTTTTCGAAACTTTATGTAACATTCAGAAAATTTGATAACATATGGTTAAGCTATTGGACTACATGGCAGTAGTACATTCTCCTGGCATTCTATTGGTACCATTTTCAGCACTCTAAGGATATTGGTAGTTGAGATATAAGCGATTTTGTTGGTGTAACCCTTCATTTTTTGTTGATTTTTCTCCTTTTCATGAAGATCTCATTAATATCCATTCAACAAAAATAGCTGATGTTTTATATATCTTATTACATGATCATGTTGATTATAGAACATTGTCTTAGCAATCATTTGATACAAATTATAGCTCTCTAGGTGTTTCAGTAGCCAAGATATGTGTGTTTTTCTATCTATACCCCTTAATTTTTTCCGTAGTTTTTCTCTAAATTCAAAAGGTTTTGTTAATATTCTTAAAACCAAAAGTCAAGTGACTTATATATATTGTAGTGCAGGATGGTAAAATAATGCCCTAGCTACCATTTGATGCCATTTTCAGCACTATAGGGCTTTTGATTGCTGAGATAAAAGTCAATTTGTAGGGTTACTCATTTAATTTTTTCACTTTTTCCTCAAATTTCTTAAGTTTTCATTAAAATTCATGAAATCGAAAATCAGATCATTCTAATATCATACTTCAGGGGCATAGTACATTGCCATAGCATTCATTTGATACCTCTTTCAGCATCCTGGACTTATTAACAGCTCTGGTAGAAGTGATTTTGTACGTATACCCCCTATTTTTTCCACGATTTTCTCATTTTTATGTTATTTATTACTTTTCATTAATACGTAAATTCAATGATTTAAACATTAGGTTTCAAGGTTAAGTTGTTGGGTTTATGCATCACTATAAGACAAATTATAGTATCCTAGAGCATGCCATTGGTGGGATATGAGTATTTTTTGTAAGTACACCCTATTCTTTAGAATTACCTGAGAGGTTGTTGTGGAAACTATGTAATTTTACATCATGCAAATGTGATCATCATTGGGGGACAATCTTCTATAGCATTGAGGTGGTCCCTCTGACCACACTGGCAGCCTTTAGATTTTGTTCCAGGAATGCAAGATAGATCTTATGACCTGTCCAATACCTTGCAGTAGATATAGTTTTCCCTCATTTTCCCTCAAGTTTTGACATTTTTATTAATATTCATGAATATGCAAATGAGATAGATTACATATAGGCCCATGTAATCAATAAATTTGTCATGTGATATTACTGGTTCAATAACAAAGTGTCACAGTGACAGTTTGGGCCTGAAATTAGTTTATTTGTGGATTTTTAACGATTTTTTCTGTCATTTTTAATGTTTTCATTAAAATTCATGAATATGCAAATTCGATAATTTACATTACTTACCATTAGATAAAAGGGCAATGTCTAGATTCAAAATGAGACCAATTTCAGTCGTCTAGAATAAGTAACAGTGGAGATATGGTCAATTTTGTATGTACACCCCCATGCTCAAGAATCGCGTTAACGGTTGCCATGGAAACCACGCATTTTTTTTTTTTCATAGTGCAATTGAGTTTATCTTTGAGGACAAAAAATCTTTGCATTTCTGGGGTCCCAATGAACGATTTGGCACCCATGAAAAATTGTCCTGAGGGGGGGGGGGCAAGGTAGGTTAAATTAGCTCCCGGGGTAAATGCGACAACTTCCACGCCCGGTAAAGTGCAAATTGACCACCGCCGGTGGTCAAAGTAAAAAAAGTTGATATACATCCGGTGGTCGTTTTGAGCGTTTCCTGTTATTAGTTTTCGCGAGTTTGGTTTGGTGGATGTGGAAGGTAAGATGTTTTGTGACCAAAAACGTATTATAAAAATCAAAGAATGTCAGGCTATCATTTTTTTGCCGTTGAATGTCTAGCCGAAGTGGTAGTTAAAAAAAAATAAACCGTTTTACTGCAATCCTTTCCGGCCCGTTTGATCGGTAGTGAAAACGAAAGTAGAATCTGGTCAAAAACAGGTTAAAATGCCCTGATCGTGCCTTTGCAAGCTTTCTGTAACCAATGGTCGTTGCAGTTAGCTAAATGAACACTAAATTAGCTTTTCAGACATAATTTTAAAATATTTCAAGCTTTCCTTTCAACACTTATATCGATTTTGTACCGGCGGTCAACTTGAAGTTGCGGTGGTCGTATTGATCAATGGGGATAACAATGTAAATTTTCATCGTGAGAGAAAGCCAGCAAAAATGCAAATTGATGTCGTTTTCTGTTAGGGGGCACGGCAACATTAATGGAGATGCATTCTAGACACAACCAAATTCAAATTAAAGCCGTCGGTGTCCTCGTAATTCAAGTTCGTTTGTCCATTAGCCATTCAATCACATAGTTTAGCAATATCGGATGTATTTTTTACTAATTTTTGGTAACCCCAGCAATACAAATACTACCTCATGCAAGATGCATTGAATTTATATACAAAAGTCGCATTTGACTCGAAGAAAAACCACTAGAATAACAGTGTGGTCAGTTTCCAAACTAAGTGGTCAATTTGACCTTAAAATGAGCAATTTTGAAATGATTTACTGTCCAATTTGAAAAGTATTGAAGGACATGCCTGCTGTTTAATGTTGAGCAGGCCCAGTCTTGCAAATTCGGCAATTATAGGAGTAACACTAAGCAAAGCGTTCATTGTTTTGTTCGTATGAAATCTATCTCCTCTTTTGCAATATCAATTCTTAGATTGTAAAGGTGAATAATCATGTGGTTTATATCAATTTCGGACGAAATATTTAGAAACATTGGTCATAATAAAATTGTCAATGCTAAATGAATTGGCGTGTAAAATTACACATGCATGTACCTCTTCATCACATTGTCACGAGCAGTTGGAATAATAGATTCATAATGATTCTGGATTTTGCCAGTAGTCGATTGGCTCGCTGGTTAAGCCCAAAAGCTAGTTCAAATGGTCGGGATCACTTGATTGTCCACTGCAAATTGTAGAATGAATGCATGCATTAATGCTGAAGAATAACTGGCCTCGTCAGTTCTAGGTGCGCCTACTGACCTTATTTTTTCCTTTATACGTTTCCAGATGGGTCGATTTAAAGGGAAACGAACCAAGCGTTGTTACCTGACAAACAAAAAACCATATCTCTGGCGTGGACAGGAAATCCAAGACGTTGTCCAGAGTCCGTTCAAATCGCCATCTAAGAAAAAGCTAAAATACAGTTCATCACCCTATAGAGCTGTTGGTTCATCACCCCAAAACACAATTTGTCCTAAAATCCGAAAGGAAAGTTCGGATTTCCTAAGAAGAAAAACATAAAAACAGGGACTAAATCAAAAGTATTAAGTCCGTATACTAGCACCCCAAAGAAATCAAAACGAAATTTGATTATGAAAGACCATAGCTATGCACAAGCTAATACAGAATCTATTGGCACCAGCAAATCACAAGCTGTTGTTCCCAACGAACTGTGATTATTCACCTTAATTGATATTGCAAAACAGGAGATAGATTTCATGAATGAATACGAACAACACAGTGAACGCTTTGCTTAGTGTTACTCCTATAATTGTCGAATCTGCAAGACTGGGCCTGCTCAACATTAATCAGCAGGCATGTCCTTCAATACGTTTCAAATTGGACAGTAAATCATTTCAAAATTGTTCATTTTAAGGTCAAATTGACTTCTGAGACCGCCAAAATCAATAAATAGCATATAGCAGGATAACTATTATGCGATTAAAGTTTTAAAATGCATATATTTTTAAAACACTGTCAAGTATAATTATGGGCCCAGGTCATTAGCGGGGATGAGTCCAGTTGGCCCACTTCGGGCTAATCCCGGTTACATTACGAAAACACGCCCATGCAATATAAAGAGATTTGTCCAGCAGTAAAAATGAAAAAAAAAAATGTTGGATTTTTTTTTTTACATTTTTCTTAAGTTTTTGCTCAAAACATAGATTGTGGACACACATTAGAACCGCCTCGGTTCTAACGAGTACCTACAATTTATGTTTTGGAGCAAAAATAAGAAAAAAAAATAGGTATACCCCTGCAAACCCCAATTTTTCCATACAAAAGCGGGATTTAAAGGGGTATTTATTGCACGGACATGTTTGCTTGATAATAAATATTGTTTAAAAATTCATTTTGTCTCACCTTATTCTTCTACATCCTCTTATGCTTGTTTAACTTTACTTCAAATTAACTCTAACATAAAGCAAATTGTTATCTGGATCGATCTAGTATGTTATATAATCAGTAAATAAAAATACCCGTATACCACTTATTCATTTACAGAAAATGAAAGAAGACACCTCTTGGAAAAATGATAAACAAAATCTTAACCTATCTACGTCATACAAGATCAATGAACATTACAGCTTATGCGGAACTAAAATGCTGAATTGCTAAATTGAAGGTTACTATTTTATCGTGGACACTATGAATTGCCCAATTGGGTTAAAAGGCGCTTTGTGCTTACCCGAGGTCCCAGGAAGCATCAGGAAAACATGTCCGTGCAATGAATACCCCCTTAACCCCCACTTTTATATAGAAAAACTGGGATTTGCAGGGGCATACCTATTTTTATTATTTTTTCTCCAAAACATAGATTGTGGCTACTCGTTCGAACCACCTCGTCGAGGCGGTTCTAACGTGTACCCACAATCTATGTTTTGAGCAAAAATAAGAAAAATATTTTTAAAAAATTCTACTGAAAATTTTCAATTTTTACAACTTAAGAAAAATGTGTGTATTGGGAATGGGAAGAACTTAGGCCAGTAAAATAAGCATACACTTCCGTATCATTTTGTTGTACACCAGCAGCAATATAATTATGCAGGAGCGCGGCGCTCAGTTACACTTAATTACATTGAAATCAAACTTCGTTAGCTTAAAGGGAAACATTACTATTTAAATCCCGCATATGATTTTCATGAAACTTCCTATGCTTCAAGATAATTGTGTCCTTGGACTAAAATCGAAATAAAAGTGGGGAGTCACCGGCCTCGTTTCCATGGTATCAGAACTTTTTGGATGTTTCTCGTGAATTTCAGAAAACCGCACTCGTAGCGGACACGTGTTTTAATATATACAATATTACTGCAAAAACAATTTAAACACACGATGAGTGTTATTTTCTAACATTTTGATAGTATTTGATCTTAAACTGAGGAGATAACGTGCAAAATTAACTTTCCCGCCATCTTTTTATACCTGGAAAAAGTACGTATTTTTGCGATATCTCCTAAACTACGCATATGATTTTGATTAAATCACACCAACAGACAGGAAACGTGGTAACCATTTAAAAGTTCAAATAAAACGTTGGGGTCACCGGATTGCGTTGGAAGATATAGAGAAAAAAAGCGTTCAATATTCCCGCCTTTTTCGTTTTAACGCCAAACGTTGCACTGACGTCGTGTATATTTACGCGACGTCATCAATAGCGAAATAAACGTTTTCACATATAATTAACCTTATACAAGAATTTGGGCATATCAATTACCACAGAACTTCTTTTAAAATAAAAATGAACAATACGTATACCCGCTTTAGGACTTATTTATGCAGAAACAAACAGAATAAGATTCTACAGCTTGCAACGTCATTGAGAAATCAAAACAAAACGACGCTAGAAACTACGCGTAACATGCACATACTAAACGCCGACGTTGCGCAAACAGTGTGCTCATAAACAATAGTAATGTTTACCCTTAAATAACGTCATACTCAGTACATAAAGAAACGCAAAACGTATATTTTCTGTCATAACTTGTACAATTTTAAAGATTTCATTTCAAATTTAGAGGTAACACAGAATAACACGTTGACTACCAGCAGATTGAATTCCATAGTTTTGCGAACACAGAAACATTATGTTTTTCTGTGTCAATAAAGAGTACCCAAAAACAAAAAGTCGCAAGAATTTGTGGTGATGAATACTCATTTTACTCCTTTAAAAACCCTTATGATCACTTTATTTTCTTAAAACGACAATTCATCATTTTTTGATTGCTCTTCGTAAATCGGAATTGAGTTTGTGAGTCACTCAGACTAGCTTTGGCGGCTATAGCCAGCAACATGAATAACCCAACTATGGTCAGTGTGGTACACTACAAAAAAGTTGTCTTACAAATAAAAATCAGGCTTGGATGCAAATGATATGAGTAAAAACTTCTTTTAGAAGAACAATACTGTCTAAAACACAGCTGTATACTGTTCATAAAATGTAATGCAACTTACAATTTGACCAAAATTGGCAAAATTTAAAGAAAGTCTAAAATTTGAAATCAGGGGAGTAGCAAATTGCAAATCATTCTAACTTGACGTCGTATTCTGTAATAAAGTTTCATGCTGTTAAATCCTAAATCATTGTCTTTACCTTGATTTTATCACCAAGGGAAACGTTTATCAATGGCCCGGAAGTTCTGAAAAACGATCAGAAATTTTAACTCAGTGAGGGTAAGCTTTAAGAGAGCGAGCCACATTTATGTTAACTAACATCATTTGATCGAAAAAGGGAGATTATTTACCCGAAAGGATACCAAAATGCCGATTTTCGAAAGAGCTCGTTATTTTTCATAAAACGTATTTTTGAAAATCCCAGTAATTTTTTTCCTTTTCGTGAAATTAAATCAATTTTGTGTTTTTATGATTTTCTTGAGCACAATGATCATACTAAAAGCAAGATTTTATTTAATTATTCCCTCGTTCGTGTTTTTCGCTAAAATTACCCCAGCTTTCAAATCGCAACGAAACTCAGTTGAGAAACTCTCATATGAATGGCGAATCATTAGAATAACTTACATTTTAAAAAATATATTACTTACGCCGCGAAATAATAAAAATAAAAACTTTGCGTTTCTTTTTGTACTGAGTATATTATATAATTAAGACCTCAACTTGTTCAGTAAATGCCGAGGCTACATTAGCAAATACACTTATTTTTTGTTCATAAAATGGGAATCCATTGCATGTCATAGTAGCCTTCTTGTTGTTACTGTAGATTTCTAATGGATCATTATTTTTTCCTGATATTTAAACCGAGATATTCCAGACATATTCCGATTTTATGTTAATGTTATTTTAGAAGCATTTAATTGATTTATATAGAAGCTACAGCAACAGTCTACGTGTGATTCAGCCTACCCATGATTTCCGTCCACCAAACAAATCCACATTTTAATTTGCTATGCAAAGCCGTCTGAATGCGGTCAGATTACGCATTTACGTTACCAGTGCCGCGCGTTATTTTTGTTTCCTTTTCCACCTTTGTTATGCTGTTTTATCGTCAGAATCACAACGGGAATATTTACTTAACTGATTTATTCATTGAATGTTTCCGTTTTGCCTACATTTAGTTATTTTCGGTCTTTGTGTTGGCGTTTTCAAAAAAATCATTGCAAGTTAAGTATCACATTAGATATCAGCCGTGTCTGGCGACGACGTTTTTTAACGTTAAAAGCACCGACAAAGCGCACAATTGTAAAATTTCAAAAACGCACAACTCAAATGTGTTTAAACTTAGGCACAACATTATCTGAACACCATAAGTTTTGCGCGATTGTTCATTTAATGGAGACATGTTTGCCACAGGACACGACCGAAAATTCGCTTGCGCCGCCTATGCGTCACCATGGTTTTAAAATGGCGTAGCGTGTATGCGATACTTACAAAATGTGTAAGTGTTGTAAACTTCTTGAACATATTTTATGCTCAAATATGATGGCCCATCTTGATGAACATGTACTCCTGTCGGACAGGCAACCCGCATTTAGGAAATAGCATAGCTGTGAAACTCCACCCAGCGGGCACATGACGTCAAAATGACGCCATATTAATGTCGATGCGACGTGACGTCGCATCGATGTCGATCTGACGTCATTTTGACGTCATCTGCCTGCTGAGCATTGACTACGGTTATAAATGATTGGGCAAAATGGCCCCTTGCTGTTTTCCGTGTATATAAGACAATGAGTCTGAAATAAGATTATTTGCTGTTGATTGTGTTTGTTATCGTGAAATCAAGAATGAAGAGGATACATCGAAACTTCAGAGAGACATTGATCGTTTAGGTAGTTGGGCTAGGAAATGGGGAATGAGATTTCAACCCGTCAAATGCAACATGATGCAACTGACAAATAAACGGTCTAGTAAGATACAGGCTGATACGTTTGATGTTATATTGCCACGTGTTTCTAGTGATTATTCAGCCGTTAATCGATGTGTAGATAACCAGTTATATGTCTTGAACGGCCGCACACTAGGGATTTACATGCCATACCCATAGAGGAAGTAGCACTGCTGACTACAGTTTAGCCAGTCGGTCGCTTTCAAATTATGTTCATAGTGTGATTGTGCATGAATTAGGTATGTTCTCTGATCATTGAATACTAGAAGCGAAATTGAAATTAGGTTCTTGTTTAAGTTTTGATGATAATGATTGCCTGTGTGATACTAAAGGTAAAGATTTTGTACCTGACAATTTTAAATGGAATGAAAGATCAAAAGATAAATTTCAAGAGTCATTTTTTCTCATCTAATTCGAACTAAACTTACTAAATGTAAAATATTAATGAAAGTTACGAGCGCGACTTTGATCAACTAATTGACGCAATCACTTATAAAGGACTGGTGCGGCCGGTCTTGGAATGTGGAAGCTCAGTTTGGGACCCTAACACTCATGGCCTCCAGAAATAACTGGAAAGGTCCAAAATCGTGCGGCAAGGTTTGTGACTGGAAATTATGTTTTAGAAACTGGGAGCATGGCTGGCATTTTAGATCAACTGAAATGGGAATCTCTAAAGAAAATGGGGAAGGATATACCTCAGGAAAATAAACCCTTTACTTTCGTATGCAAGTCGCGTCAACCTAGATCGACCCATCAGTGTTTTTTTTTTAGCTATCGGTATTTGGCTGTCAACTAGCGACACGGGTAAGATATTTTTAGACGCGTAGTTTCCTAAAATGAAACCAATACACTCGTCCTTGAAATAAATATGTCAACATGGCAATTCATGTCATGAATAGGTCAATAGGCTTCCGTAATTGACCATGATGAAAAAAAGATTGCATTTGATTTGATTTGGAGTTTAACGTCCCACCAACAGCTAAGGTCATAAGGAGATGGGGCGTCGGTTTATAGTCCTGCGACGAGTGACTTAAACACTGCGCCACGAAGGCTTCTAAAAGATTAATTTTAACATCGCCGACCTAACCACAAAGAAATTGGAAACATTGGGTCCCATAACCATGATCATGCGGGATAGATCTAATCAATATTCTAGCACAAAAAAGCAGATGCAGGAAGAAGACTGGTGCAGCAAGTCGCTATTAGAATGACGGACACCGATATCAATCCAATCGTCCTTCATTTTTTTCGTTAGACTTGGTTATGGCGAATTTCAACGATCCATCATTCATTTGTAACCACAGCTCCCCCACCTACGGGGAAGGTGTTGATTGTGACTTTTCAGTTTTCAATGCCCTGCTATAGACTCCCTAGGGGACAAACTGGAGGTCAAAACCGTGCTCTTTGTCCTGCCCTTCACGATAGAAAATCTCCCTGGGTCGGGTATCTTAATATCAAAACCCCCACTATAGACCGGCTATCCCTCACCCTTCCAAGTAGGTTGATTGATTTCTAAGCGTGATCAGTAAAAATAGGCATGCACTTCGTATTATTTCTCGTTGAAAGTTTCGGAATTCCTTCCACCTCTATTTTCTCTAAGCATGAAATTTAAGGTCGATCGATAGCTTAATAATGATATCGAGAGTATAGTTAAAGTAAACACAATTATTTCCTTAGGCTTAGTAGACTTATATTGCTATACAAAGGTCTAAAGGGTAAATCTAGAATTCCCACAGATAACCTTATCCCTTATAGAAATCAACACTACACTGTATTTGGCTTTTTGTGCAGATACCTTCAGCTAGCAAAGAAGCGTGCAAAAGTAGTTTCTTTCCACAGACTATCAGTGACTGTAATGACCTCCCTGATTCTCTGATCTCCTCTGCTGGAATGCCGGATGCCTGTGTGTACAAGTTCGCATCTCTTGTGAATACCAGGGACTAGTTTCCCTCCAGGTGCATCCCCTGGTAAAGTATTGACAATTTGGCGTGTCATCAGTAAACCATTCAGATTCAGATTCATAAGTACCTACCTACCTACCTACCTACGCACCCACCCACCCACCTACCTACCTACACACCCACCCACCCACCTACATGTACCTACCCACCTACCTGTTGAAACTTTTTCTGAGACACTAAGAATTCACCATAATGGCATTTTTGCATTATCGGTTGGTTTCCAGCTTACAAAACATCAATACTGGAAACACAGGGTGGTTTTGGATACCTGTATTTATATTATCGATTATTTATTAGCTGGAAACCATCCGATAATGCAAAATTGGTGAATATGTGGGGCAGGAACTTTTACTACAATGCTGTCAAAACTTCTCATAGGCATATACCATGTATACATATATGTCCGCATATGTCCACGAATGTGCCTGTACTCAAAGAAGAATTTCCATATACTGTGGCCGAAATGACTCAGGCCCGAGAAAATTGACCATCATGTGACGACCCACCTATCACGACCGAAACGACCCACTCCCAAAATAAGGCTGAAACGACCCAGATTTAAACAAGTACACCGCATGTAAACAAAAAATGGCTGCCATCAACGTTTGTGATAAATCAAAATTTGGAACAACAAGACATTTAAAGCTGAATTCGATTAATTTTTCAGATAAAGTGTATTCATTGAAACTAAACATATGCAAGGAGATTGAAAATAGTCTTGATAATATAGGTAATTTTGCCCGCGTACTGTATGGTACTTACAAGCCCAGTTTTCGTGGTAGTTTCAGTTTTCGTGGTCATACATTAGCCTTGCACACTCAGCTGATGAGTACAATCTCCATGGAGCGAAACGTCTCTTCACTATTCCGAATGTACTTTCAGCCTCGCGTCCATCCGTAAATCAAGATGGGGAGAATAAGCTGTTTTTACACATCGATTGTTTCATCTAGAATTCCATCGTTAATACAAAGAAATGCTCACCGGCACTTGGCCATTGGATGAAACACACATTCAACTTTCTAACAATGAAGTTTTCTCCACAAAATTCTGTATTTTCTTTTTTAACAGATTCATTTTTCAACTGTTTGTCAATCGTTTTCACTCGTGTAGGGCCGTTTCCGGAACGAGCCGAATACATATGCCGACGTTATGGAAACTGATGTCAAACATTAATTTATTCCAGTTGAAAGGTCAAAATTTGGCCTTGTCCAATGATATGCACGTATTTCTACAAATGACGTCAATCAGGTCAGCCATTTTGATTACGGCGCGCGGCGTTTGACGTCATTAACTTTCCATATAAGGAAATGGACGGAAGTCAATTCTCGGCGTAAACATACGAACATATACGGACGATTTAGTGCACTGAAAGAATGACAGCCAGAAGTTTTTAAACGAGAATAAAACCACTAAAACTTGACAAAAATATATTGTTGTTTTTTTAAAAGCACAATAAACATGTTAGTAATGCATCTAAGTTAGTAACGAAGTGTATTCTTCTTGATTTATCTTGAAAAGGTTGCAATTATAGACACTACGTTTCACCATTGAACAACCAACTGGGATCGCAACGAAGAGATATGGAACACATGTGTAAATAAGTGGAGTGAGATCTCGCAACTAGGTCATACATATGATATGGGAGCGCGGTGGCCTAGTGGTAGAGCGTCCGACTCCGAATCGAGATGTCCTGGGTTCGATCCCCTCAAGGGTCACTGTGTTGTGTCCTTGAGCAAGACACATTGACTCCCTAGAGAGTACTGGTTAAAACCCAGGAACTGTTGGCTTCGTCCCGATGACTGAAAAATTGTTGACTGGGATGTCATGACAGTGTGTATATAGAGATTGATAGTTTTTGTATTATATATGGGTGGGGAAGCATATGGATGGTGCATTTACTGGGTAAAATAAATGAAAAGTATAATAACCCACCTCTGATATTCTATACAAAAGAATAAATCAAGTAATTCAAATAATTCTATGTTCCATTTATTTCAAATCATTTAACAAGCGATAAAACATCCCTAAATTCAAAAACTTTCAACATGTTTTTTAAAAATAAAACTGCTATCCAAAATATTAGTAAATTTTACCAGCGCGCATGCTTAGACCTAAACCCTGTTGCAGTATTTAGCGTTCACCACACAAAGTTATCCGGATGTAAATAGTTTCCTCAATATTTGGTAAGTAGTTGCATGTAAATTTTAAAATCCTGATGTGCAAAAATACAGTGTATTACTATAAAAAGTCAATCAATGTTAAAGTGTTAAATTTATTGTTTGAATTGATATTTGCTTATTGTTGTTCTGAAGAAGAAAGATACAAAGATTGTTTCTAAGGCATTCAACAGGGTGCTTATGACACAATGTTATGCAACATTGCTCAACCTTCACTAAACACCTTCTCAATCTGACACCTTATAATGATTCACGATCAGTCGGGAGATATCACATGCCATGGTATACATGTTTTTCATCTGAAACTACTTTCTCACAAGTTGTCAAGTTTAACAGTGTCTGCCGTCCATATTGTTCAATGTTCATTTTATTTAAAAATCACAAAGACTTTTTTGTGAGGGTTGTTCAGTATTTGAATATGGGGGTTAGGCTTCATTCAAAATGGGTAGAAGTCTTTAAAATGTTTCTAGAATCACATCTGATAGTCAGTTGTGTGTAAAGTTACTTATTCCATTCACAAGGTGTGATAAAATAATGAACATTAAAATCTGATAAGAATTTCTTGAAGCATTGAAATTGCCAGCCACCCTTGAATGACCCACAAATTCTGGTGCCGTACTTTTTATGACGTCAAAGATCAGAGCGTCATTCAAAATGGCGTCTATGTAATCAATAAGCAGTATTGCCATGAAAAGGTATTAAAGATAAAATGCCAATGATTATTACATATCATGTCATATTTATTTCATACGTCAAAATGCATTCCATCGGGTATGATACTTTCATTTTTACTACAGTAGTCAGACTGAATCTTTGGGTATCATCATATAATTTGTGGCTAATTTTGCACATAGTTTTTTTCTGCCAAAATGTCCCGAAATTACACCAGCCTGTCATTGGTAAAATATTCTGGACAAGTCGGCAATTACCGAAAATGACAAACGATCGGCTGAGCATCTGCTTCCGATAGCCAAAATGGTGAGATCTGACAAAACTCAAAGTTTTGGTGAAGTTTTTGGTCACAGTCAAATGCCTTGGCCTCTAATATACGCCCACCTACCTCTCCGTGAAAAGGAATGATGCCAGTAAATGCTCGGGCGCTTATTAGAATTTTCATGGTAAAGCATGTCAATCATGCCCCAGGTGTCTAAATTGACTATGCCCCATCGGGTCATTAGCCCCACATAGATTCACAATAGGAAAAAAAATCTTCGATGAAACCACAAAGTGTAGAGCTTTAATGTTTTTTGCTTAAAGGGATTGCTAATAGTGATCTTGATAAATCCTGCCAACCATGCCCCTGGTGTCAAAATGGCCCCACCCTTGGGTGATAAGCTCCCATATACTTACAATGGGAAAAACACACACAAGTCTTCTTCTCAGAAGCCGTGAGTCCTGGTTTTTATATTCTGTGTATAGCAATGTAAAGTGATACTCTTTATGAAACCTGCAAACCATGCCCCTGGGGTCCATATAGTGGCCATGCACCAGGCGCCTCATTATCTGCCATAGGCGTTCAATGGGAAACATATGAAAAAATCTTCTTCATTGAAATACACAAAGCTTGTATACATGTATTATATTTGGTATAAAGCAATGTTACAGAGTTCTCCTTAACTCCAATATTGGAGTTTTAAACTCCAACTCCAACTAAAGCCCCAATAGTAAAGTATGGGAAGAATCCAACACTTTAGAAAATACCTCATTTTTACTCCAATTTTCAAATTCTAGCGAGAACTCTTGTGTTATAATTATGGTGCTTTACATAGATCCTACCAATGATGTGCCTGGGGTTCAAATTGACCCCACAGCGGTTCTTGTGGTCGAGTGGCTAAGAGCGCTGTTTCTTAATCACTCGATCATCTCACCGCTGTGTCTGGTGTGGGTTCGAGCCCCGCACTGGCCACATGTGAGACAAGCCAAGTTCTGCTTGTGTTTAAGTGCCAGGTGGTTTTTCTCGGATTCTTACATTGGGGAAAATACACAAAAATCTTCTTCTCTAAAACCATGAACCCTGAGCTTTTATATTTTGTGTGTAGCCATTTTAAGTAATCCACTTCATAAATTCTGCCACTCTTTTCCCTGGGGTCCATACACACTTCACCCTAGGGCAGGGGTTATTTTCCTTCCTACAAGTTCCCATATTTGACGAATGGATTTTCCCATCATTATCATTTGGGTCAGTCCACTTTCATTTTTAGGGCCGTCAGGAGTGATTTTTCCAGTTTATTCAATTTTACGATAAAAATTCTTTAAGCAAACAGAATAGCCCCAGATGGGACGCCGCGTTCTGCGGCGTCACATCTGGGGCTATTCTGTTTGCCTATGTCCCATAAAAGGGACGCCAGGCTTAAATGAGTTAAACAGATCAGCCTTATCCGATGATCGTTTTCAGGACCATTAATGATCCTCTGGTTTTCTTTTTAATTTTGCTTCAAAACATAGATTGTTGGTACTTGTTAGGGGAACCAAACCACCAAGGCAGTTCTAGAACCAAACCACTGAGGTGGTTATAATGTGTAGCCATAGTCTTTATTTTGAGCAAAAAATAAGAAAAACATTAAAAGAGAAATAAAATGAAAATTTTCAAATTTTACAGCTGTAATGTCTTTGTATATTTCATATGTGTGTTTCTTTGTAAATATTTCATGGGCATGTATTCATAATGAATTGTTACCCTTTTTCTTTCAGATTTGATATATTGCGGCCAGTGTTTGAAAGATGAAAGCAGTATAGAATCGTATGGCCTAAAACCTGGCTGCACATTGCATGTTCTGCCTAAATATGAACAAAGGAAGCAAGAACACAAGGGTAAATTTTCTAATCTTCCTTTAAAGTTTTATAAAAGCAAAAAAATGTTAATACACTGGTTTTAACTACAATGAAACCTACAAATCTAAATGAGATTACATGTGAAGCCCTCTTTCCAACTATGAGGGTCATCCAATATAAGTTCTGACCGTGAATGGTCTCATGAAACAAAATCTTTTACCCTAAGGTGTGATTCATTTTAATTCACATGTACCTGCATATGTATGGACTGACAACAACTGGAAAAATATAAACCATACTGCCACTGCAACGGTTGATAGGCAACTAAAGACCGGTAACTGCACAGCTGATCAGTGCCTTTGTTTTTGCTACAGGGATAGTACAATTCTTCTTCTTCTTAAATACAAAACTTCAAGGTTCTAGCCTGCTTCTGTGACTGTACAGGCTGGTTCATGTCTGCCCTTGTCGGAAACCCAAATTGTTGGTTTCCTCATGGGTAGGCTCATTTTCTTTTTTTTCTCCAGATTTTCCATCAGCAGCAGAAATCAAACAGATACAAGGAGTATTAAAGTCTGCCTTGGCTAATCCTGCCTACAGATCAGTCGTAAGTTTTTAGATAAGAATTTATTTTTGAGCCCTATCATAGCGAGAATATTGGTCTTCGGGATTTCCGACCAGGTCTGACACAAATCGATCTGTACAGTCACAGAAGCAGGTTAAAAGCTTGAAATTTTGGATTTAAGAAGAAGAGAAATTGTACTATCCGTGTAGCAAAAACAAAAAAGCTGATCTGCGCCTTTGTTTTCGCCTATATGTTGTTGGTTTTCTTATGCACTGGTTCAATTGTGCAGTTGTCAGTGACTTTATTGGGCAGGTGAGCTTAATGTATAGGCAGGCATCAGGCGTTGGTCCGTCATCTGTCAGTCAGTCATCCTCATCGTCCACAGTTTTTAAAGATCTTCTCTGAAACTGCTTGGCCAATCAAAGCCATATTTGATATGAAGCATCTATAGGAAGGGGAATCAATGTGTGCATAAATAATCCAGGTCACATGACCAAGATGGCAGCCATGCCAATATATGGTAAAAACCCATTAAAAATCTTCTCTTGAACCACTGGACTGATTTCAACAAAACTTGGCATGTAGCTTTTGGGCCTAAAGTACTAAAATGTGTTTATTGAATCATGACCTTTGGATGATGTTGACCTTTTTTACGGCAAGGTCAACATAGGTCGCCCATGCATTTAAATGGGGAAAATTGTTAAAATGTCATTTGAAGGGAAAAACTTGCAGGAAATGGGCATTGACTGCAGATAATATGATTCTGAAAAAATAAAACATGGTAAAAATCCCTTGAAAATTCTTCTCTGAGACTCTCAATCCGATGGACTGATTTCAACAAAACTTGGCATGTAGCATCCGGGAAATAGTCTCAGTACTACAATGTGTACATAAATTATGACCCTGTGATGACCTTGACCTATTTTACAGCAAGGTCAGCTTAGGTCGTGTATGCGCAGGCATACACTGCAGTAAACTGTTAAAATGTCATTGAAAGGAAAAACTTGCAGGAAATGGGCAAATGGACAGAATATTTATGATTCTGAAAATAAAATTGACCCCAGGGGTTTGTCTGTCCCTGCCCTTGGGCTATATACATGCTTATGACCGTAATAGTCAAACAAGTTTATTGGTATTATATATCTCAGATCTCAGATGAGCGTTTACAGGACCATTGGTCCTCTGGTTTTCATATTTTCAGGTTGATAATTTGATGAACTCTTCAGAAGCTTTACACAGCATAGTTGAATCTGTACCTGGTCTTGATGCTGACCCTTCCGTATTATGTGAGTATACACTATTGCAAAAATGAAGTCTCATCAGGAAAACATGTCCGTGTAATGTATACCCCCTTGAACCCCACTTTTATATAGCTAAACTGGGGTATGCGGGGGTATACCTATTTTTCTTATTTTTGCTCCAAAACATAGATTGTGGGTACTTGTTAGAACCGCCTCGGAGAGGCGGTTCTAACGTGTACCCACAATCTATGTTTTGAGCAAAAATAAGAAAAATATCATTTTTTTTGCTGATGATTTTTTCATTTTTTACACCTGAAAAAAATTTCTGTATATTGCATGGGTATGTTTTCATAATGTATACATTACAGCTGTATGGACACTATCTGGAGAACTGATCTCTATTAGAAGGAACCACTATCACAATACTATTACTATCAGAGGTCCAGAAGTTGACTTGAAGCTTGAAATTTCAGATTTAAGAAGAGGGATTATACTATCCATGTATTGAAACAATGCGCTGATCAGCTGTGCACTTGTGCTGGTAGAGGATCCAACTCCACTCAGGGCATCTTTTTGTGAAACTTTGAAACAGTGGGTCATTCCTGACATGACTGAAAAATTGTTGACTGGGAGTTTAAACCTCAATAAAAAGAAACAAAGAATACATTAGGACAAAGGACATTATGTCTTGAATGCTTTGAGGAAAGTGCCTGATAATTGAAGGGGATGACTCGGGGTATATGAGCCGTAACGTGAGAAAACCAGTCTTTGGGGTTTCCAACAGGTCCAACACAAACCGGCTTGTACAGTCACAGAAGTAGGCTAGAAGCTTGAAATTTCGGATTTAAGAAGACGAGGGATTATACTATGTGTTTGGCGAAAACAATGGTGCAAATCAGCTGTGCAGCAATCACACAACTGATCTGCGGCTTTGTTTTCGCAGAAGCAAAAATCCAGTTTTCTCATGACGCTGCTCATGTAAGCCTGTGCTCAATTTCTGCTGTATGTTTCTTTCAGCTCTGTTTCAAGATCCTGACTTACTGTTAATCCTAATACACCCAGGAAATATTAGAAGGTTTGTATTTATAGGGATCAAACATGGTTTGTAAAAAAACTTTGTATTATAGGGATCAAACATTGTTTGTGTTATAGATAGAGGATATTTACCTTTTTGAGGTGAATACCAAATATATTTCGAGTGAGTTGAAAACATCAAAATTTTTACGAGTGCATAGCACGAGTGAAAATTTAGATGTTTTCAAGTCACGAGATGAAATATATTTGGTATTTACCGATAAAAAGTAAATTTTCTTTTTATTTTATACAATACACAGGCATTTTCCTATTCACAAAGCAGGCGGTGAAAATGCAAAAACCAAAAATTTTTGAAAACACAAATAATTTTGGTACCACATTGTTCCTAACGTTCTAACTAAGAAAATGAATACCCACACTATGTTTTCGTTCGTAAATAACATAGGCATTTGAATTTCTGAAGTGGGGCACATTTAATGACATCAAGTTAATGGAAACGTCAGAAGTAATCCAAACTCTACAGTGAAAATATCGGCTGATATCAATCACTAGTGAAAATATCAATATCAATTCTGCAGTGAAAATATCACTTTTATCCATTTTTGATATACATTAATTTCACTGCTAAGTATAAAATAAATATCAATTGTTACATCTGCTGAAAGGCAATGTGGTTGATGAGAAATAGATGAGCTGTTTGTGCCTCAAGGCAATTCTTATCCTATTGACCAACCACCGGGTTTGTGGTTAACCACTTAATAGAAGGTCTGAGCTTGCCAGGGAAAAGTGGTTTAGTCAAATCATCCATATATATATATGTGTCTCACTGTCCTTTATACCACCATTTTTCAGAAACTGCCTTATCAAAATCATGCTATTCTGAAACATCTCCAGAAAATGATGACCATGATGTCCTTTTGCATTACGGAAGCCATAAAAAGTGCTGCAAAAAATGTGAAAAGTCTTTTCACCAATAAAAAATTTAAACCCAAAAAAAATATCTTAAGTACAAGGGAGGTAATCCTTAAAAATGAAATTCTAGCAAATCATTTTACTGGGGTCATTTAAGAATTAATGAACAAGCCAAGTACTGCTTGCAGGTGTGTCAGGTGGTTTTTCTCGAGGTTCTTCAGTTTTCGCTCCACCTACTAATTGGCCTGTCTCATATGAGCTGTAATAATCTTGAAAGGGACTTAAAACTGAATAAAAAAAAAAGAAAAAAATAAAAAAGAAAAAAAAAGAGTTAATGACAAAGGATCTGTATGTTGGAAAACATAACAGTATAATCAGGTGAGCGATTACAGGACCGTTGGTCCTTCTAGTTCTCTAAATGTTGGGTTCAAGATACTTTTCATGGACATGCTTTCCTGATACAATTTCAGATGTGATTGCTCTACCTTTAGGCAATCACACTTTCTGGGTTAATTGTTTGTTGAGTTCATTTTCTGTGCAGATGGTTCTATGAAGTATCTGTAAATTGTCCAGGGTCCGAGGTTATAAAACTTTTTTGTGCTCAGCTCAGTTGAGACTAAAATTTATCCTGTTCATAGATGTTAAAATGCCAACAATTGTTGGCATTTTAACATTTATGAGCAGAATAAATTACAAGATTTGGTGATTTAAACCTGAAATTTAAATTTCTATGTGCTATTTCGTCATGTATGAGCAGTTTAAATTTTTTGCTCAGCTGAGTTGAGCATGAAAAAAGTTTTATAACCTCGGGCCCAGATGTAGTGATTTGATTGATATTCTTTCAGGGTGATTGAAAGCCATCCAAGTTTTGTCCAAGTGGCCAGATTGGTAGCGACAATGGTCAGTGAAACTACGCCAGATAACATCAGAACCTCAGCAGGTAATGTATACATATATGAGCTGCGTCATGAGAAAACCAATAATGTGGTTTTCGAACAGTTCAGACACAAACCAAGTTGTTCAAGCACAGAGGATGACTAGAGGCTATAAATCCAAAATTGACCTAGCCTCTAGCCATCTTCTGTGATTGTTCTGGCCAGTTTGTGTGGGACTTGGTCAGAAACCCTGAAGATCGTTTTTCTCGCATCGTGGCTCATTTTGAGTCTTATTTATTTGATCATTTCATTGCAGTGGCAAGAAGTTCTGCTGGCAAAGGTGTCAGGTGTTTTTTATTGAGGTACTGCCATTTTGCCTCCCCCTCCCCTCCTCCCCCCCCCCCCCCCCCCAATCTTCCCTGCTGATCAGCTTAGCTCAATATGAGTGATATGATTTCAGAGTGGATTATAGGGTGCTATGGTGTAAAAATCCTGCTTATTTTATAATATGTTAATTTGTTGATCTAAAAGGCAGGAGGTTCCTAGAACCTAGGGATCAAACTCAAGAACCCTTGTTTACAAGGCATGTAGCCACAACAGCTCCTAAAATTTACATGCACTTCAGGGATTATTTTCTGGGGAGATTGTGAGAGATTCTCTCATTTTTTGTCCGAAAAATCTTTTTGAAATTGGCAAATGGGAGGAAAAATCTCATACAAAACTAATTTTCACAAACGATTTTGCCAATTTTCCCACAGAAAACTCATAATCTTTTGCTTGTGTTTTGGCCTGGCGAGAGATTTTCTACCACTGTATTTTGTAGCCAGAATTATCGCTGGCACTGTATCATTTCAGGCAGTAACATATACTCTCTGGACCAGATGTCAGACGAGGAAGAGATGCCAGGAGGATCTGTAAGTACATAACGAAAACTTGCATGAGAAAAACAGCAATTGGGGTTTCCGAACAGGTCTGACAAAAACCGCGCTGTACATCCACAGAAGCAGGCTAGAAGCTTGAAATTTTGGATTTTTAAAGTAGAGGGATTGTACTATCAGAGTAGCGAAAACAAAGGCGCTGATCAGCTTCGCAGTTACTGCGAAGCTGATATGCGTCTTTGTTTTCGCCTATGCAGATTGTTGCTTTTCCCATGCGGTGGCTCATATATATATAGAATTTTTTCACAAGCAAAAATTGAAAATTTCATCAGAAAAATTTTGATATTTTTAATAATTTTGCTCAAAACATTGAATGTGGGTACACGTTAGAACCGCCTCAGCTAGAACCGCCTCGCCGAGGCGGTTTCAACAAGTACCCACAATCTATGTTTTGTATCAGAAATAAGAAAAAATGATATACCCCTACAAACTCCAGTTTTTCTATATAAAAATGGGGTTTAAGAGGATATACATTTCACGGACATGAGTGCCTACTTCCTGTTACTGTCGGTTTGGAAATGTTCGAAAGAACTTTATTTGCGCAAATTTCTTGCCTCGCCTAATAACCTCTGCAAACCCCAGTTTTTCTATATAAAAATAGGGTTTAAGAGGGTATACATTTCATGGACATGTTTTCCTGATGAGTGCGTACTTCCAGTTACTGTTGGTTTGGAAATATTTGTAACAACTTTATTTTCGCATATTTCTTGCCTCGCCTAATAAAAGTTACTGTAAGCTTTATAGATTGTTTAAATACTCGCAAATTCAAGAATTCGCTAATTTGTAGAAAATTCACAATGTAAAAGTCAAGTGAAAATTTTCAGAATTTACAGTAAATCATCTGGATTAACCCTGGTTTATTCTATACAAGATGAGCCGCGTCATGAGAAAAACAAATTTTTGCCTATGCGAAAACATGGCACAGATCAGCTGTGCAGTAACTGAACAGCTGATCGGGGCATTTGTTTTCGCTACACAGATAGTACAATTAAGGAGAAAAGTGGTAAGGTTTTATTACCCATGATGCTAAATGCTGATCTGCATATGCAAAAATCTGGTTTTCTCATGACGTGACTGGTATATCCCTTTGGTCCCAGAATGAGGCTCAGCGACAGGGTATAACAGCCAATCAGCTTGCAGCAGCTCTGGCAGCAGCTACTGGTTCTCCTATGGTTCCAGGCATGAGTCCAAACACAAGTGAGGTTTGTACCATATTGTTTATTCTTTGTTTATTTATTTATATTTTTTTCTTTGGCAATTGCTTCAAACATTAAGTGCAAATATTTAAAAAAAAAAAAGTAAGCAATGATCACGACTGTCACTAATAGCAAAATGGAAGTCTGGGGATTGCCACAATAATAAAATATAAAAATTTAGACAGAATATATTTTATATATTACATTTGTTATGAGGCTCATGATTGGTGGAGAATCAGTGTCTTTGATGCTAAAAAGTGATAAAGCACATTAGAATGGTGATAACTATACACAAAGTTCCTTTTGGGGGCGTATGCAGTGGAAAATCATAACACTGAGGTGTTACCACAATATCATATAGAGAACTTATATCTAACAATATATGAGCCTCATCATGAGAACAACAGAATTTTGCCTATGCCAAAACAAAGGCGCAGATCAGCTGTACAGTAATTGCACAGCTGTTCAGCGCTTCTGTTTTCACTACAGGGATAGTTACAGGGATAGTGCAATCCCTTTTCTTTTTAAACCCAAAATTCCAAACCTCTAGCCAACTTCTGTGCTTGAACAGGCCGGTTTGTGTCAGACCTGTTCAGAAACCATATTGTTGGTTTTCTCATGTCGCGGCTCAGTTATTATTTACAGGAGTAAAACTTGGAATTTTTAATCAGGGTTAGACACTAACTTTTTAGATTTAGCAGTCCAAACTTGAATCACGAGAAAATGTTGACAGCTTATTTTCCCAATTTGTCATGATTTTTAAAACAACCTTTAATTTGTATACATGTGCAAAACCCAAAGTCATTAATTTTAACCCAAATGTTAACAAGGTACCAATCTTTTGGTTTGAAGACTTTACTTATCTGACTTAGAATGCACAAAGAACCAGACAGCAAAAAAAAGAAAGAAAGAAAAAAGATCAACTGATCAATCAACCAATAAATAAATATTAAAAAAAAAAAAATATGGAATATAAGAATATTTGATTTTTTGTCTGTTGATAACTTAAGCCTTTAAGCTTCAGAGATAAGTGGTATATGCTTCTAAACAGTACTATCATTAAAAAATTATTGTTTCAAAAAATGTTCATTGTTTATATCAAGTGTGAAATGCAATCTCTGATTTTATCTTAAAGCCAATACTTTTCTGTCTTTCTAAATGCAGTAAAATGTGTGGTGCAAAATATACAAACAAATCTTGGAGTATTTTGAAAGCTATATTAACTTTAGTGACATTTAGAATCTACAGAAAATGACAAGACAAGAAATTTGGTGTCATATTCAAGGAGTCCATCGGACTGCCTACAAGTAAAAACAAGGAGTCTGGCATAATAATTTGGGAGCCTCGGACTCCCGGACTCCTTTTAGTGTCGAACCGTTATATTTACAGGGTGCTGGTAATCAAGCGATGGGACCTCAAGTCATAACTCACGACTTTTTCCAGCAAGCCATTATACAGGCACAAAGTGCAGCAATGCAGGTAGTATACTAGTCTACATCCAGAAAATATTTATCTCATGAAACTTTCAAGAAATTTGTACATTTCAAAAACATCCATTAGGAAAACATGCCCATGCAATACCTTGGTAAACAGTTTTTTCTTCCAGCTGAGAAAATTGAAAAGTTTCAGTTGTAAATTTTGTATATTTTTCTTTATTGTTTCTCAAAACAAATTGCAGGTACCGGTTCTAATAAGTACCCACAACCTATGTTTTGATGCAAAAATAAGAAGGAATTTATACCCTAGATTTACTATATATAAAGGTAGGGTGTAAGGGAGTTAACAATAAACAGACTTGTTATCCTGGGCCCAGTTGTTCAAAACTAACGACGTCGTTAGTTAACGTTTCGTTAAAATTTCAAACATTAATATTACAAATACACTGTTATTTTTTGTTGAAAAAATGTGAGAATCCTTTGCACTGCAAAGGATTCTCACATTTTTTCAACAAAAAAAAAAAACAGTGTACTTGTTACTTTAGCTGATATTTGCTTAACAAATTTATGTCTTAACGATATCATTAAGCTAACGATGCTTTGAACAACTGGGTCCTGATGTATGAAAATATGCCTGTATAATGAAACAAACATCCTATGAATTCCTCCATATAATGTATATGCTTGTGTTACCTCACTGTGCCTTTAAATATGTTAAAATTGATGAAGTTACCACTTGTGTAATATCCTACTACTTTTGTCATATCCTGTATTTTTCACCGGGCTTATATTTTGTAGCAACAAGTGGAGCAGATGCGAGAGATGGGAATCACAGACGAGAATGTAGCAAGACAGGCGTTAATGGCGACTAATGGCGACCTACAAGCTGCCATAGACCTTATATTCAGTGGTGACATGTGACAAAACATAATAGTGATACATTGTTCATAGGCTGTACATATGCTAATGCTAATATTAGACCCAATATTTCATGGAAATCTGTCTTTTGGATGAAAGTATTATCATAAGTCATATAAAATGGTGACTGTTTGTGATTTTTCAAGCTGCCATTGATCTCATATTTGAGCCGCATCATCAGAAAACCAACAATCTGCATATGCGAAAAAAAAGACGCAGATCAGCTTCACGGTTATCGCGAAGCTGATCAGCGCCTTTGTTTTCGCTACTCGGATAGTACAATTCCTCTTCTACTTAAATCCGAAATTTCAAGCTTCTAGCTATTTTCTGTGCTTGTACAGGGCGGTTTGTGTCGGACCTGTTCGGAAACCACATTGATGGTTTTCCCACGAGTCGGCTCATTTAGTGGTGATGTGTTGTGATATAATAGCCATACATTGTCCATTAGTAGCTTTAGTAAGGCATGTGGTGTACAAAACCTGACTTTTTGATTAACCCATATTTGACGAATGGATTTTCCCATCATTATCAATTGGATGAGTCCACTTTCACTTTTAGGGGCATCAGGAGTGGTTTTTAAATTTTATTCAATTTTTCGATGAAAATTCTCTAAGCAAATAGAATAGCCCCAGATGGGACGCCGCGTTCTGCGGGACGCCGCGTTCTGCGGCGTCACATCTGGGGCTATGCTGTTTGCCTATGTCCCATTAAAGGGACGCCAGGCTTAAATGAGTTAAAGTGATATGTCAAGTGTAAATTGCTGCTATTGATCTTGTATTCAGTGGTGACATGTAATAAAGAAAATGGTGGCACACTATGTTTGGCTATTATTCAAACTTAGCCACATTATATGAGCTGTGGCGCGTGAAAACCGGTCTTCGGGGTTTCCTACCAGGTTTGACACAAACAACTCTGTACCTTCACAGAAGATGGCTAGAAGCTTGAAATTTTGTATTTAGTAAGCAGAGGGATTGTACTATCAGAGAAGGGAAAACAAAGGTGCTGATTAGCTCTGCAGTTACTGCACAAACAGAAAGTCCGGTTTTCTCATGATGTGGCCCTCATCATGAAACATGTAATATATACCCCCTTGAACCCCACTTTTATATAGCAAAAGTGGGGTATGCAACGGTATACATATTTTTAGCTCACCTGAGCCGTTAGGCTCACAAGGTGAGCTTATAGGATGGCCATGATCCGGCGTCCGTCCGTCGTCCGTCCGTCGTCCACCATTTTCAAAGATCTTCTTCTCTGAAACCGCTTGGCCAATCAAAGCCAAATTTTATATGAAGCATCTATAGGAAGAGGGAACCAATGTGTTTATAAATAATCCAGGTCACATGACCAAGATGGCCGCCATGCCCATATATGGTAAAAACCCTTCAAAAATCTTCTTCTCCGGAACCTCTGGACAGATTTCAATGAAACTTGGCATGAAGCATTGGGAACCAGAGTACTGCAATGTGTTTATAAATTATGACCTTTGGATGACCTTGACCTATTTTACGGCAAGGTCAACATAGGTCGCCTATGCATTTGAATTGGGAAAATTGTTAAAATGTCATTGGAAAGGCAAATCGTGCAGGAAATGGGCAAATGGACTGAAGGTAGGTAATTCTGAAAAAAAATTGGACCCCAGAAGTTGGTCTGCCCCCACCCCGGGGCAATATACATGTATATTACAAAAATATTCAAAGATCTTCTTCTCTGAAACCACTTGGCCAATCAAAGCCCAATTTTATAGGAAGCATTTATGGGAAGGGGGAATCAATGTGTTTATAAATAATCCAGGTCATATGACCAAGATGACCGCCATGCCCATATATGGTAAAAACCCTTTAAAATTCTTCTCCTCCTGAACCAATGGACCGATTTCAACAAAACTTGGCATGAAGCATCGGGGACTGGAGTACTACAATGTGTTAATAAAGTATGACCTTTGGATGACCTTGACCTATTTTACAGCAAGGTCAACATAGGTCGCCAATGCATTTGAATGGGGAAAACTTTTAAAATGTCATTTAAAGTGAAAGTCTTGCAGGAAATGGGCAGTAGATCTGAATATTAATGATTCTGAAAAAAATTGGACTCCAGGGGCTCATTTGCCCCAACCCCGGGGCATTATACATGTGTATTACCATAATATTCAAACATCTTCTCCTCTGAAACCGCTTGGTCAATCATTGCCAAATTTCATGTGAAGCATCTATAGAATGGGGGAATCAATGTGTATATAAATAATCAAGGTCACATGACCAAGATGGCCGCCATGCCCATATATGGTATAAATCCTTCAACAATCTTCTCCGGATCCGGTGGACCGATTTCGAAGAAACTTGGCATGAAGCATTGATGACTCAAGTACTACAATGTATGTATAAATCATGACTCTGTGTTGACCTTGACCTATTTTAAGGCAAGGTCAACATGGGTTGCCTATGTATTTGAATGGGTAAACTTAAAATGTCATTTGAAGGGAAAAACTTGTATGGACAGTATATTGATTATTCTGAAGAAAAAAAAAATGGCCCAAGGGCTTCATCTGCCCCTATACTGGGACTATTTTCTATAACATTCGTATATACAGCAGCTCTCAGGTGAGTGTTTACAGGACCATTGGTCCTCTGGTTCTTATTTTTGCTCCAAAACATAGATTGTGGGTTCTCGTTAGAACCACCTCGCCGAGGCGATTCTAACGTGTACCCACAATCTATGTTTCGAGCAAAAATAAGAAAATATCAAATTTTTTCAGCTGAAAATTTTCAATTTTTAAAACTTAAAAGATTTCTGTACATTGCATGGGCATGTTTTCATAATGCTTACGAAAATTTGCCTCATATGCTTAAGACGGACTTACAAGCTGCAATAAGTCTTATTATATACAATGACAGTAAGGATAACAGTATGTTAGGTCATTCCAACTCTCTGAAAAGGAGTGGTCCTAGTTACATGATCATCTAGAATTTCAGCAGAGGTACATATAATAAGTGAATCGGGAAGGTCATTCCAGTCCCTGATGGTTATGTACATGTACTAGTTCGGCATTTGTACCAGCTGAGGGTATTGTAAATGCCTTCGAATGTTGATTTCTACAATGCATATCCTTCGGATACAATCATTTAAATGGTTTCTTAAAATTCTAGCTTTCCCTTTCAGACCTTTGCAGAGCAAAATTAATGATTTCTCAGTTGATCAATATATGACGGTGCACAAAAAGTATGTTTGTAAAAACAATTTTGTAGATTTAGATGCATTATGGAATTATGTTGATGACATATTTGGTCGACTATGATATTTGGAGGAGAAAAATCTGGAGTTATGACATTCCATCCAAATGAGTATATTATTTTAGATAAACACAGGTGATTCATAATACGGTACTGACAATAAACACAAAAACATAAGTTTTGCATGTTTTAATAATATCACAGACAAGAAAATGAGCTGCCTCGTGGGAAAACCAACAATGTGGTTTTTGAACAGGTCTGACACAAATGGAGCTGCACAAGCACAGAAAAATGCTAGATGCTTGAAATTTTGGATATAAGTAGAAGAGGGTTTGTACTATCTGATTAGCGAAAACAAAGGCACTGATCAGCTTCACGGTTACGGCGAAGCTGATCTGCGGCTTTGTTTTCGCATATGCAGAATGTTGGTTTTCTCATGAGGCAGCTCAAATATTAACTGGAGTGCTTGACCACATTTGGACATAATTTTGTCATAGTCCTATATCAATTGAGCTGCAACACGAAAAAACGGTTTTCGGGGTTTCCGACAAGGTCCAACTTGAACCGGTCTGTGCAGTCACAGAAGAAGGTTTGAAGCTTGAAAAATTGTGTACAAGTAGAAGAGGAACTGCACTGTGTAGTGAAAACAAAGGTGCTGATCAGCTGTGCAGTTAATGCACAGCTGATCTGCGCCTTTTGTTTTCGCAGATGCAGAAATCTGGTTTTCTCATGATGCCGCTCAATTAAACCCAGGAAGCGGTCATACAGTTGATAAGGCTATGGTCATCAGAGATATTCTAGGAAATGAACAGTAATTCTCTTCTGAAATAATACCTCTGCATTTAAGGAAATAAAATTCTCACAGAAATGTCTTGTTTTCTTCTACTCTTTCAAAAATCTTTCAATCTCCACAAGGAAAATTAATGAGTCTCGATACTTATAAAAAAAGACAACTGTATGGAGGTGTACATGTTTAGCTCACCTGAGCCGTTAGGCTCACTAGACAAGGTGAGCTTATAGGATGGCCATGATCAGTCGTCCATTTGTCCGTCGTCGTCCACCATTTTCAAAGAGCTTCTTCTCTGAAACCGCTCGGCCAATCAAAGCCAAATTTTATATGAAGCATCTATAGGAAGGGGGAACCAATGTGTTCATAAATAATCCAGGTCACTTGACCAAGATGGCTGCCATGCCCATATATGGTAAAAACCCTTCAAAATTCTTCTTCTCTGGAACCACTGGACCGATTTCAACGAAACTTGGCATGAAGCATCGCGGCTTAGAGTACTACAATGTGTTTATAAATTTGACCTTTGGATAAGCTTGACCTATTTTACAGCAAGGTCAACACAGGTCCCCCATGCATTTGAATGGGGAAAATTGTTAAAATGTCATTTGAAAGGCAAATCTTGCAGGAAATGGGCAAATGGACTGAAGGTAGGTAATTCTGAAAAAAATTTGGACCCCAGGGGTTGGTCTGCCCCCACCCCGGGGCAATATACATGTATATTACAAAAATATTCAAAGATCTTCTTCTCTGAAACCACTTGGCCAATCAAAGCCCAATTTTATAGGAAGCATCTCTGGGAAGGGAGAATCAATGTGTTTATAAATAATCCAGGTCACAAGACCAAGATGGCCGCCATGCCCATATATGGTAAAGACCCTTTAAAATTCTTCTCCTGAACCAATGGACCGATTTCAACGAAACTTGGCATGAAGCATCGCGGCTTAGAGTACTGCAATGTGTTTATAAATTATGACCTTTGGATGACCTTGACCTACTTTACGGCAAGGTCAACATAGGTAGCCCATGCATTTGAATGGGGAAAATTGTTAAAATGTCATTTGAAAGGCAAAACTTGCAGGAAATGGGCAAATGGACTGAAGGTAGGTATTTCTGAAAAAAAAAATTGGACCCCAGGGGTTGGTCTGCCCCCACCTCGGGGCAATATACATGTATATTACAAAAATATTCAAAGATCTTCTTCTCTGAAACCACTTGGTCAATCAAAGCCCAATTTTATAGGAAGCATCTATGGGAAGGGGGAATCAATGTGTTAATAAATAATCCAGGTCACATGACCAAGATGGCCGCCATGCCCATATATGGTAAAAACCCTTTAAAATTTTTCTTCCCCGAAACCGGTGGACCGATTTCGAAGAAATTTGGCATGAAGCATCGATGACTCAAGTACTACAATGTATATATAAATCATGACCCTGTGATGACTTTGACCTATTTTAAGGCAAGGTCAACATGGGTTGCCTATGTATTTGAATGGGTAAACTGTTTAAATGTCATTTGAAGGGAAAAACTTGTATGGACAGTATATTGATTATTCTGAAAAAAAAAATGGCCCAAGGGCTTCATCTGCCCCTACACTGGGACTATTTTCTATAACATTCGTATATACAGCAGATCTCAGGTGAGGGTTTACAGGACCATTGGTCCTCTGGTTCTTATTTGGCAAGTAATTTGTGAATACCTGTACAGTTTCAAACACATTCCATCCACATATTTTAGATCTATTCCGTGAAAAATGAAATTGAAAAAACTTCAAAAAGTCAATTTTTCTCATTTCTGCAAATCAATAACTTTTAAAAAAGCAAAGATACCCACACAATGTTTTTGCTTTTTTGGTAGCTTTCCATCTATATTTAAAGATAATTTAAAATTATACGTTTATTCATCAACAAAAATTAGTATCGAGACACCTTAAGCTCACATTAAAAGAATTTTGTCAGACTGTGTCAAATGCTTCGGTACAGATGCCGTTACACTGGTTTCATTAACACACCCATGCAATATAAAGATATTTTTCAGCTGTAAAAGTTGAAAATTTGTTTGGAAAAAGTTTGATATTTTTAAAATTTTTGCTCAAAACATAGATTGTGGGCAAAAATAAGAAAAATACCAAAATTTTCTTACTGAAAGTTCAGTTTTAACAGTTTTTACAACCTAAGAAAAATCTGTATATTAAATGGGCGTGTTTTGGTAATGGTTGATTTCACTTGGTGAAAAGCATTTCTTTTGATAAAGGTCGTGGTTTCATAAGTTTGTTCAGCCTGGCTCGTTGCTCAGCAGATAACGACGGGAGTTTAGCCGTGGACACCACTGAAGCTGAAGATACCCGCGAGTTGGGACGCCTCTGAAATATAGATGTGCCCTTGCATGAGAAATTCCAACAATTTGAGTTTCCGGCTTGGTCTGATACAAACTGGCCTGTTACAGTCAAAGAAGCAGGCAAGAATCTGGAAATTTTAGATTCAACTTGAAGAGGAATTGTGCTATCCGTGTAGCGAAAACAAAGGTGCTGTTCAGCTGTGCAATTACTGCACAGCTGATCTGGGCCTTTGTTTTCGCATATGCAAAATGTTGATTTTCTCATGCTCATTGAGTTCTTTCTTGATTTTTTTTTTAATTCTGTTAATAAAAGGTCAAGAAATTAAGATGTTAAAGTGCTGTAGATGATTCAGACATCAAGTTTTGTCACACCTACGTTAATTATTAGATTGCATGTTTATAATGTTATGGTGTTTTCTTTCAGCAAAGTAACACCATTTTTAATGATTTAATAATATTCTGCATGTCAGAAAAATTGAGTTGTAAAATGGCAAAAAGATATCTTTAGCATTGCAAGAACAGTTTAGATGGAGATCAGCTGTACAGAAACCCTGTAACTGATCAATATCTCTATATTGGCTATATAGATGGTATATCTTTACGCTCTAAATTTGAACTTTAAAGTCTCATTCTTGACTGTATTTGTGTCTGGACCAGATCCCCAGATCATAAAACTTTTTTCATGCTCAACTCAGCTGAGCATGAAATGTAAACTGTTCATAAATACTAACATAGCCCATATCAATTGAAATTTCAGGCTTAGATCACCAAAGACTGAAATTTATCTTGCTGATAAATATTAAAATGCCAAGAAAAAATGTTGGCATTTTAAAATTAACATTTATGAGCAGGATATTAGTCTCAGCTGAGCTGAGCATGAAAAACGTTTTATAACCTCGAGGCCTGGCAAAAATCCTCAGTGACAGATTTTTCTCATAACATTACTCAAATTGCATTAGCACATACCGTTTCTTCATATCCTTGGTCCATATCATAGGAAAATGTCTTCTCCCTGCCCTGTATTGCAATAGGTGTGATCTGAGTTTGTGAGACGGGTAGTGACTGGTGTATCACGCTGCTCGAGTTCACACCAATCCTACCGGCCTTGGGGTCCACAATCATGGGCTTTTGCTCAGTGAACATTCTGTTGAAGTTATAGTCACGGTTGAACAATTCTAAACGATATCTCCGTATTTCAGCGCGTAATTTTTCTAGCTCATCATTGTATGACTGAAAGGAAACCAGAAAACATGGCGATGAATGAATAATTCCAAATATTTGAATGTAAAAGTGATTTTAAATACAATGTATATAGGCTTGGCATATAATGAACTTTAATGCATACAGCCCATACCCTATTATTTCATGACTTTAAGAACAAGATGGCTATGAGAAACAAGATATGGCTGAGTATTGAATGATTACAGCACTTATCGCCTTATATTTAAATACAATCAGGACTGAGCAGTGACATGAGGAAACCGACAATGTGGTTCTGAAAAGGTCCAACAAAAACGGAGCTGTACAAGCACAGAAGATGGCTAGAGGCTGGAAATTTTGGATTTAGAAAGAAGAGGAATTGTACTATCCATGTAGCAAAAACAAAGATGCTGATACTGTGACTCTGATTTGCACCTTTGTTTTTTTTTGTCTTTTGTTTTTTTTTCTTCAAATATCCAAAATGTTGGTTTTCTCATGATACATCTCAGGTATGCAGTTTTTTTGTTTGTTTGTTTTTTTAGCTTTCTTGCATTTTGGTTGCTATGTTCTACCCAGTGCACATTATCCGAGACTATAGCCCCTGTAGGTCTATAATTCCTTAATCT
Source organism: Rugalucina vietnamica (assembly GCA_964017185.1). Classification (NCBI taxonomy): domain Eukaryota; kingdom Metazoa; phylum Mollusca; class Bivalvia; order Lucinida; family Lucinidae; genus Rugalucina; species Rugalucina vietnamica. The sequence continues at coordinate 35,311,402 of OZ024876.1, forward strand.
AAAACTTTGTTCAATATCTGGAGAATGGACTGTATTTAACTGACTTTGTATGTACATGTATATCAATGTTGACCAGACCTAGCTAACTTGTTATTGTGTTTTGTGTGAAATTTTTCACAAATATAATATGAGCTGCATCATGAGAAAACCAACATTTTGCATATGCGAAATCAAAACAGTATTACTGCGAATCTGATCAGTGCCTTTGTTTTCGCTTTACGGATAATTCAAAATTTCCAATCTCTAAAGCCATCTTCTGCGACTGCACAGCTCGGTTTATGTTGGACCTGTTCGGAAACCACATTGTTGTTTTTCTCATGACAAGGCTCAATTATATTGTTAGGGCCCTTGATTTATGATTAATATTTGCCCATGTACATTTAAGCCACCTCATGGGAAAACCAACAATGTGGTTTCCGAACAGGTCTGACACAAACTGGCCTGCACAGTAACAGAAAAGAGCTAGAAGCTTGAAATTTTGGATTTAAGTAGAAGAGGAATTGTACTATCCGAGTAGCGAAAACAAAGGCGCTGTACAGCCTCGGCGAGGCAGTTCTAATGATTACCCACAACATAAAAAGGTAGAGCAGTCACAGACTACAGAGTGAGAGGTCATGGGTTCGAATCGAACCCATGACTTCTCACGCTGTAGTCTGTGACTGCTCTACAAAGTGAGAGGTCATGGGTTCGAATCGAACCCATGACCTCTAACTCTGTAGTCTGTGACTGCTCTACCTTGTTATGTTGTGGGTAATCAACCGTTCGATACCCCACAGTGTACTACTGTCTGCGGTGAGACCTTTTATTGTCCTCATAGTACTGTTTGAATTTCCAGGAAGTATTAGCTCTGTCCCCAACATATACGAAAAAACTGTTGACTGGGATGTCAAGCCATGACCAAACCAAATCAAATTACAAAAATAAGAAACAAAAATCCTACATAATATACATCCTTTATACTGTCGAAAAAGTTTGTGCTAATTTGGTTTCTACGGAAACCCCCAAAGAGAATCACAACATCAGGAAAACATGTCCGTGAAATGTATACCCCCTTAAACCCCACTTTCATATAGCAGAACTGGGGTTTGCAGGGGTATACCTATTTTCTTATTTTTGCTTCAAAACATAGATTGTGGGTACCCACAGTCTATGTTTGTGGGTACCTACAATCTATGTTTTGAACGAAATTATTTAAAATATCAAATTTTTTCCCAGCAAAAATATTAATTTTTACAACCAAACACATTTCCATATATTGCATGGGCAAGTTTTTGTAATGAAACATACCGTGATAGTTTGTGTTATTGGAGCACTCCTTGGTATTTTGACAACATGATTTTGTTGGACAACATCCGACACTTTCTTTTGAAAGTCTCTCTTTAGTGATTTCAGCTCATTTTCTAACTGTTTTACTTTAGCTGACAAACTTTCTTTCACTCTGTGAGTTTCTTCTAATAGTTCTTGCATTTCAACTAATTCATTTTCTAATCTTTCATTATTACTTTCCAGATGTTTAATTCTTTCACTACTTTGTTTATCTTTATCCCTTAACGTCCTTTCAAGGTCAAATATTTCCTTCCTCAATTTGCTGAGCTCACTTTCCCTTCTCTGAATTTCATCAGTTTTGGAGTCTAGTTGCTCTTGCACTTTTTGTCTTAACTTTTCAATATCCTTTTGAGCATTGATCAGTAAATCCCTCATATGCTGTGTTTCTAATTTCTCCTCATTTAAAGCCTTTTCCGCCGCAACCAATTTTCTTCTCCATTCATCTTCCTTGTCAAACTGTTCTTGCACAACTGCTTGCTGAACTACGTCCATTTGCTTATTCTTTTCCCTTTCAAGTTTCCGTTCCAGCTCTTGAATGGTACTTTGAAGTTTACTTATTTTTGACTTTGCGTCTTCTTGCACCAAGACTATTTCATGTTCATATGCATCTTTCAATGCATCCACCTCTACTTCTTTTTCATGATTCCTAGTGAACAACATATGCACAACCTGTGTTAGTTCTGCTACCTTTTTTGACATGCGGAATTCCAAACTGCGTTTGTTTCTGTCAGCTGAGGCAGACATTGTGATGCTTAATTTTTCTCCTCACTTCAAGAATGAATAATTATTCAATTTTTATCATCTCCATGTAGTGATGTGGTCCATGTCAAGATGTTGTGCCCTTTCTAACTTTTCCTGAAATAGAAGAAAACAATAAAAGATAAATAGCCTGTGCCATTGCAAAAACATACCAATGTAATGAACTGTGATTTACTTCAGTGGTAAAACTGAAAATTTTTAGTTGAAAAAATTTGATATTTTTAATATTTTTGCCCAAAACATTGATTTGGGTACACATTAGAACTGCCTCGGTGAGGCGGTTCTAATGAGTACCCACAATCTATGTTTTGGAGCCAAAATAAGAAAATAGGTATATCCCTGTAAACCCCAATTTCACTATATAAAATTGGGGTTTATTTTTAATAGGGCATACTTTATTTTTATACAGAAAAATCATAACATGTTACAGACATATAGGATATAACTTAAATGTTATGCGACAGTCTGCATGCTTAGCTTTTAACCCAATCATGGTTGATAACTATGCTGCCTTCTTTAATTGCACAGTGGTTGGTCGGGCGTCAGACTCTATGATGGCCCCCGACATAAAGCTGTTCATTTTGGTTGGTTGGGACCGGAGCTTCTTGTCTGTTGCTTGGCCCACCGGGGTTCAACTGGTGTTTTTTCTTTAGCTCTGGAGTTTTATTTTATTTGATTCAGTTTTACGTCCCTTTCAAGCTTTTTCACTCATATCGAGACGAATCAATCGGTAGGTGGGGCGAAAACCGGAGTACCCGGGGAAAAACCACCTGACACACCCGCAAGCAGAACATGGCTTGTCTCACATATGAATTTGTGCCCCGTGCGAGGCGCGAACCCACATCGGTGAGATGATCGAATGATCAAGAGCACTGAAGTCAGCGACCTTAACCACTCGGCCAGGGGGGCCGCCATTAGCTCTGGAGTTAGTAAGTTATTCGGCGCCCAGGGGTCTCCATCATTGGGCAGCTTACTCAATCTGTGAGTCCTTGTTTTTGATTCATCATGGTATTTATCATGATTTATTTGTTTGTCTATGATGATTCATTGACTAGCTAGAGATTCACCACGAGGACCGAACAACTAACTAAATGATGTGAACCACTGCAGAAGCTGAGGGTGAGGTTAGGTACCTGTAAAATCGATTTAAGCCCCCACCCCCAATTATTTTTCACTGACCGTTCCAAGGTGGTACTGCTGCTATGGTTCGCATTTATCCAAGTTATTCCATTTATGAGTTTAATGTTGCATGACTTTGTCAATTGGCTGTTCACTTAGCCCTGTGCATTATATTTGTTCTGTCCGGGCCAGCACTGTGACCACCTTACCTTCAATAGCTGCTCACCCTGCTTTCCATTATTCATGTTTTATGTTGGTACCTATGTTTTAAATTTCCCTAACATAATTTCCTTATTTCTTGTTTATATTTGTGTATAACTGAACCACTACAGAAGCTGAGGGCGAGGTTAGGTACCTGTAAAATCGATTTAAGCCTGCCAGTAATATTATATTACTGATCGTTCCAAGGCGATACCTCTGTGGTGATTCTTATTGTTTTATGCCTTCGCCCGTCTGTAGAAAGTCCATGGATTCCATGGACATCCTGGACATTTTCCATGGAATCCATGGATATTTTTCACGGAATCCATGGACATTGTCCATGGAATCCATAGAATGTGTGGACAATGTCCATGGAATTCATGGGATGTGTGGACAATGTCCATGGATTTGGAATCCATGGACAATGTCCAGGGTACTGTGGACATTGTCCATGGAATTTTTCCAGTATCTCTTCATGAAAGAGTGGACATTTTTAATTCCATGGACATTGTCCACATTCCATGGACTTTTTCCAGTGTTAGAATTACCCATAATCCCATGACATCTGACCTCACTTCCTTTTCCTGTTTCACATAATTAGCTTGCCTGCACGAAGTGCACAGAGCTATTGTTGTCACCTCGGTTGTACCCGTTTACGTGTACGTTAACGTGTACATCCGCGTCCGCGTCACACTTTCGGTTAAAGTTTTTAAAATTGTTATATCTTGATAGTCACTGACCAGAAATCATTCATATTTGGAACATTGCTGCATATGAGGGTCCTCTGTGATTTAGTGTGACTTGTGGGGTCATGCCTGGGGGCGGGGCTAGAGGTCAATATCTAGAACACCTTTGTACAATGCTCAGATGCTGTGTTAGTCTCTCATCAACTGTAAAGCCTAGAACTGTCAAACCTGACATATGACTTCTCCTCGATGTCCCGACTCGGCACCCACATTGACCTACTGACCTTGACCTATATTTCATGCTCCAGTGACTTTGTCGTTTTTGAAGCCAACCCTTAATATCTCATCAACTATAAAGCCTACAACCATCAAACCTTGCATATGGCTTCTCCTCGATGTCCCGACTCGGCACCCACATTGACCTACTGACCTTGAAGACCTATATTTCATGCTCGAGTGACTTTGTCATTTTTTAAGCCAACCCTTAATATCTCATCAACTATAAAGCCTACAACCATCAAACCTTGCATATGGCTTCTCTTCGATGTCCCGACTTTGCACCCACATTGATCTTGTGACCCTGACCTATATTTCGTGCTCTAGTGACTTTTTCATTAAAGTTTTTAGAAGTTTATATCTCTTGAACATGTTGATGGATCAAGTTGATACTTTGCATGTTGGTAGATATTGGTCTGAAGTTTTATGCAGTACCATCATGACACACCCTTGGTGACCTTGAGGTCAAGGTCACAGACTTTGAATTTTTTTGTTAAAGTTTTCGGTTAAAGTTTTTAGAAGTCTATATCTCTTGAACATGTACATTGATCAAGTTGATACTTTGCATGTTGGTAGATATTGGTCTGAAGTTTTATGCTGTACCATTATGACCCACCCTGGGTGAACTTGAGGTCAAGGTCATGGCCTTAGAAATTTTTGGTTAAAGTTTTGGGTTAAAGATTTTTGAAGTCTATATATCTCTATGTTAATGGATCAAGTTGAAACTTTGCATGTTTGTGGATATTGGTCTGAAATTTTATGCTGTACCATCACAACCCACCTGAGCGACCTTGAGGTCAAGGTCATTGGTCATAAATTTGCACAGCATACTGCTCAAAGGTCCATGGATTATTTCCATGGATTCCATGGACAATGTCCATGTATTTTTTCCATGGACATTGTCCATGGATAATTTCCATGGACATTGTCCATGGATAATTTCCATGGACATTGTCCACTATCTTCCTAGACAAAATCCATGGATTCCATGGAAAAAAATCCATGGATTCCATGGAAAAAATCCATGGACATACTGGAAAAAATCCATGGACATTTTCCATGGATTCACTGGAAATTGTCCACTGTTTTCGTTCCAATACTCCAGCCAGACTTTGTCCATGGATTCCATGGATTTTGTCCATGGATTCCATGGTTTTTGTCCACTGATTCCATGGACTTTCTACAGACGGGTGACAGGTGTTTAAAATTTTTTGTGCTGTTCAGTGGCGCCTTATGTACGTTATCATATTTTTAGTTAAGTTTAGGTAACTGAGTGGCCACCTGTTGGGAAAATAGCTGCTCATTCAGCTTACGATATGTTTTATGGTAAAAGTACCTGATAGGTCATTTAGTTTTTTCCCACTTCGGTTTTTGGAATGGGAATCTTTTTCTGATTGCGCCTTTTCCTAATCATTGCCTACTTGTACCTTTTTACATAGACTTGTTTTGGTGGTGCATTGTATACCTGCAGGTCACCATGATATATTTTGTGGCTTGCAGGTTCGAAGATCTGATTTTGGTCTCTCAGCTAATCTTTTGTTCATCAGAGGTGGCAGCACATGACATTTGTGCTTATTTTTCAAAATATGTCATTTTTGTGCATACAATTTGCCCAGGTAAACATATTCATTTGTGCTCACAAAATGCAGTTTTCCACAATGTTTTGTACAAGTTCACATAAAAAGAAGAGATTTAGCTAGACTAGTGTGCAGTTATGCAAATTAAATGTACCTTTAATGGCTGATATATTTAATTCCATTTTTATGAAGGGATTAGAGGACTTACTGTTTAATCCCTTTAAGCATGATAAAATGTCCTTAAAATAATATTGCATAATTTGAGCTTAAGTTAATCATTGTAAAACAAAGGCTCAGATCAGCTGCACAGAAATAGTATTGCTGATCACGGCAGATCTGTAGATTGATAAAATGAACCCCAACGTGACATCAGGAAAACCTGTCTGTGTAATATGTATCCCCTTTTACCCCACTTTTATCTAGTTAAACTGGGATATACACGGGGTATACCTATTTTCCTTATTTTTTGCTTCAAAACATAGATTGTGGGTCCTCTTTAGAACCGCCTTGGTGAGGCGGTTCTAACGGCCTTGGTGAGGCAGTTCTAATCTATGTTTTGAGCAAAAATAAGATAAATATCATTTTTTTTCTGATGAAATATTTTAATTTTTATTGCTGAAAAAATCTCTGTATATTGCATGGGCAAGTTTTCGTAATGGATCATGGCAATGCCGTAGACTGATAAATGAACACCAGCACAATGACATGCCTTTCTGACTTTTATCTATTTAAAAAACTTTGAAAAAGCAGGAAAATTTTGACTATAAGATATGATATAGAAAAATCAGCTTTGGTTTCCTAATGTATGCATTGTCTTATTTTTCAGCACCTTAATTATTGTATTATTTTTAGTAATAAGTTACTTTAGTTTATGGAATGATTATGCACTAGTCATTTGTAACCATGCCCCCCGCCCCCTAGCCCAGGTGAATAGTGGGGACTTTGACTTTTGGTCCAGCAAATCCCTGCTAAAAGCCCCACCCTACGGGGACTACTCGTTGGTAAAACCACTGCTGTTTTACCCTGCAGCCTGCTATCTTTTCATTTCACAGCCCTTTTTGTCTATATAAAGCAAACCCCGGGTATTTGTCCCGCACTGCCATGGCAAAACTTTTGTCAAAGCCCCGCTCACTTCCACAGCTATCCCCCGCCCTCCCCCACCCTCCCCTAGGGCTGGGGGGAGGGGGGGGGGGCAGGGGAGCGTGGTTACAAATGACTAGTGCATTATCAATTCAAAGATGAATGTACCTTCATAGAAAATGAACATGTTATCACAGTATACAGTGTGCATAGTAATGTACAGTGCAATAAGCAATTCAATTCTAGACTTGTCAAGAATGGAATACAATTAAAAGTCAGCTAACAGTAGTAAAGTCGCCAATAAGTGTAACAGATTTATACAATACTAACAAAATTGAAATCCACTGTTAGTGATCTGTTACAACACTGGGCAGAAAGGTGGATTGAAATGAATGTTGATTTTTTTGTTGTTTTGTTTTGTTAAGAAAGCATACCAGTGCAAATACAGTGCAGAAATTTTGATTGAAATGAATGTTGAAAAACAAGAAAAAAAAACTTTTCATAAAACAAAAATATAGAACAAAAACCAGTTTTAACATTTAAGTGTTTGTATAAAAGTAGATAAGAATTTTAAGCAATTAGGTTCAAGAAAGCATACCAGTGCAAATACAGTGCAGAAATTTTGATTGAAATGAATGTTGAAAAATAAGAAAAAAAAAACTTTTCATAAAACAAAAATATAGAACAAAAACCAGTTTTAACATTTAAGTGTTTGTATAAAAGTAGATAAGAATTTTAAGCAATTAGGTTCAAGAAAGCATACCAGTGCAAATACAGTGCAGAAATGTTGGTTGAAATGAATGTTGAAAAATAAGAAAAAAAAAACTTTTCGAAAAACAAAAATATAGAACAAAAACCAGTTTTAACATGTCAGTATAAAAGTAGATAAGAATTATAAGCAATTAGGTTCAAGAAAGCATACCAGTGCAAATACAGTGCAGAAATGACTTGATTGAAATGAATGTTGAAAAATAAGAAAAAAATTTTTTTTTCGAAAAACAAAAATATAGAACAAAAACCAGTTTTAACATTTAAGTGTTAGTATAAAAGTAGATAAGAATTTTAAGCAATTAGGTTCAAGAAAGCATACCAGTGCAAATACAGTGCAGAAATGTTGGTTGAAATGAATGTTGAAAAATAAGAAAAAAAAAAAAAAAAAAACTTTTTCGAAAAACAAAAATATAGAACAAAAACCAGTTTTAACATTTAAGTGTTAGTATAAAAGTAGTTAAGAATTATAAGCAATTAGGTTCAAGAAAGCATACCAGTGCAAATACAGTGCAGAAATGTTGGTTGAAATGAATGTTGAAAAATAAGAAAAAAAAAACTTTTTCGAAAAACAAAAATATAGAACAAAAACCAGTTTTAACATTTAAGTGTTAGTATAAAAGTATATAAGAATTTTAAGCAATTAGGTTCAAGAAAGCATACCAGTGCAAATACAGTGCAGAAATGTTGGTTGAAATGAATGTTGAAAAATAAGAAAAAAAAAAACTTTTTCGAAAAACAAAAATATAGAACAAAAACCAGTTTTAACATTTAAGTGTTAGTATAAAAGTATATAAGAATTTTAAGCAATTAGGTTCAAGAAAGCATACCAGTGCAAATACAGTGCAGAAATGTTGGTTGAAATGAATGTTGAAAAATAAGAAAAAAAAAACTTTTTCGAAAAACAAAAATATAGAACAAAAACCAGTTTTAACATGTTGTATAAAAGTAGATAAGAATTTTACGAAATTAGGTTCAAGAAAGCATACCAGTGCATATACAGTGCAGAAATGTTGGTTGAAATGAATGTTGAAAAACAAGAATAAATAGGTAACAATAAGTTTTGTTTTTCAATCTTAGCCATTTTGAATTGATTTTACTCTTTTTTGTGGTTTCAAAATATCCTTTTCCTTTATACCATATTTTATGTAGGCTACTCTTTTATGTATTTAAGTTTGCATATCAAAACTGTCTTTAAATTTAGCATGCCATACAAGATTCAAAACTGTTTTTAAATGAGCCGCCTCGTGGGAAAACCAACAATGTGGTTTCTAAACAGGTCCGACACAAACCAGCCTGTACAAGCACAGAAAAGAGCTAGAAGCTTAAAATTTTGGATTTAAGGAGAAGAGGAATTGTACTATCTGAGAAGCGAAAACAAAGGTGCTGATCAGCTTCGCGGTTACCGCGAAGCTGATCTGCTTCTTTGTTTTCGCCTATGCAGATTGTTGGTTTTCCCATGAGGCGGCTAAAATATTGTTAAACTTAACAATATCACACGGTCTTATCTAGGCTTACACCTGATTTATGCAGGTTAAGAATTAAAAAGATCACAAAAGAATCCTATAATAGCTTCTGAAAGCCCTTTCAGTATGACTATGACACTACATAAATGAATCAATGCATTAAAGTGCTGCAAAATGACTTGTGTGCCTTAACATACCATGCACATACCAGACTAGCTACTACAAAATGAATCAGTGCATTAAAGTGCTGCAAAATGACTTGTGTGCCTTAACATACCATGCACATACCAGACTTAAGCTTTACTAATGTGTATAAGCAGAGTACAAAATAGATGAATAGGCTTTTGGTATAAGTTATGTACATGATATGGCAAGCCGTTTTACTGTTTATTATGCTTATTAGATATCTTGAATACCAAATAAGATATCTTAATTAGGATATAAGATATCTTATTTAGCAATAACGATATCTTCTTTATCAAAAAAAACATATCCTAAATTAGATATCTTATATAGTGAGGAAGATATCTAATATGCTAAATAAGATATCTTATTTGATCCCACAATTAAGATATCTTATATAGCATATAAGATATCTTATTTGATAATTTAGATATCTTATACACTAAATAAGATATCTTATATACTAAATAAGATATCTACTAGACCTAAATAAGATATCTTCTTTACAAGATTAATTAAGATATCTACTTTGGTAAGTAAGATATCTTCATTGCTAAACTAGATATCTTAATTAGCAAATAAGATATCTTATATAGCAAATAAGATATCTAAATTGGTAATTAAGATATCTTATTTATAGTGGTAAATAAGATATCTTATTTAGGTATAATAGATATCTTATTTAATATATATGATATCTTATTTAGTATATTAGTATCTAGATTATTAAATAAGATATCTTGATTAAGGCTATTAATAAGATATCTGTATTGGTATAGTAGATATCTTATATAAGTATCAGAAACCAATTGTGATTGGGTAAAACAAATAAGATATCTTATATACTAATTAAGATATCTGATTGGTTAAACCTAAATAAGATATCTAATATAGGATATAAGATATCTATTTTTGTATATAAGATATCTTATTTGTCAAATAAGATATCTACTTTAGCATAGTAGATATCTTATTTGTGAATGTAATTAAGATATCTGATATGTTGAAGAAGATATCTTATTTGACAAAAAAGATATCTTATTTGATAAAATAGATATCTAATATACTATTTTAGATATCTTATATGTTAATTAAGGTATCTTATTTAGAAAAAAAAACATTATAGATATCTAATTTATCATATTAGATATCTAATTTGTTAAACAAGATATCTTAATTAACAAATAAGATATCTTAAATGCTATATCAGATATCTATATTAATAATTAAGATATTGTATATATTTTTTTACAAACAAGATATCTAATATATCAATCAAGATATCTTATTCGTTAATTTAGATATCTACATTAACAAATAAGATATCTTGTTAAGTTAAGAAGATATCTTATATACTATATGATATCTTAATTGATAATTTAGATATCTAATATAACAAAACAGATATCTTATTTGCTATATAAGATATCTTCTTTATAATAGATATCTAATAAAGTAGATATCTTATTTATTAAAGAAGATATCTTATATACAATATAAGATATCTGTTTGTTTGAATAAATAGTAAAACGGCTTGCCATAACATGATAAATGCAGCTGACTAAAGTGCCTGTGTTTTTGCTACATCTTAAATGAGCGGCATCATGAGAAAACCGGATTTTATGCATATGCGAAAACAAAGGCGCAGATCAGCCTTGCAGTAACTGCACAGCTGATCAGCGCCTTTGTTTTCAATACAGTGATAGTACAATTCCTCTACTTTCTAAATCCAAAATTTCAAGTCTCTGTGCTTGTACAGCTCGGTTTGTGTCAGACCTGGTGGGAAACCCCAAAGACCGGTTTTCTCGTATGTGAATCAATTTGTAAAGGACCTAATCTTTCTAACTGCAACTTCTGTCGTTTGTGAATAACTACAGCTCCATTTCATCAGGAAAACTTATCTGTGCAATGAATACCCCCTAATACCCCAATTTTATATATATATATAAGATATACCTATTTTTCTTATTTTACCTCGAAAACATAGATTGTGGGTACAGGTCACAACCGCCTCGCCAAGGCGGCTCTAACGAGTACCCGCAATCTATGTTTTCAAGCAAAAATAAGAAAAATAGGTTTACCCCTGCATACCCCAGTTTTGCTACATACATAAAAGTGGGGTTCAAGGGGGTATACATTACACAGACATGTTTTCCTGATGAAAACCATGGAGTGCGGTGGCCCGGTGGTAGAGTATCAGAATTCGAATCGAGAGGTCATGGGGTTGATCACATGGTGAATCATGTTGTGTCCTTGAGCATCATCAGGAAAACATGTCCGTGACATGTATACCCCCTTGAACCCCACTTTTATAAAGGAAAACTGGGGTATGCAGGGGTATACCTATTTTTCTTATTTTTGCTCCAAAACATAGATTGTGGGTACTCGTTAGAACCGCCTCGGCGAGGCGGTTCTAACGTGTACCCACAATCTATGTTTTGAGCAAAAATAAGAAAAATATCAAAAATTTTCCTCTGAAAATTATAGATTTTTGAGCTGAAAAAAATTACTGTATATCATATGGGCATGTTTTCGTAATGTGACACATTAACTCCCCAGAGTGCTGGCTAATACCCAGGAAGCGGTAGCACTGTCCCAACATGACTGAAAAATTGTTGACTGGGATGGTAAACTTAATACCAATAAATGAAACCTCGAAAACCTGTTTTCTTATTATCTGGCTCATAATATCAGTATTTTTAACAGCCTGATTTAACGAATATTAACCCTTATATGAGGAATGGACTTTCCCATCATTATCATTTGGGTGAGTCCACTTAGGGGTATCAGGAGTCGTTTTGCATTTTAATTCCCTTTATCGACGAAATTCTTTTCAGCAAACAGAATAGCCCCAGACGGGACGCCACGTTCTGCAGCATCACTTCTGGCTGGCTATGCTGTATGCCCATGTCCCACAATAAGAATGCCAGGCTAAAATGAGTTAGCCAGAATCCCACAACTTGCATTTAAAGGAAACCTACGGACATTTCAGTCAGCAGGACAGGCTTCCCAGCTAATTGAGTCTTCCTTTAATGGCACATTCATCTATTATATTGATTTAGAACAATCTCTTTCATTGACTTTTTAAGCATATCATGCGTTCAGATTCTTCGCATTGGAATGAGTATTATAATATTTCTCATATGATGTCTTTTCGCTGTAATTTGTTTTTTTTATAGAAAAACTTCAAGGTTTATAGATAAAATGAACATAATCATTATACAAGAACCTGGTTTTAACACATATAAATGCAGTTTTTTGTCCTCTATGTCTGAAATTTTGATTTTTAAACCAAAACACTTGGTATCTTAAATGAGCCTGTGCGTGAGAAAACCAACAATTTGGGTTCTGACTAGGTCTGACACAAACCGACCTGTACAGTCACAGAAAAGAGCTAGAAGCTTGAAATTTTGGAGTTAAGTAGAAGAGGGATTGTACTATCCGAGTAGCGAAAACAAAGGTGCTGATCAGCTTCGTGGTTACCGCGAAGCTGATCTGCATCTTTGTTTTCGCCTATGCAGATTGTTGGTTTTCCCATGAGGCGGCTAAAATATCTTAAATCATGCTTCATGAAGCATCAAAGCTGAGACTCTAAATGAACAAGCTAATATGACACCCCCACCCCCTCCCCCCTCAAAAAAAAAAAGAAAAAAAAGTTCCCCTCCTAAAATGTTCAAATAGTTTTATAAACTGAGTTAGCATTGCCACTGGGTGAACATCATCCCACTATGTTTTGTATAGTGGCCTATTTACTGACAAACTCTTTCAAAAGCCCAATGATAGAACTCTTTAGAAGTCCTTTATGTATGAATAAAGTGAAGGCTTTTTTTACCATTAACTGACAAATGCAGACAACATTAACAAACATTAAATGGGTAAATGTATATAAATCATAAATATAAAATTGTAATTTTTAAGACAGTTTGAAAATTAAAATCCCAGTAAAACAAAAATCTTTATAAATATAAACATCACCACAATGTTTAAATTAATATTACTTATGTCCTACCTTAATATGTAGGTTAAAATCAAACATTCAATCTTCAAAATAAACACTTAAGAATTTTTTATCTTGTTGCACTAAGTTCGATCCATAGTATTTTGCTATAACAGGTAACCCAACACGTTAAATGGATCTATATGGGTTTGTCAATATTTGTATAAATCAATTCACTACTGGCTACTAAGGTTGTTATGTGTGTTGTTTGTCAAAGATTTCCCAATTATCATTTCAAAATTGAGCCTTTGCTTTAGAAAACCAACAGTCTGGGTTTCCGACCAGGTCCGACGCAAACCAGCCTGTACAAGCACAGAAAAAGACTAGAGACTGGAAATTTTGGATTTAGAAAGAAGAGGAATTGTACTGTCTGTGTAGCGAATACAAAGGCACCGATCAGCTTTGCGGTTACCGCGAAGCTGATCTGCGCCTTTGTTTTCGCATATGAAGATTGTTGGTTTTCTGATGCAGTGGCTCAAATAATAGATAAAGCAATAAATTGACTCCACTTGTATTGAGCAAGTCAAGAATATATGTGAGCCGCCTCGTGGGAAAACCAACAATGTGGTTTCCAACCAGGTCCGACACAAACCAACCTGTACAGTTACAGAAAAGAGCTAGAAGCTTGAAATTTCGGTTTTAAGTAGAAGAGGAACTGTACTATCCGAGTAGCAAAAACAAAGGCGCTGATCAGCTTCGCAGTTACTGCGAAGCTGATCTGCACCTTTGTTTTCACCTAGGCAGATTGATTGTTTTCCCATGTGGCGGCTCATGTAATATGATAGTGAAACCCACTCAAGTTGTAAAACATGCATTGAAAATGAAGGGCAAATTGGCCCCCAATGGCTCACCTGGTAAATATAGGTCCTTAGCTGCTCACCTGGTTTATATCAAGAAATATATATTATGAGAAAGATGTAGGAATGCACCGTGACATGAGAAAACCTACAATGTGGTTTCCGAACAGGTCAAACATGAACAGAGCTGTAAAAGCACAGAAAATGGCTAGAAGCTTGAAATTACAGAGTTATGAAGAAGAGAGTTTGTACTGTCTGTGTAGCAAAAACAAAGGCGCTGATCAGCTTCGCGGTTACCGCTATTAAACCTCTGCCGTAAGGGATTCTACGATTAATCCCACAATGTGGGATACAGATTCTGAAAAAGTTGTTCCGATGTTCTTCTGAATCCCTTGTTATATATGCAAAGGTTGTATAAAATGTTTAATGTTTGTCTTGTTATATGTACATATACTTACAGAAATAAAAGTTTAAACCAATTCCACAATAGGAAGGATCCTACAATTTATCCCATTGTGGAAAGGATCTTATCATTAATCCCTCTGTGGTAAGAATCTTACTAAAAATAAAACCCCACTGAGGAAAGAATCCTACTATTGGTCCCAATGTAGTATGAATCCTACCACAGTAAAGATCCTGCTACTATCAATCCTGTGAAGGTATTTTGGATCCTACAATTAATCCCACTGTGCTAAAGATCCTAAAATTTATCCCACTGTGGTAGGAATCCTACTTTAAATCCCACTGTGTTAAGTATCCTACTTTTCATCCCACTGTGGTAAGGATCCTATTTTAATCCCATTGTGTTGAGTATCCTACTTTTAATCCCACTGTGATAAGGATCCTATTTTTAATCCCATTGTGTTGAGTATCCTACTTTAAATCCCACTGTGTTAAGGATCCTTCCATTTATCCCATTGTGGTAAGGATCCTACTTTTAATCCCTGTGGAGTAAGGGTCTAAGTATATATTACTTTAAATCCCACTGTGTTAATTATCCTACTTTTCAGCCCACTGTGGTAAGGGTCCTATTTTTATCCCCACTGTGTTAAGTATCCTACTTTTAATCCCACTGTGATAAGGATCCTACTTTTAATCCCACTGTCTTGAGTATCCTACTTTTAATCACACTGTGTTAAGGATCCTACCATTTATCTCATTGTTGTAAGGATCCTACTTTAATCCCACTGTGGTAAGGGTCTCAGCATATTACTTTAAATCCACACTGTGGTAAGGATCTTGCTTTCAATTCGTGTCAACATTCTACTATTAATCCTACTGTGGTAGAAATCATACTACTTATTCTAGTGTTAAACATCCTACTATTGATCCCACTGTGGTAGGAAATGACTTATGGATCCACTGTGTGGTCAGGATCGTATACACTTAACTTTTAATCCCACTGTGGTTTAAGGGTCTAGCTATTAATTCCACTGTGGTATGAGTCCTACTAAGAGTCCAAACTTGGAAAAGATCCTTTTACACAGACTAGTAAGCCTGGTATACTCTTTGTGGGACCTGGGCACAGACCGCAGTCCCATCTGGGACTATTCTGCTTGCTTAGAGGAGTTTCATAGAACCAGAGTACCATGGTTTCTAGAACTCTTACCAGACATTAAGTCTGTAGACATTGGCAAAAAATAGGTCAAGGTCATCCCAGGGTCATGATTTATATAAACCTTGTAGCCCATAAGTCCCTACAGCTACATGCCAAGTTTTAAGAACATGACTGGGGAATATTTATCAAAGGTTTTAATTTTGGTATGATTGCCATCTTGGTCATGTGGCCTTGCTCATTAATATAAACTGCCAATCTTCTTTGTAAATCTAACAGGGTGTGGTAGCTCAGTAGGCAGGGTGTCCACTTTGTACCAGAGATTGAGAGAACATTTCCTTGATCATTCATCTCCTGGCTCGGATACGCTAGCTAAAAAAAGGTTGTTTTTTGTTCACATCCTCTACACCACCATTAGCCTATGAGGTACACAAGTTTTTGATGCCTGATTACTCAGAAATGTCTACTTATCAGGCAATTATTCCCATATCCATATGACCTAAGCCATCCAGGAAAACATACATTGGCCTTTCTAGTTTACATCACGTGGTATTATTTTGCAAATATAAGCAGTGTGGTATTATATGAGCAACGTCATGAGAAAACCGGACTATAGCATATGCAAAAGCAACGGCATCAGTAACTGCACAGCTCATCAGCGCCTTTATTTTTGCTACACGGATAGCACAATTCCTCTTCTACCTATATCCAAAATTTCAAGCTTCTAGCCTTCTTCTGTGACTAAACAGGCCGGTTTGTGTCGCACCTTGTCAAAACCCCAAAGATCGGTTTTCTCACGTCACCGCTCATATCTTCTGGCTTTGGACATTTTTTGAGTGTCATATGAAGCATGTGAGTATGTCTTGTGTACCATAACAGAAACACAACATTGAAAACATAGCTGTTTTAACTCATTTAAGTCTGGCATCCTTTTTATTGGACATAGGCAGATACTATAGCTCAAGATGGGACGCCGCAGAATCCGGCATCCCTTTTAGGGCTATTCTGTTTGCTTATAGGACTTATTGAAAAATGGAATAAGCAAGAACGCCGCGGAGGTCAACATCGCACCTGCATTGGGCAAAATAACTAAAAACGTGAAATATAGGTCAAGGGCACCAGGTCAAGGTGTGCTCTGAAAGGGTCAAGGACAATTACTATGCTAGGTTTCACACTTGCAGCTATCACAGGTGCAGAGAAAACCAAACTTTGACGTAAAGATTAACAAAGTCAATGGACCATGAAATATAGGTCAAGGGCACCAGGTCAAGGTGCATGCTTGAAGGGCATGTCAAGGACAATAACTATGCAAGCTTTCACACTCGCAGCTATGACGGATGCAGAAAAACAAACTTCGACATGAAAATTAACAAAGTCAATGGACCATGAAATATCGGTCAAGGTCAGCGGGTCAATGTGTGTGCTTGAAGGGTATGTCAAGGACAATTACTATGCAAGGTTTGAGACTCGCAGCTATCACTGATGTCGAGAAAACTAAACTTTGACGTAAAATCTGTCAAAGTCAGTGGACCGTGAAATATAGGTCAAGGTCAGCAGGTCAAGGTGCGTGCTTGAAGGGTGTGTCAAGGACAATTACTATGCAAGGTTTGAGACTCGCAGCTATCACTGATGTCGAGAAAACTAAACTTCGACGTAAAATTTGTCAAAATCAGTGGACCGTGAAATATGGGTCAAGGTCAGCGGGTCAAGGTCCGTGCTTGAAGGGTATGTCAAGGACAATTACTATGCAAGGTTTGAGACTCACAGCTATCATTGATGTCGAGAAAACCAAACTTCGACGTAAATGTTGACGGACAGATGGACGAACGAACGGACGGACAGAAATTTGGACTCCTATATCGCACCCTGCTATAAGCAGGTGCGATAAAAATCAAAATCACTCCTGATGTCCCTAAAATGAAAGTGGACTCACCCAAATGATAATGATGGGAGAATCCATTAGTATTAATGGGTTAAACTGTGCGATCAATAAAATGGAATCACTGTCAGAGGTAAACCATCATTAAGATTTTGTTTCTTTGTTTAGTGGCTTTGTTTTGGAGCCACTACTTCCTGGGTATAAATCAGGACTATGGCAGAATTAGTGTCTCGCTCCAGGACACAATGCCGCACCAGTGTAGAATATTGGGGATACACTATGCAAGGTTTGAGACTCGCAGCTATCACTGATGTCGAGAAAACTAAACTTCGACGTAAAATTTGTCAAAATCAGTGGACCGTGAAATATGGGTCAAGGTCAGCGGGTCAAGGTCCGTGCTTGAAGGGTATGTCAAGGACAATTACTATGCAAGGTTTGAGACTCACAGCTATCATTGATGTCGAGAAAACCAAACTTCGACGTAAATGTTGACGGACAGATGGACGAACGAACGGACGGACAGAAATTTGGACTCCTATATCGCACCCTGCTATAAACAGGTGCGATAAAAATCAAAATCACTCCTGATGTCCCTAAAATGAAAGTGGACTCACCCAAATGATAATGATGGGAGAATCCATTAGTATTAATGGGTTAAACTGTGCGATCAATAAAATGGAATCACTGTCAGAGGTAAACCATCATTAAGATTTTGTTTCTTTGTTTAGTGGCTTTGTTTTGGAGCCACTACTTCCTGGGTATAAATCAGGACTATGGCAGAATTAGTGTCTCGCTCCAGGACACAATGCCGCACCAGTGTAGAATATTGGGGATACACGTTGTTACGGCTAGAAGCAGGTTTACCAATAACCCTGGCAGTGAGTGTCAAGAGAGTGTCACAAGATATAACGATGGCGTTAACCAATCACAAGTGACGTTGCTCATGATGTTGGGTTTCCGATAATGTATCGCAGAATATACTATCACAAAGTTTTTACATTATCCAATCAGACGTCGCGTTACATTCTCTAGTGCATTAGAATTTCCTATTTCCAGCAAGTTTTCCCCCATTTAATGCCATTTTACCAATTTTTTCCCATTCAAATGCATAGGTAACCTATTGACTTGTTGAAAAATAGGTCAAGGTCATCCCAGGGTCATGATTTATATTACTTTTGTAGAGCTTGAGACCCTGATGTCACATGCCAAATTTCAAGATCCTATATAGGCCTTTTAGTTCTGGAGATTTTAAAAATGTTTTTGTTATTTATAGCACTGGTGGCCATCTTGGTCATGTGACCTGAACCATTTGTATAAACTTTTGTTCCCCCTAGTTCCTAAGGATGCTCCAAATGAAGGTTCTCTTTTATTTGCCAAGGGATTTCAGAGGAGGAAATGCCATTGGAGACATTGTGAACGACAATGACACCAGAGCTATAAGCTCATCTGTGCCATGAGCCGAAGGCTAAGGCGAGCTAAAAACAACACCTGTGGGAATCAAAACCTCCACATTTTGATCCAGAGACTGTTGTGCTAACCACTAGGCCATTGCGCTTCCCCACATCAAAATTTGCCATGCTCTGTTCATGCTAGTTGTGATCTCGGATCCAATAATAACTACGTGACGTCAACCGAAGCGATTCTCAATACTGGTCTCCATTGGTAGCTAGCGATCAAGTGTAATGAAATATTTAATAGAAAGGCTGGACCAAATGACCATGTGGGCGGCACTATCGTGCAAGACAGACAGCGCGTGTCAAATATCTGTTATCAATAAACTCCATCGGAGTCTTTTGATCGATAATTAAGGTATTATATGACCATTAGACAAGCACGCGCGGACAATTAATGGCTCTGGACAATGTATTTACGCCGGAGATGGCGATTTTAGGCCATTTTAAGTTGTCGCCATTTTTTTCGCCAATTTTTATTTTCTATCGCCAGATTTAAAAAAATGTCGCAATTTGCGAAAATGGCGATCGGTAACGCGAACCCTGCCATTAGGAAAACATTTTGATATTTTTGTGGGTACTCATTGGAACCACCTCGCCAAGGCGGTTCTAACGAGTACCCACAATCTATGTTTTGGAGCAAAAATATGAAAAAATAGGGATACCCCTGCAAAACCCAGTTTTACTATATAAAAGTGGGGTTCAAGGGGGTATACATTTCACGGATATATTTTCCTGATGTACATGTATTTTGGATCCGAGTTGTGATACAATAAACAAGTCGTATGTGTGGTTGTTATAATAATTTATTATGCAACTTACTAAATTTACAAAACATATGTAAATCGGGGGAAAATGCCTAAAATTGTATACTTCTTTGTAAAAATTGAAATTCTCTAGGGAGAAAATACATTAAATGATTAACCACACTGACTACATTGTATCTACTTTAAGCTGAACCTTTTATAAAATTTGCATCATACTTGCAATTTAAAAATCAACATAACTATACTTATTATTGAATTAGTTGAGTTCATACTAGATTAAATGTTGTCCCACATCAAGTAATTCCCAGACAATTTATTCTGCAATGAATTTGCATTTGCCAGTTGATGTGGAACATTGTATTAAATCTGCATTTATCATTTGAATTGGAAAAAAATATCACTTTTGATATAAAGGTACATACACAACATGTCAAGAGTCTTTTCCATGACTATCTGATCTTCCCCTCTCCTTAAATCTTAAATCTTGAAACAAACTCACATAACTGAAACTCTTACAATAATAACTCTTTTAACAGTCATTAACAAACTCCTGTAAAGTTAGGTTCTCACAGACAATGTTTTTTTGCCCAACATCACACCCAAAAATCACACCCTTTGTAATCTATATTTTCAGTTTATGCAGAATAAAAACCATTTATCTGTATTCTGAAATGCAATTCAATCTAATCAGGATAATATTTCCATGTAATATGTGCCCCCTTATAACCCACATTTATATAGCAAAACTGAGGTATAAGGGAGTATACCTATTTTTCTTATTTTTGCTCCAAAACATAGATTCTGGGTACTCGTTAGAACTGCCTCATCGACCGCCTTACGTACCCACAATTTATGTTTTCAGCAAAAATATAAACCAGAGGACCAATGGTCCTGTAAACGCTCACCTGAGATCTGCTGCATATACCAATAAACATATTTGAATATTATGGTATTTAACTCCAGTGCAGGGGCAGATAAAGCCCTGGGGCCATTTTCTTTTTTCAGAATCTTCAATATTCCGTCCATTTGCCAATTTCCTGCTGGCTTTTCCCTTCAAATGACATTTTAACAGTTTTCCCAATTCAAATGCAAAGGCAACCCATGTTGACCTTGCCATATTATATAAACTTGGTCCAGGTCATCACAGGGTCATGATTTATAAATATATTGGAGTACTTTAGCCATCGATGCTTCATACCAAGTTTCCTTAAAATCAATCTATCAGAGAAGAAGATTTTTGATGGGTTTTTACCATATATGGGCATGGTGGCCATCTTGGTCATGTGACCTAAATTATTAATATACACATTGGTTCCCCCATCCTATGGATGCTTCACATAAAATTTGGCTTTAATTGGCCAAGCGGTTTCAGAGAAGAAGATGTTTGAATATTTTGGTAATATACATGTATACTGCCCAGGGTGCGGCCATATAAGCCCTTGGGTCCAACTTTTTTAGAATCATTAATATTCAGTCCTACTACCCATTTCCTGCAAGATTTTAACCTCAAATGACTTTTTAAATTTTTTCCCAATTCAAATGCACAGGCGACCTATGCTGACCTTGTCATAAAATAGGTCAAGGTCACCACAGGGTAAAGATTTATATACACATTGTAGTACTTTAGCCATCGATGCTTCATGCGAAATTTCATTGAAATCGGTCCACCAGTTCCAAAGTAGAAGATTTTTGAAGGGTTTTTACCGTATATGGGCATGGCGGCCATTTTGGTCATGTGACCTAGATTATTTATATACACATTGATTCCCCCATTTTATAGATGCTTCACATAAAATTTGGCTTTGATTTACCAAGCGGTTTCAGAGGAGAAGACGTTCTTGAATATTATGGAGATATACATGTATATTGCCCCGGGGTGGGTGCACATGAGCCCCTGGGGTCCAATTTTTTTCAGAATCATTCATTTTCAGTCCTACTGCCCATTTCCTGCAAGATTTTCACCTCACATGACTTTTTAAAAGTTTTCCCCATTCAAATGCATTGGCGACCTCTGTTGACCTTGCCGTAAAATAGGTCAAGGTCATCACAGGGTCATGATTTATATATACATTGTAGTACTTTAGCCATCAATGCTTCATGCCAAGTTTCATTGAAATCGATCCACCTGTTCTGGAGAAGAAGATTTTTGAAGGGTTTTTACCGTATATGGGCATGGCGGCCATCTTGGTCATGTGACCTAGATTATTTATATACACATTGATTCCCCCATTTTGTAGATGCTTCACATAAAATTTGGCTTTGATTTACCAAGCGGTTTCAGAGGAGAAGACGTTTGAATATTATGGAGATATACATGTATATTGTCCCGGGGTGGGGGCACATGAGCCCATGGGGTCCATTTTTTTTTTCAGAATCATTAGTTTTCAGTCCTACTGCCCATTTCCTGCAAGATTTTCACCTCAAATGACTTTTTAAAAGTTTTCCCCATTCAAATGCATTGGCGACCTATGTTGACCTTGCCGTAAAATAGGTCAAGGTCATCACAGGGTCATGATTTATATATACATTGGAGTGCTTGAGCCATCAATGCTTCATGCCAAGTTTCGTTGAAATCGATCCACCTGTTCTGGAGAAGAAGATTTTTGAAGGGTTTTTACCATATATAGGCATGGCGGCCATCTTGGTCATGTGACCTGGATTATTTATATACACATTGGTTACCCCTTCCTATTGATGCTTCACATAAAATTTGGCTTTGATTGGCCAAGAGGTTACAGAGGAGAAGGCGTTTGAATATTTTGGAGAAATACATGTTTTTTGCCCCAGGGTGGGGGCACACGAGTCCCTGGGGTCCAATTTTTTTCAGAATCATTAATATTCAGTCCTACTGCCCATTTCCTGCAAGACTTTCACTTTAAATGACATTTTAAAAGTTTTCCCCATTCAAATGCATTGGCGACCTGTGTTGACCTTGCCGTAAAATAGGTCAAGGTCATCACAGGGTCATGATTTATATATACATTGTAGTGCTTGAGCCATTGATGCTTCGTGCCAAGTTTCATTGAAATCGGTCCACCGGTTCTGGAGAAGAAGATTTTTCAAGGGTTTTTACCGTATATGGGCATGGCGGCCATCTTGGTCATGTGACCTGGATTTCATACACATTGATTCCCCCTTCCTATAGATGCTTCATATAAAATTTGGCTTTGATTGGCCAAGAGGATTCAGAGGAGAAGATCTTTGAAATTGTGGACGGACGGACGGACGACGGACGGACGACGGACGGACGGACGGACGCCGGATCATGGCCATCCTATAAGCTCACCTTGTGAGCCTAACGGCTCAGGTGAGCTAAAAATATCACATTTTTTCCAATGAAATTTTCTAATTTGCCTACTTTCACATATGATAATATCTCTGTATAGTTACTGCATGGGCATGATTTTGTAATGTTAAATTTCAACAAAAACATCATTCCGTGTGATTTTTGACAAAGAAACTTTGCTATTGTAAACCCAGCCTTAGTAAAACCAACACCAACTCTTACAATAACAGTAACTCTTCAATAATCCTTAACATACAAGCTGGTAACATCTGAAACTGAACACAAATCATTCATACTTTTAACTGTTAATTTCGTAACACTTCAACAGGTATGAACAAACTTCTACCAATAACACATATGAACTGCCGCATAAGACAACAAACATGCATAGGCGAAACCAAAGGCACAGATCAGCTGTGCAGTAACTGCACAGCTGATCAGCGCCTTTGTTTTGGCTCCATTGATACTAGGCTGCACAAGCTGGTTTGTGTTAGACCTGGTCAGAAAGCCAAATTATCAAACACAACAGAATCTAAAACCAAGAATAATTAAAAAGTGTCACAGAAACTTTTATCAGCAAAACATCAAACCTCAACCAGTTACAACTCAAAACGTTATCAACACCCTGAGCCGCCTCGTGGGAAAACCAACAATGTGGTTTCCGAACAGGTCCGACACAAACCGGCCTGTACAAGCACCAAAAAGAGGTAGAAGCTTGAAATTTTGGAGTTAAGTAGAGGAGGAATTGTACTATCCGAGTAGCGAAAACAAAGGCACCTTTGTTTTCGCCTATGCAGATTGTTGGTTTTTCCACGAGGCGGCTCACCCTAAAACTCTATTACAGGTCAACCTCATTATAATGCCATCTTTGGGGTCCAAGGAAACAGACCTCGTTATAAACAAAACCATGTTATAACAAGATTATTTAAAATAGCCATATAGAAAATGATCATTTTGGGAGTCATGACATTGCCATGTTGTATTGAAAATCGCACTATAGTGAGGTGCATTATAATGAGGTTGAACTGTATCAGTTACACTTTATACTTCTATCGGTAACACCACAAATAATCTTAACACTCTAAAATTGATTCAGTTTACATAATATAATCCACATCATGAGAAAACCAGCTTATACATATGCGAAAACAAAGGCTGCAGAAACTGCACAGCTGATCAGGGCTGTTGTTTTCACTTCTCAGCTAGAAAAACCCCTCTCGTTCTTAATTCCAAAATTTCAAGCTTCTATCCTTCTTCTGTGACTCTACATGCAGGTTTGTGTAAGACCTGGTCAAAACACCTGAAGACCTTTTTCTTGTGATGGGACTCATATTTCATGATCTTAACCACATGACAGTAATCAGATCCTGTAAGAAATGCCTTTATCCAAATCAAAGTTTTAGCCAAACAGTTCTTAGCAAGCAGAGCAGACCACAATAATAAAATTGCCCCTAGTGTAACAATTGGTCAACACATTATGAAATCTCTTCAAGCATCAAAAAGGGGGGGTCTCATATGCGCCCACGCACCAATTTTTTTCTTGCTTTGTATGGTGAATGCCTTCATTCTAACACCAATAAAAATGCACTTATTTATTTTGAAAAACATTTTTAGGTCTCAGGATAGCACCCTGACGTACTCCATCTTTGTGACCATACCTGCCTGATAATTTGCCTATATGTTATCACTTAAATAACTTTTATTAACCCAATTAAAACTGGAATTAAAAACAGACTCCATATGGCTTACTTTGATACCATTTTGGCTCAAATAGATAGACAGATAGATTATCCATGGAAACTTAAACTTGAAATTGTCAAAATTTCATCAAAATTATTTTCGAGAATGACAAATTGTGTCTCATATTTTTATATGTTCTAGTGCTTGTCAACCTATGATACTCTCTATAAAATTGGCCAGCGGTACCCTCTTTATGCCGGTAAAGTTTTATAAATTTTCAAAACCGGTAACACTGTTGAAATGTACATGATATACATGTTGGTCAATTTTTGACGAAAATTGATTTTAATGTTTTTAGCTGTTTTTTCGTCTAAAATCATATTATTCCACAATTTTATCACTAGAAATGATAAAACTCATGTATAATATGAATACGTAGTATAATAATGCTTATTTGATTTGGAAATTTCACATATACATGTTGTATAATACTGACCTACCTCAAAGTTATTATTAATTTATTATACAAATGATCAGCAAACATTTTTAGGTCTCAACAAAAATTTCAAATATATCAATGAATGGTTCTATAATTTCATCACTAAAGGTTTAGATGTATTTGGATAATTTTATTGGAGTAACATTTATTTAATTTGTGATCGACCACCGTAATGGTAATAGACATTTGATTGATTCCTCGATTTGTTTTCTCATCTTGTAATGTTGTTTATAAGATTGTACATAACTTTACTTATTTAACTGTTGTTGATGCCAACTTAGGTTAAAAGACTGACAAGAATACCAAATACAGTGGCACTTTCGAAGGTTTCTATATCACCATCATCTTTATACTTATCCCGTAAGTACGGTACATAATTCAACTATGTGACAGGCTTTTCTCTTTGTAAGTGTTCAGATATGATGCTCAGGTATAGCTTTCACTTTAAATATCAGATTGTTTTAATTCTTCATTAAAAACATCAATTATTGATATTATTGTCTACCATTTAAATGTGGTTCTTTTTTCTATTTTTGAAATGAATATTAGGGTAATGAATAATGTAACCGAAGTTACTGAACACTCAGACAAATATCCAAACTTGACGTTTACAAATCTCCACATTTATGACTCATGTTCATGTTTGTAATTTCATGCTGATAGTTGTCTAGATACTTTTCTTTAATCCTATCCTTTGGTTAGAAATTATGGCTGTTTTATCAATTATCTGTCAGCTAGGTAAAAAACCCCTCTCAGCTACATGTAAGTTTATAAGTTCAAAAGCTCCATTGTGGGTTAAGGTTTCCAATTGTGAAGTGTTGGAAGTATGTTTTAAACTTCCAGCAAAAGGTCTGCCTGCTGTAGCAGATGATTAAATGCATGCATAATATTAATTATTTTCATCTCAGATTTGATATATGATATAACCTGTTTCAAACATGCTATTATGTATTGTTAAAGTGCTGTCAAGTATGTGTATATTATGCATCAAATGGAGGAGAAAAGAAAAACACACAAAGGTAGTTAACCGGTTCCTGTTGTTAGTAACTTATCATATAATTTTATCTATTGAGATTTCGTTTTCTCTCTTCATCCTATTGGTTTTCCTAAAGTATATCCTTGGGTGGGTGGGGTGTTTTTTCTGAGATCATGATATAAGCAGCAGGGGGGAAAATGTCCTTAGCCTCATCTGGTTATTTTATGCAAACTGCTAAATCCTTTAGGTTTTCCATATGGCATAAGTTAAAGGATGTGGAAATCAGCAATAAAATATATAATACCTAAATGACTTGTTTTTTGAAAACAAAATAAATAAAATAAACAAAACAGTAAAAACTAGGTAATTGCAACATAAACACGAATACATTATAGAGAATGGCTAACTTATAGATAGAATCATGTTCTAAAACTAATTATGAAAACTAACAATGATGGACAGATATGCATTTTAAGGTCCAAGACAGGGTGCAATTTTCTTACTTAAATCAATATTCAAAATATGTAAAATAGCGTTGATGGTCATGCAAGACACAAAATTGCTTACCTGGAAATTATTTCACAAAAAGTTTGCTTTGTAACATGTTGATATCATGAAATATTTATAATTGGATCAAATCATTATTAATTTTACGTTCTTCAGAATTCTGACTTGTATCATTCGATGATCTAGAAACAGATGTTACCGGTCTTCAAATTTTACGAAAATTTTAGCAAATAATCTATATATGTGTAGCCTAATTTAAGGTTAAAATTATAGGTTGACAAAACCGGGAACATGTTAAAATTGAAAATCAAACTTGTGATTACACCATTATGGAGCTAAAATTTGGGGTCATCTGCGAAATAAATGATTATCAGCCGAATTCAATATTATAGCTATCAACAATAATGCAATACAGATATGATCAGTGATCATTCTAGATTATTTTACAAAAAAATAGAATCAGGAAGATGCTATTATGACGGTTATTGGCGACTTTAATTACACATACCCCTATATTCAGACCCCCTCTAATACAAAATGTTGTATTTAAAAATTTTAAGTAGTTAAGAGGAAATCTATATTACTGATGAAGTGGTCATTCACCAAGCAAGCAATATGCATAATATCAAAAAAATCGGTGCGTGGGCAGAACCCAATGTAAATTTCATATACCGTGAGACCACCCCTTACAACAGTTTCATATGAGCCTCCACATGGGAAAACCAACAATCTGCATAGGTGAAAACAAAGGCGCAGATCAGCTTCCCAGTAACTGCGAAACTGATCAGCACCTTTGTTTTCGCTACATGGATAGTACAATCCCTTTTCTTCTTAAATACGAAATTTCAAGCTTCTAGCCTTCTTCTGTGACTGCACAGGCCAGTTTGTGTCAGACCTGGTTGGAACCCAAATTGTTGGTTTTCTCACGCACATGCTCATATAGATTATATACTTCATAAAGACAAAATATACAACTTAGCATATTACAATTTCATAACCAATGTGGTACACATCTTTTAGATCTGATTCTAAAGCTTGTACAAAATCTAATACCCTTAAAATGATAAATAATTATATTCTTACTCCATCCTACATTTATGTCAACATTATTATATCTAAGAATACAAAAAGGCAATATCTATATCAAACACACATTGTAGAAACTGTATGAAAAAGTACACATATGGAAATTCATTACGAAAACATGTAATGTTTAGCCCCTTATAACCCAATTTTATATAATAAAACTGAGGTATACAGGCATATACCTATTTTTGATATTTTAAGCCAAAACATAGACTGTGAGTACTTATTAGAACCGCCACAATCTATGTTTTGAGCAAAATCAATATAAAATATCCAATTATTTCACGGAAACTTTTGAATTTTTACAGCTGAAAAAATCTCTGTATAGGCAAGTTTTCGTCATGTTGTTGCATCCTTGGTATATACTGACATGTGCATCGTTTATTGTATAATTTTATTTGAGTCACATCATGAGAAAACCAACAATGTGGTTTCCGAACAGGTCCATTACAAACCGAGCTGTACAAGCACAGAAGCTGGCTAGAAGCTGGAAATTTTGAATTTAGAAAGTAGAGGAATTGTACAATCTGTGTAGCAAAAATAAAGGCGCTGATCAGCTTCACAGTTACTGTGAAGCTTATCTTCATCATTTCTTTTGATACAACGCCATGCAACATGTTAGTTTTCTCATGATGTGGCTCAGTTTTCTCATGATGTGGCTCATTTGTTTGTGCTTTTGAACAATTTGAAATCATTAATTCTGATTTAGGACCAGAAGAATTATTGTTTGATAAGCTCAAGAAGTTATGTTGTAAATAGAGAACAATCTATGGCATCAGAACAAAAATCATCTTTATATAGTCATTAAATCACAGTTTCATGTTCCGGAATGCTGTTTTGTGGTTTAACATCCCAGTTAACTATTTTTGAGTCATGTTGGGACAGAACTACCACTTCTTTGGTATTGACCTGTACTCTGGAATAAATGAGCCGCCTCGTGGGAAAACCAACAATGTGGTTTCCGAACAGGTCCAACACAAACCGGCCTTTACAAGCACAGAAAAGAGCTAGAAGCTTGAAATTACGGATTTAAGTGGAAGAGGAACTGTACTATCCGAGTAGCGAAAACAAAGGCGATGATCAGCTTCGCGGCTACCGCGAAGCTGATCTGCGCCTTTGGTTTCGCATATGCAGATTGTTGGTTTTCCCATGAGGCGGCTCAAATGTGTCTTTCTCGAGGACACAACACAACAAGTGGCCCCGAGGTTATAAAACATTTTTCATGCTCAGCCCTGCTGAGACTAAAATTTATCCTGCTGATAAACGTTAAAATGCCAACAATTGTTGGCATTTTAACATTTATCGGCAAGATAAATATATCAGAATAAATTCCTGGCTTTGACGGTCAAAACAGAAAATTTCTTTTAATTTGGGTTATTTCCATATTTACAAGGAATTTAAATTTCATGCTCAGCTGAGTTGAGCATGAGAAAAGTTTTATAACCTCCAAACCCGGTCTGGAATTTTACGCTATCAATATACCATTAAGCTACCAGTGAGTTTGAACTGTGGTCGACCTTAGTTCAACGCCCCACTCTGCCCTGTCCATCTTTCCTTCAGTTCCACCTGACATCCCAGGTCCCTTAGGGCTCCCTTTGCCTCGTCCTCACAATCTTTCAGGGTCACGGCACTGTTGATGAGCCCCTCAGCCCCTAGTTGAAGAAAGGGGTCACAGTGTTCTCTGGTTCTTGCTACGATATTCCTGATAGCCCTACAGCCATGTTTCTGCCAAGAACAAAAATGTCAAATGAGCCTTTGTTGTAAGGAAACCAACACTTTGGGTTTCTGACCAGGTCTGATTCCACTGGCCTGTACAGTAACAGAAGAAAACTGAAATTTTGGATATAAGAATTGTACTATCCACGTAGCAAAAACAAAGGCACTGATCAGCTTCGCGAAGCTGGTCTGTGTCTTTGCTTTCGCATATGCAAGTTGTTAGTTTTCTGATGTGGCGGCTCAAAGTCATATAGATGCATGTCCCAGTTTGTTTGTTTTTTGTTGGAGGAAGAGTTAATCACCCTGAAAACTTGCATCGCAGATTGATTCAACACAAAATATGACAAAATGGAGTACAGTGATTAGAAGCCTGATTGATAGGGCAACAGCGAAGCATTATAGTTTATGCATAAACCTGTAGTGAACACTTCAATGTAGGTTGTTGCCCAATCAATCTGGCTTGCAATCACCGCAATCCAATTTGTTGAATTTTCGTGTGATGTTGCATCAATCTGTGCTGAATGAACATTTGTTGCATCAAGTTTATACAGGTTGTTCAAACAGGTTTATACAGATTGTTTTTAATATCCTTAAAATTGCATCTGAGCAGTTTCTTCTAACAGTCGTAGAAATCGGAAATTTTCATATATATAATTATTTGAGCTGCATCATGAGAAAAGCGGATTTTTGCCTATGCGAAAACAAAGGCGCAGATCAGCTTCACAGTAACTGCAAAGCTAATCAGCGCCTTTGTTTTCGCTACACGGATAGTACAATTTCTCTTCTTTTTAAATCCAAAATTTCAAGCTTCTAGCCCGCTTCTGTGACTGTACATGTCGGTTTGTGTCAGACCTGGTCGAGTTTCTCGCATTGTGGCTCATTTCATATTTTAGCTTGAAACATAATAAGTTGGGATATGTTCTTGCAAACTTATTTTCACAAATATTCATGGTTTTTGTCTCGCGAATTTAATGTTCTCGCTAATAAAGAATCTCTATGAACCATAAAGGCTACACGGACACTCATTCTCGAATTCAAGACATCGCAACATCAGGAAAACATGTCCGTGCAATGTATACCCCCTGGAACCCCACTTTTATATAGTTAAACTGGGGTTTGCAGGGGTATACCTATTTTTCTTATTTTTGCTCCAAAACATAGATTGTGGGTACTCGTTAGAACCGCCTCGGCGAGGCGGTTCTAACGTGTACCCACAATCTATGTTTTGAGCAAAAATAAGAAAAATATCAAAAATTTTCAGCTGAAAATTTTCAATTTTTAAAGCTAAAAAAATCTCTGTTTATTGCATGGGCATGTTTTCGTAATGATTATTCAGAAAAAGAAAATTCGTGAAATAAAAGTCACACGAAAATTTCTGAACTTACAACCTTTAGTCATAGAACCTCCTCCAATGTAACCCCAAAATCTATGTTTTGAAGAAAAAAAATTTTGATGTTACCAGTTTATTTGCAAAATACAAACAGATTGTGCACAATTTGAGCCAAGAAGCGAGAAAACCGGTCTTTGGGGTTTCCGAGCTGTACAAGCAGAGAAGATGACTAGAGATTGGAAATTTTGGATTAATAAAGAAGAGGAATTGTACTAGCGAAAAAAAGGTGCTGATCAGCTGTGCAGTTACTGCAGAGCTGATCTGCACCTTTGTTTTCGCATAGGCAAAAATCTGGTTTTCTCATGACACATCTCATTTGGTTTATACCTGAACAGTCTCATCATTTGGATGTATCTTCATGGCTTGCAGTATCACATGGTGACCATTACAATCTATTATTTTCCCACAGTGAATCGGCTGTCGCAGGGCTAGTGTTGCCAGTAGTTTACAACCTAATGAAGCTATTTGAGGTACTGCCTACAAAACAAAAGTGTTTTCATGTATTATCTAAATCACATATATTTGTGTAACATGCATAACAAACTATGCACAGAAGAAAAAGTTTGATCAGCAAAAATGCATGTAAAATCCCACCTAGACTATTTGTGGCATTATGGTATTATACATGTATACTGAGTTTCACAGCCGACGCAACTCGCCATTTAAGCTGAAAAAAAAAACTTTTTCTGGATTTAAGGTATTACACCCATAATAACTCCGTTAATATAATAATCGGCTAATATCGACAAACATCGATATAAACCGTAACCCCATTCGGCAAAGCGCGCCATTCTCCGCCGTACTTAAATAGAATCGGATATGATGTCAAGCGCGCGAGATTGTCGCGTCATGTTACTAAAAATAGTAACAGTCGGTGATTTCTGGGTATTTTTCCGGCGGAAGAAAATGGCGTCGATGGTAAACCAGCACCGAGATCAACGGGGAAGATTCTCAAAATCCTCCGTTAAAAAAAAGAAAAAACTGAAAACACACATACAGATCGAACATAATTATTCATCGGGACATTTATGTGAAGGAAATGAGAAACGACAAAAACACAGAAAATGTATTTTTTGATTATACAGAATCCGAGCCTAAAAAATGACCCCAGGGGTAAATTACGCTAATTTTATGCACATTTTTGACGGTAAAAGTTATTTTTTTTTAATTTAAACTTTCAATATAGTCTTGTAGATAATTTTTATTGGCAAACATTTAATGCCCCCTTATATATGAGGATGCTAGGTCACATCATATTGTCTGGTACGTTTTCTGCAAATGCATTTTTTTGCAGTTTTGTAGAGAAATAGTGGAGAAAAGTGGTAAAATAATCACTATGGGCAATAAATTGATGTAAAAATTAGCTTATCATAGCTTCTTATTACTATTTACATAAAGAAATACCAAGAAAATAGAGAAAAACTCAAAAATAAAAAAATTAATGTATCATTTAACAAAGAAGGCGTCGTCTTGGAAAGGCCGACTTTTCAAACAGGGGGTATGGAAGAGAAAATATGAATAATTTTTAAACCGAACGGTAAAAACTTCTAAAAATCTGTAATTCTGTGCAGAATAAGATGTAGATTAACAAAATAGCATAAAAGAACACTTTTGAAATCATAGCTATTACGACCCTAATACCTTAAGCGATTCTTCATAAACTCAGCATAGATGTAACCCAATCATTCATAGAGAAAATGTGTGAAAATCAGTTGTGACCAAAAATGACACTGAACGCCGAAAAACAGGCAACAGGAAATGTGAGTATGGTTTTAAAAAATCACGAGCCCATGCCCATGAGGCATTGAAAATACACTTTTGTACCCTGAGGCAAGTGTCCGCGCATGCACAGTAAAACCTTGGATTTGATAACACAGAAAGTTATTTAACTGCATCAACCGGACTGTCACATACCTGATGTTGTGTCATGGCTGACAGCAGCAGTTCCACGCCCCCTGCAGTAACTATGGCAACCTTAATCTCATCATTACCAGCCAGAGCTGACAAAACACCAATGGCTTGTCTCACTATACCCTGAAAAATACATTTGAGCAACGTCGTTGGAAACCTTATAAATCTCTTTTCATGCTCAGCTTGGTTGAGACTCAAATTCATCCTGCTCATAAATGTTAAAATGCCAATAATAAACCCCTTTTTATGGAAAAAAACTGGGGTTTGCAGGGGTATACCTACTTTTCTCATTTTTGATCTTAAACATACATTGAGGATCCTAGTTAGAACCGCCTCAGCGAGGCGGTTCTAACGTGTACCCACAATGTATGTTTTAAGCAAAAATATTTAAAACATCAAATTTTATCTTATGAAATTTTCAATTCTTTCTTCTGAAATAAATCTCTGTATACTGCATGGGCAAGTTTTCATAATGAGAACAAAAAATCATTCATACCTTGTCAGCAATATTGGTTTGGAAAGAATCTATAATAAGCTGTAAACCACCAAGGTCCAGGACTTGTTTGCAGAACTCATTTCTCACCACGAGTTTAGCAAGAGTTGAGAAAACCTCTCCCTGTACCTCAATGTCATCTGTATATGCTGAAACAGTTGGGAAAACCTACTGTAAGATTGAAAATATTTGTGAGAACTAAACTTTCCCAACATGGGCCAAAAGGTGAGAAAATGTACCTTTCGACAATTTTTTGAGTAGTCAAAAAACAGTTACACTGAATGTACATACTAGTTTTTCTAGAGCCTGTGTGTCTTTATTGATTTAAGTTATTTTGTGAGTGACTGCAAAGCTAATCTGCGCCTTTGTTTTTCGCATATGCAAATTGTTGGTTTTCTCATGATGAGACTCAATTGATAGACAGAAAGTATTCAAATTTACAATACTTACATCTACTTATTGTAAGCAAAGTTTCCAAAGCATTGCCCTCCAGTACAATTTTCTTCGCATTTTCATGAGCTGAACCAAAGGGCACCCTAATATCATCATCGAAAGTCAATACTTTCAGAGCACATGAGACCTCTTTAACAATAACAGCTGAGTCCCTATGCTGAATAAGGACTGCAACAATTTGTTTTATAAGATCAGCTTTCACAAATGCTCTTCTGTTCAGTTCATGCTTAACACAATTCAGCCGGATTAATTTCACAGTAAGTTCCATAACTCTAACATCATCATGACTTTCTTTGAGAATTTCCATTAGAGTAGCAACCCCTGAATCATCCAACAGATCTGGCTGTCCATTGCAAAGAGAACACAGGGCTAGAAGACTTTTCTCAAGTAAATCTTTATTCGTCTTACTGGTTCTTACAGACTTGAACAAGACTTGGTAAGCATTATTTTTGCCAGCAAAACACCTATGAGACAGATCTATATCACATTCTGTCTGTAATGTTTGTAAATATTGCTCTATTTCACACATAGGAAGATCTCCTTTGTCAAGAGACAAGGACAGTGACTCTATGGCTTTGACAACTGGATGAACACTTGCCTCCCCTTCTGAGCCGTACAGGCTGACATCTTTTATTATCATGGACAGGTTCACTCCCTGTAATAAATATTAGATGCATTGTGGTTTAATGTCCCAGTCAGCAATCTCTCAGTCATGTCGGGATGGATCCAATCTTAGTCCTGGGTATTAACCAGCATGATGATTTATGCACCAGTCATTTGTAACCACTGCTCCCCCACCCACGGGGAACGGCAGGGATTATGACTTTTCAGCTTTCTGTGCCCTGCTAGAAGCCCCCAAGGGAGCAAACTGGAGGTCAAAACTTTGCTCTTTGCCCCGCTCTTAGTAATAGAAAATCTCACTGGGGTAAGGATCCTTATGTCAAAACCCAGTCATTTCCCCTGCACCGAGAGGACACTTGAAAAGTAATTGCCCTGCACTTTAGCCCGGCTATCCCCCATCTTCCCCATAGGTGGGTGGGCAGTGGTTACAAATGACTGGTGCATTATGTTTTAACCAGGACCTCCAGGCCACAATGTTCCGGTTTAAAAAAGTACTAGTATGTACATGTATATGTAGCAAACAAAACCATGTCGAGAACATGTATAGGTCAGAACTGACCAGACACCAGTTACTGCGAAGCTGATCTGTGCCTTTGTTTTGGCCTAAGAATGTTGTTGGTAGTCTTATGCAGTGGCTCATATGGTGTGCTGGCTCAGCATGTCAGCGAACCTGGTTCAATCCCTGTCAAAGAAGAAAGTATTTTTCTTTGCCTATTACAACAAGTTCATTACATGATTCACTGACCTGTGACAGTGACACTAACTGATTCTAAAACAGCATCTTCAATTGGCTAAACTTAATCTTGATAACAACCGTCAATTGAGAAAACCAAAATTAAGCATATGCAAAAACAAAGCTGCGAAGCTGATCAGCACCTTTGTTTTCGCTACACAGATAGTACAATGCCTCCTCATCTTTTGAAAATCCAAAATCTCAAGCTTCTAGCCGTCTTCTGTGACTGTACAGACCAGATTGTGTCAGACCTGTTCGGAAACCCCAAAGGCCGGTTTTCTCGGTTTTCCTGAGGCTTTCTTTCACCTGTGACTCAAACTGTTTAACAGCATCTTCAAGGGCTTCCTCTGCTGTCATGTCAAACTCCTGCATATTCTCTCGCACCACATCATCAAATGTTTCCTGGCTTATTTGTTTAGCCATCTGAAAAAATAATACAAAAGTTCATTATGGCATATATGGGCCACATTATGAGAAAACCAACAATGTGGATTCATTTCTGTTAAATATTTGCTTTCACCTCAGACTCGTGCAGCAGCAGTCACATGACCAGGTATATTTTAATTGTGCCTCTCTAATAGCAAGTCAGAATTCGTGCTAGACTTTTAGTACTGTATGTTTGTTGTATAAATGTAACATAGTTATCAAATATCAGAATATAATAAAAATTTTGCCTTTATAAAGAAGAATTGTACTATCCCTGTAGCGAAAACAAAGGCACTGATCAGCTTTGCAGTTACTGCGAACCTGATCTGCGCCTTTGTTTTTGCATATGCAAAATGTTGGTTTTCTCATGATGAAGCTCATATGATGCTTCACACAAATGGGAGTGGTTAGACCATTACTCCAGGAGCTACAGAATTGTGACTTGCTCAAGGCCACAACTAAAAGCGCCCTGGCTGAGGATCGAACCCGGGAACTCTGAGTCCTACACTATAGCCCTGCATCTAAAAAAAAAAACATCTGGAATTCATCTAAAACTCATCTCAAACATCTGAATCAGAATGGTTCACTGCAAATTACTGGTGACATGCCAGATTGACAATACTTAACCAGGGGGTGCATCAAGAAGGAATTCAGTTCCTGGCTCTCACAAGAGATGCAAACTTGGACACACAGTCATCAGACATTTCAGCAGAGGAGATCAGAGAATCAGGGAGGTCATTCCAGTCCCTGATAGTCCATACATGTGATTCCTCCCGGATCGTCCGGGAGGATCCAGGAAATGAAGACCATATCCCGGCCTCCAGGAAAGCCTCTAGAATCTCCCGGATGCTGAATTTTCCTATCATATTTTTTTCCAAACTGTCCATTTAGGGCAGAAAAATACGGTAATCACTTTACAGACGAAACTCGTCGAAAGTCACAAAGGGATTAAGCAGTGTCTGTTACGTAATTACAAAGGAGGGAAACAACAATTAGTGGTGTCACTTTGGGGGTATTGGGTGCAGCGAGGCGTTAAATTGGCCCAAGCATCCACAAAGGTACCTGTTCAAAGTGTAAACGCAGGGTAAAATTTCCCGCCAATATGTCAAATTGATAGTGGTAAAATTTTACCTGTACACCGTTGACCTTGGCCAGTGTAAACATTTCAAAAATGAAAGTAGAAATGTGTCTGGGATCGATTTTTCATTTTCTTGGTTAGTACAGGCAATACAGTTTAATTTCTTTTAACTTATTAAAGTGAGATAGATATATGTCTTGTATAAAATTGCACTTGCAAACTTTTATTTGGAATCAGACAGAAAAATCAGCTTCAGTTGACAGATTTCTGCATGATCAAGCATTGCTGCTTCAACAGTATAACACTTGGAATATCCCATGCCTCTTCTTATTGTTCAGGTTACCCCTTTAGCTTTCATGATTACATGAGACACAAGGATAAGCTGATTACTGTACCATTATGCATTTTGAAACTAGGGCGGGGGGGGGGGGGGGGGGGGGGGGGGGAGATAGGAGAAAGCAAATTGCTTCAAATTTGACAGATTAATTGATGGTGTTGCATGAAAACATGCAAAATCATGCATTTTAGATGCCGACACATAATCTCCCTGAAGTAGACCCCAATCTCCCTGAAATGAAATCCAAATCTCCCACTTCCACACCAGGAGCTCATCACATGTATGATAGTCTGAAGAAAGAAACTACTTTTGTATGCTTCTTTGCTAGCTGAGGGTATCTGAAATGCCATTTAGAGTGTTGATTTCTTCGGGATAAGGTCATCTATAGGTATTCTGGCTTTATCCTTTTGTATAGCAGTATAAGTCTAGCATAAGGGGAACAGTGATCAATCAAAAATAGCCATGTTTGATAAATTTTCTGATCAGACATAAATTGGAGAATGCATGTGTACATAACATATCGAAGCTTGAACCTTTGCCATGTTTTTCAATATGTCAATTTATGATGCCATCACATCACATTCTCAGAGACGTCATTTTAACACACCCACCATCATAAAGTGTGAATCAGGGTCAGGTGGACCAGTGATTGCTCTCCAAAACTGCCGCTAACTGGAAGGTATGTACATTTTTAGAAAGAATAATTATTGTTTGCCTCTAGCCACAAAACACACTTTGGAAATTTTCAGTGAGTTTAAAGAAATAAAGTATGCAGTAAAGTTAAAAGAATGAATGCAGATTGTTTCCTCTTGAAGAATTTATTGAATTACCGCTTTTAAGAAGAACAACTAAGACCCACTCTTCTTAAAGTGCCAGAAAATGCAAGATAGAAAAGTTTTCCAAATAAATTTTAATTAATGTTTGTAAGGTAATAATATGAAACAAGGCACTACCTTTCTCGCGACGCTCTACTCACATTGCTCAGATGATTTTAAAATAAGCTACATAATATGACAGCTTCCTCACCTTGGTGACTTAATAGCCGACCATTACCTGAATCTGAATCTGAATAGTTTACTGGTGACACCCCAAATGACATTATTTCACCAGGGGGTTCGGATGGGGGAGAAATTAGTCCCTTGAACGCACGAGTGTAGCGAACTTCGACACACAGTCATCAGACATTTCAGCAGAGGAGATAAGTGCATCAGGGAGGTCATTCCAGTCCCTGATAGTCTGTGGAAAGAAACTACTTTTGTACGCTTCTTTGCTAGCTGAAGGTATCTGAAAAGCCAAAGAGTGTTGATTTCTACAACGCCTATTCTTTGGGATAAGGTCATCTGTGGGTATTCTGGCTTTACCATTTAGACCTTTGTATAGCAATATAAGTCTACTATCCTTCCTCCTTTTCTTAAGAGATTCCCATTTCAGTTGACCTAAAATGCCAGTCATGCTCCCAGTCTCAAAAACATAATTTCCCGTCACAAACCTTGCCACACGATTTTGTACCTTTTCCAGTTCTTCCTGGAGGCCATGAGTGTGAGGGTCCCAAACTGAGCTTCCATATTCCAAGACCGGCCGCACCAGTCCTTTATAAGCTGCTTCTTTCACATCTGGGGGACAAGAATACAAATTTCTCCTTAAGAATCCAAGAGTTCTGTTAGCCTTTGTACAGACATTGGAAATATGAGTATTCCATTTCAAATCATTTGTGATAGTTACACCCAGGTATTTTATGCTTTCAACGTTTTCCAGTACAGTGCCCTCAAGGGTGTAGTTAGCCTGTATCTTACTAGACCGTTTATTTGTCAGCTGCATCATGTTGCATTTGACGGGTTGAAATCTCATTCCCCATTTCCTAGCCCAACTGCCTAAACGATCAATGTCTCTCTGAAGTTTCAATGTATCCTCTTCATTCTTGATTTCACGATAGCAAACACAATCATCAGCAAAGAGTCTCATTTCAGACTCAATGTCTGCTGAGATGTCATTTATATACAAGGAAAACAGCAAGGGGCCGAGAACGGTGCCCTGAGGGACACCCAACACAACTGGAGCCCAATCCGATTTAATACCATTAACCACTACCCTTTGTTGTCGGAAACAAAGGAAAGCATTTATCCAATTCAGTGTTGTTCCACCTATTCTATAGCTAAACAATTTGCTTTTAAGGAGTTCATGGGGAGGATTATCAAAAGCCTTTTCAAAATCGAGTATAAAAGTGTCGACCTGGCCTTTTTTGTCTAAGATTTTGGCCCAGTCATTTATCACTGTAGTCAACTGAGTTTCACAGCTATGCCATTTCCTAAATGCATGTTGCCTGTCCGACAAGAGTTCATGTTCATCAAGATGGGCCATAATATTTGAGCATACAATATGTTCAAGAAGCTTACAAGGAATGCATGTCAAAGAAACAGGGCGGTAATTGCGGGCAAGTGACCTGTCGCCCTTCTTAAACAGGGGGCAAATATTAGCAAGAGACCATTCTTTAGGAATTTCACCTGTATCAATTGACTGCTGGAAGAGAAGGGCGAATACCAGCCCTAATTCCACAGCCAGTTCCTTTAGGACTCTGGGATGAAGCTCATCAGGCCCTAAGGCTTTAGACGGGTTTAGACCTTTGAGAAGTTTGGTCACCCCTTCCTTTGTGACCGCAATATCATGCATGAATGGGGCAGATCTATCCATAAGAGGGACCTGTTTGTATTCACTTTTAGTGAAAACATCCGAGAACTGACCATTAAATTCTTCCGCCTTCTCAAATTCGGATTGTGCAATTCCACTTCCATTTCTCTTTTTCAACGGGGGAATACCTGGGGTATCTTTTTTCTGACTGTTTATGTACCTGTAAAAATCTCTAGGATTAGCCTTAACATCTCCTACCAAGTTGTTCACATAAAGATCATGCTGCTTCCTGATATCAGCTTTGATCTCTTTCCGTAAAGATTCAAATTTAGATCTAAATTTTGCACTACCAGTCTTTTTAGCTTTTGCATGAGTTGCATTTTTTCTGCGAATCTTCCTCCTTATTTCAGGTGTTATCCAAGGGACAGAGGAAACTGAGCGACTAGTTTTTGAGGGGATATGTTTATGTGCCGATTCCTGAATAAACGATGTAATGAGATTGAAATTTTCCTGGACCGACCGAGTATCTGAGTAACCGTTGAAGTATCTTTCCTTTGCAAATTTAAGTGTTTCTGCTCTCATAGATTCATAATCACCTTTCTGATAACGATACACTTTTCTCCTAGGTTTCTTTATTGGGGGGATAGCAATTTTCAAAGTGCCAGAAACAATGTCATGATCACTGAGCTTATCCGGGGAATGAATGTCTGCAAACTGACCAGGAAGAGAGGTCAAAATTAAGTCCAAAGTATTTCTTTCTCTGGTGGAAAAATTGACTAACTGTTCCAAACCATGGTCATTCATGATATCTATCAAAATCTGACCCTCCGTCTGACTCAATGATGACCCAGATTTGCTGAGTCTGTCCGGCCATACAATATCTCTAAAGTTGAAATCGCCTAAAACGTGAATTAAGGGGGGTTTGTTGCCTTTGTCACAGGTCGAAAAATGAAACTGTTGATCTGATAATGTATGTAATTGTATATACATGCTTTTCATATTTCATTTCCAGGTTGACACTATTACAACATACAATATATCTTTTTCAGTATGGATAGTGTTGTTCTCTGACATTCTATTTTCAGTGTACCCGCTCCCATACTGTGTCCTATACTGTGTCCTATACGAACATGCATAACGGTAATATCTCACTCACGTATAATACCTGCACTATTCACACATTTCAATATCTTTGTAGTGAATAGACGTAGTTTCTTACAATATGTTCATTTCTACAATGTAACATTATATTGTATGGAATTTTATATTTATATTTGCAGGTTAGTTATATTTTACTTTGTTATG
This sequence comes from Rugalucina vietnamica, assembly GCA_964017185.1. Classification (NCBI taxonomy): domain Eukaryota; kingdom Metazoa; phylum Mollusca; class Bivalvia; order Lucinida; family Lucinidae; genus Rugalucina; species Rugalucina vietnamica. Next base: position 35,352,411 of record OZ024876.1, read on the forward strand.
CATTTTAATAGATAAGTGTACATTCAAGAATATTATAGATGTCAAACTAAATCAGTCGCTCTTTTCTATATTGTGTCAACTATGCATCAAATCGCTCACACAGCCATTCATAGATGCATTCACTTTTCCAGCTATCCATGCATTCAGTCGTTCATGCATTCAGTCAGCATCCATTTCGTCATGAAACATTCCACATTCATTCATTTATTCATTCAGCCATTTACACATTAAAGCATAATTTATTCAACCATTATATACTAGTCACACATTTCAATATCTTTGTAGTGAATAGACGTAGTTTCTTACAATATGTTCATTTCTACAATGTAACATTATATTGTATGGAATTTTATATTTATATTTGCAGTATGTGAACTATCATCATTCCAAGAAGACATGTAGATTAAACATCATCATCACTCATAACAGTCTTTGATATCTTCAATTTATCCCTTGTACTATATCCAAGATGTAGTAACGAACTCACACCCCGTGCGCTTGTGCCGTATAAGCACTGAGCAAGGCGCTCCGGTGATATTGGCGCCCTTAACTGGACTTGGATACATAACGTACAAGCATGGACTTCATGACTGCTGTGATACATGGAATTATGTTCATTCACGTGTGCTGTTTGGGATTTACTATACACGTAGTGACACAGTTTTGTTTACTACGCTACTACGATTTCCACTTGGATTACTGATAGCTGGGACATTGCGAAACGTCAGTTGTGATTCGCATAAACATTCTATGTTGGAGTACACATGTGTTGTTCCTGTGGTGATCTCTGATTAATCGATTCCGGGCCCGGACCATTCTGTCATGCTTCGTTGATCGACTCGGGAGGATCCAGCCAGCAGACAGCTTCGAGAGAGACTACACTTCAGGATGATTCTATCGACCCAGTGACTTCTGTGTCTAGTGTACTTTGTGAACATTTCTGACTATTATTATACATTGTATATGTATAAGTGCTGTATTAGTGACAGTTGCTGTAATACAGTGGATTAGATGATAGTTTGGTAGGTGTTATTAGTTAAGATTTTATAAGTCTTTTTCATATTTTCTACCTCACTGGTATATAAAGTGTACATCTAGGCTTGATACACATCCCCACTGCCAAGCGTGCTATTTAGGTGTTCAATCCGTCTGTATATTTATTAGGACAGTTCAGTGAAAACCCATTGACCGCTTGATTGCGTAGGTGCAGAAAGTTGAGCTCTATACTATACGGTACATTTTGATATAGACCTGATAAGTGTCGTAACTATAAGACAAACTTTGAGATATGTAAGAAGCCAGTCACATTCACTTGCATGATGTACTAACCCAATCACAATGGAACCCTAAAGCCAGTGTCCTATACGTAAACCTAAGCTGTTTAAATGCTGATTCATAAAATGTGTCTTTTTACGGCTTTCGTAGGTCACAAGATGAGAGTGCAGAAAACGCCAAGTTTATGCTGTTATTCTGATTGCAGTTAATTGATCATTTTACTGCCTTACAGCTTTTATAGGTTACCGACGGTACTACAGGACTTGTGGAAACGACGGGTACATATAGCCTATAGATTCACTGCGTAGGTGACGTGACTGATCACTGGTTAGCTCCAAAATGCAATTCATGTGTAGTTTTTTTGTTCATTTGTAGGTTTGACAGCTCTGACCTAGATCAAAGATCATTGTCAAATACCTTTGTTTATTATACCCACTTATAAAACGGTTTATAGGTAAATATTGTCAAGAGCAAAGGTGTAGTGTAGTTGGTTGATTTTCTTACAGGCACAGATAATTATTGTTTCTCATACAAGAAATAAATTTCCTATACGATTTTCATAAAAGGTGGCCGTGAGCAGGTTGTGCAAATTCTTACGAGCAGTAAGTTCTTGCGCATGTATAATTGTATAGCCTTTTTCCGTGATACTACTATCGGATAGCGGTAATACTGAATTGAAGCAGTGTTGCAACTTTACCGGTTGTATCAAAGCATCAAAGATTTGATGTGTAATTGTGTATGCAGTAAATGCAATACATTCAATAAAAATCAGTTATAAAAAGTGACAATTGCCAATGGTTGTTTTATAAGAAAAGGGTTATAAAACAATATGTTGTGACTGTAAAATCAAGACGTGCGAGTTTCTCCAAGTAAAAATACTCTGAAGAACTCACAATCTTGATTCAGGTCTAGTGTCGGAAATTTTGTGATCACCGTTTCTTTCTCGCCCAGCGTATACCTGGTACCCTGCGTTGGTTTCAAACCGTAATCTGTGTACACTATAGCCGATTTTCTACCGTGTGGCATGCCATATCCGTCCATTCCGTGTCGATACATACACTCAGGCCCTTGAGCGTTTAGTCGTTATTTTTGTTTCGCGGATTGATATTGGCCCCTACCCCCAAATAATTCAACCCACTCATTCCGAACCCACGGATTTGCGTTCACGAATTTGCGTCTGCGTTTTGCGTTTGCGAATTTTGCGTCTGCGATTTTGCGATTTTGATTTTGCAGTACCTGGCTTTTGAAATAGTTCGTCATACACATAAATCCAGTTTGTAAATCAAAGTGGTAGTGAATTGCCCGAACTTCCTTTCAAATCTGCCAAACTTTTCGTGTGCGCTAAATTAATCAAACCAAGGTTGGTTCTATCCTTCAAATGGGTATATACGACAATCGATTTATTGGAGGGGAACTTATTGTCCGCTGTGACAAAGAATATCGATAATAATTTTCAATACACCCGTTGTGTATATCTACCTGAATAGCTCAGTCGGTAGAGCGGGCGTTGTATACACTAGGTGACAGATTCGGAGGTCGTGAGATCGATTCCCGCTAACGGCAGATATTTTTTTTTTCTTTCAATTTTTGTAGTTAATGTTTTTTTTGTGTGTGTGTTTTCTGATTTTTTTTTCAGTGCTGCCTGAATTAAATAAAAGCTGATTACATTTTCTTTCTACCTCATTCCAACCTTCGTCATTCTAGTTGACATTATAGGATAGAGTACAGTAGGCTTTTCGGTTTTGGCTTGAACTTTGTGATTTTTGCTGGAATCGGTTTAGATTGAATTTTGAAAAATTCTTTCGCGTTGATTTGTTTCGTGGTGGATCTTGTTGGTAGAATTAGTGATATTGAACTATTAGTTGTGATCAGGTAGTTGTTCCTCTAAAAGGGGATTAGCGGTGTACCTAAATACAGAAATTATAGTGTACACATCAAAAGCTGTCATTGTGCAGCAGTTGTCTTCAATACAGCTGCAGTTGCTGTGAAATACAAGAACTCACTTTTGAAAAACAAATTGATTCCTTTTATCAAGAAGAAAGCCTGGTGTAACTAAATACAGGATATTTAGTAAACACATTAAAAGCTGTCACTGAGCAGCAATTAAACTTGTGTCTGCAGAAGCAGTGAAATACAAGTTTTGGCTTTTTATAAAAAGCGTATTTCTTTTAAAAGGAAGGAAATACAGGTGTAACTAAATACAGAATATTTAAGTTACACATTAAAAGCTGTCGTTGCGCAGCTATTTGATTTGAATCCACAAAAGCAGTCATTTCAAAATGGCAACGGGTGGAAGAGGTAACCCAGGGTGGTGGATACCACTTGACCCTAGGGCAGAGAGAGCTGAGAGAAGAAATATGGTTCGTGAAGAACAGGAAAGGCAGATGCTGAGAGACCAAGGAGTTGACATTTCAGAGATGCAAGTCATAGGAAATGGCGAGAATGCCGGCACAAGAGGACAGTACAATGAAGCAGATGATTTCCAAGATGGGGATCATAGGTTTGAAGATGCTGATGGCCTCGAGCTGAGATTGTCAGATTCAGGAGAATCGTTTGAGGAAGAAGTTGAATCTGAAGGACAGCGAAGTTCTCATAGTTTAGATCAGGCAGGAATGAAAGCATCTGGAATAAGTTTAGAGAAAGAGTTGGAAGAGAGAACTTTAAGGCTAAGAGAAGAAAGAGATAAAATAGATGAGCTGTTTTCAGATATAGAAAGAAGACAAGCATTGACAGAACAAAGAGGCGCGTACCTAGCACAGAGACGAGAGGACTTTGAAAGACATTTGCATGAGAAAGAAGCTCAGATGAGAAAAAATATGCAGGAAAAGTTGAAAGCTGACTTGTACTCTCAAAGCATGTCACTTCTTCAGAAGATGGAAGAAGAAACTGTAGTCAAGAAGAAACTTGCAGAAGACAGACAGAGAGAGATTGCTCAACGTGAATATGAAATAACACAAGCAGAAGATAGATGGAGTGAAGAGAAGAAACAGATGGAACAAGCTTCCATAGAAAGGCTTCAAGCAGAATATGAACAAGAACAAAAGAAGAGACAGATAGCAAGCGGAGCAAGACCAAAAGAAATAAAACAGGAACGGATTGATTTGAAAGAGATTAAGGAAGATAGAATTCTGACAAGAACGAACATGAATACGGCGAATAAGACAGAAGACAGACAGTCTGATTGGCACGAAAGGTACTCAGAACAGATACCACATAGAGATAGAAATCGTCATACGACATTTGCTAGTGAAAATCAAAATCAAGTGTACAGTGAACCTCGGAATAGAACAGTAGACAAAAGCACAGATAAGCTCTCACACACAGTCAATGACCGTGAAATTACAGACATGGGAACAGGAAGAGAAAGACAAGTTGACAAACGTCAACAGGGGTTAGAAAAGCAAGGCTCTGTAAATGTAGATCAATACAATGAGTATAGAAAAGGTACTGCTAACAGCCCTAGAGCATCAGGCAATAGAAATTTATTTGGACGTCATGGTGTTGATACAGAAAGATTCGGTATGCCTGGATATACCCTAGCTGATGAGGGTCTTTCAAAGGCTTCTATCGGCATTTTCTCTGGAGCAGAGCCGCGACCGAAATGTGAAGGCTCCTTTGAAGACTGGAAGCTAGAAGCTGAAAGTCTGATAGCAGCAAATAGATACTCTGACTTAGCAATAACGCAGGCAATGCGGAAATCACTCAGAGTACCTGCAAAGAAAGTATTGCTTCCGCTTGGTCCGAAAGCAACACCCATGGAGATAATAAATCGCCTTCAGAGTGTATTTGGGTATGTTGCTAGTTGTGATGCAATAATAGAAGAGTTTTATACGTCGGAGCAAATGCCAGATGAATCAGTTGCGGACTGGGGCATACGACTGGAAGATATTCTACAGAAGGCAGTTGACAAGGGCCATAAAATTGAAACAAGTAAGAATGATACTTTAAGAAGAAAGTTCTGGAGATCATTGTACAGCCAAGAATTGAAGAATGCAACAAAGATTCACTTTGAAACAATAAAAGATTTTGATGAGTTGCAGATTAAAGTAAGGATAGAAGAACGTGAGATTAATGCTAGAGAAATGAAACGAAGTTTGGAAGCAAAGAAGAAAACAGGGAAAACAGCTGTACAACATCAACCAGTTTTCAAAGAGAACGATGAACAGATGACAATGCTTAAAAGCATGATGGAACAAATGAAGATAATGAATAAAGAAATACAGGAACTGAAAGCTAGAGAAACACAGCCACAGCATTATGAAAGTAGTTATAGAGGAAGAGGCAGACAAAGGGGAGGTCAACAACAAGATGACACATATTATAGAGGAAGAGGTCGAGGCCGAGGAAGAGGCCGAGGTAAAAATTGGCAGCAATATGATGATAGACAAACATCGGAAGAAACAGAGACAGAAGAAACAGCGAAGAAAGAGACAGTAGAAAAGAAAGGAAAAGACCAGTTAAACCATTGAATGTCTCCATCACAGGGCAGATAGGGGACATAAAATCAAAACGCCCTAAACAGACAGTGGTCTCAGGTTTAATCGGGAAGTCAAATGAGTCAAAGATCTTATTCTGCGGAGAAGAAATAACAGCTTTAGTAGACAGTGGTTCACAAGTGACTACAGTTTCAGAAGAATATTACAATAGTATGGACCCAAAACCTCCTATAATTCCTGAACAAGTGGTCAACTTGAAAGGGCCTGACGGCAGAACATTGCCTTACATACACTGTGTACAAATTTATGTTGAAACACAATTTATGCCCGAGATTGAAATAGCTGTGCCTGCTCTTGTTGTCCCAACGACTGATTACAATATTGATGTACCGGTAATCTTAGGTACAAATGTTATTTCACGTTATCAGGAACGTTGTGAAAATGAACAAGCTGAAAATATTCCCGCAGAATGGCAACGTGCATTTCAAGCATTACAAGCCGGTTTCCTTGGCTCAGTACGGTCAACTAATAAGACTAGTTTCCAAATAAGACCATACGAAACGGTAACTGTCTCTGGTTTTGTTCGAAAACAGAAAGAAAGTGAAGCGGCCGTCACTGAACAGTCAGACAAAGCATCCAGTAAGATCGGAGTGTGCCCAAGAGTAGTAAGACTGAACAGACAGGGCAAGACAGCAAGAGTGCCTGTGAAGCTTTATAACATGTCTGCCAAAGTTGTCACTATTGCACCAAGATCAGTTCTTTGTGACTTACAAGAAGTTAAAGTTCTTCGGTCTCTCATTCCTTGTGACGACAATAAGACCGTGCTTACAAATCAGCAGACTGCTGAAACTGATAACAATAGCCAAGGTACTTCTGAAAGTGCATTCAAGTTGTCTGATATAGGAGTAGACCTGTCCGACTCCTGTTTGTCTGAAGATCAGAAACAGAAAGTAAGCTTGATTTTCGAGAAGTGGCAAGATATCTTCTCAAGAGGCCAACTTGATTTAGGTCATACGGACTTGGTTAAACATGAAATCAAGCTTACCGATGAGACGCCGTTCAAAGAACCGTACCGCAGAATCTACCCTGCAATGATCGAAGAAGTTCGTGAGCACGTTGCTGAAATGTTGGCAGCCGATGCTATTCGTCCTTCGTCGAGCCCATTCTCGTCGAACGTAGTGATTGTGCGCAAGAAAGACGGGTCAATACGCTTTTGTATTGACTTTCGTAAGCTAAATCAGCGCACAATAGGGGACGCCTACGCTATTCCGAGAATCGAGGACTCACTTCATCTGCTAGTAGGGTCAAAGTATTTCACAAAACTTGACCTTAAGGCTGGCTACTGGCAGGTGGAGTTAAAGGAGGAGGACAAGGCTAAGACGGCGTTCCAGGTCGGCAATCTAGGTTTCTACGAATGTAACCGGATGCCTTTTGGCCTGTGCAACGCCCCAGCCACATTTCAGCGGCTTATGGAGAGAGCCATGGGAGATATTAATCTGCGGGACTGCCTTATATACCTTGATGATATCATCATATTTTCGGACACACTCGATGCTCATCTTGACCGTCTTGAAGCAGTTTTTCAGAGACTTCACACATACAACCTGAAGTTGAAAGCGTCCAAGTGTGAATTTTGCAAGAAGGAGGTTATCTATCTTGGACATGTCGTCTCTGAAGAAGGCATCAAAACGGATCCTGAAAAGATTCGAGTGTTGAAAGACTGGCCTGTCCCCAAGAGTGTAAAGGATGTCCGAAAATTTCTTGGCTTCACAGGGTATTATAGGCGGTTCATCAAAGGGTTCTCCACTATTGTTCGCCCACTGAATGACCTCCTGATTGGTAATTCTACCAAAAAGCCGTCACGGAAGAGAACTCCATTTCGTTGGGAAGCTGAACAAGAGCAGGCTTTTCGGACAATAATAGAGAAGCTATCAAACCCACCAGTGTTGGCCTACGCAAACTACAATTTGCCATTCAAAGTACACACGGATGCCTCGACGAGTGGCCTCGGAGCGGTTCTTTACCAGCAGCAAGATGGCGTGGACAAAGTCATTGCATATGCCAGTCGAAGTTTGAAACCTGCAGAACGGAACTATCCCGCCCACAAGTTAGAATTTCTAGCTTTGAAGTGGGCAGTCACGGATAAGTTCCATGACTATCTGTATGGTGCAAACTTCGAAGTGGTTACTGACAATAACCCGCTGACATATGTATTGACAACTGCCAAACTTGATGCTTCAGGACATCGCTGGGTTGCAGCCTTGGCAAACTACAACTTTTCCATTTCTTACAGAAGTGGGAAGCTCAACGTGGACGCCGACGGGTTATCTCGTCTGCCCGAGGGTAGTTTGCCAGAACGTGTTGTATACCCAGATATCTTGAAAGCAGTGTTGAATACATGCCATGAAGCTGATGACCAGGAGCCACTTGCAGCATGTGTATCACCGCAAATCGTCGTGCCAGACATTGACATTCCTGACGAGACAGTTAATGCGTCTGCATTAAGCAGTACTGACTGGGCAAAAGGCCAGGACGATGATGCTCTCATAGCCAGGGTGAAAACTTTGGTTATGTCCCAAAGAAAACCAACCAGAAGGTTGGCATCATATGAGCATCCGGACGTACGAAAGTTTCTGACGGACTGGAGCAAGCTCTTTGTCAAAGATGGTGTCCTCTATAGAAAGATCAAAATAAATGGCCTTGATTATCACCAGCTGGTGGCACCTAAAGCTGTACAGGACACCATATTCAAGGCTCTGCATGATGACCAAGGTCATCAAGGCCGTGACCGTACAACTTGGCTGATCAAGACACGGTTTTTCTGGTTGCGGATGAATCATGACATAAAGAGTAGAGTGCGTCAGTGTAACAGGTGCATTTTACAGAAGACACGTCCCATCCCAGCGACAGAACTGGTCAATATCACATCAACTGCTCCTATGGACATTGTGTGTATTGATTACCTGTCGCTGGAGATGTCAAAAGGAGGATACGAGAATGTACTTGTGATCACTGACCACTTCACTCGATATGCTCAGGCTTTTCCAACCAGAAATCAGACTGCTAAAACCACCGCTCGGGTCCTTTACGATAATTTTATCGTACACTATGGTTTTCCTTGCAAGCTACATAGTGACAAGGCACAGAACTTTGAGTCCAAAGTTATTCAGCATTTGTGCAAAGCTGGTGGAATCAAAAAGACTCGTACAACCCCGTATCACCCGATGGGGAATGGGCAAGTCGAGAGATTCAATCAGACTTTGCTACGGATGCTGGGAACTTTGGACAACTCAAAGAAAAGTGACTGGAAGTCATATGTGCCGTCACTTGTGCATGCCTACAATGCGACCAGACATGATACGACAGGATTCTCACCTTTCTATTTAATGTTTGGTCGCCACCCAAGGTTGGCCATAGACGCCTTCTTGGGAATCGATCAGAACCAGGTGAAAAGCAGTGACAGGTCCGAGTATGCCAAGCAGTTGAGGCGTCGACTGGATTTTGCTTATAAAGCATCGTCAGAGGAAGCAAAGCGTCAGACATCGCGGTACAAATCGTACTATGACCAACATGTTCATGAGAACAAATTAGTCGTCGGAGACAGAGTGCTGGTTGAAAAACTCGGCATTAAAGGTAAGCATAAGATAGCAGACATCTGGGAGGCTGAACCATACATTATTGTAGACCAGCCCATTCCAGATATTCCTGTTTTCAGTGTGAAGAGAGAAGATGGTCAAGGACGTCTGCGGAAGCTTCACAGGAACCAACTTCTCCCATTTACAGGTTTACCAGCCCCAGCCGTTGAGGAAGACAGTCCGGAATCAGAGTCGGAGGATGCTTTAGAAGAGAGAGGCGAAGAGTCAGCGGACTCTGATCCTAATTTCTTTCAGCAGGAACATAATTCATCCTCAGAGATTGATGAAGAGCATGTCGATGATCCTCCTCAGGCAAACCAGCAACCGAAGCGAAAGAAGTGTGACAAATCCAGCCAGATGCCTAGACGACGTCGTCCTGTGCGGCAACGAAAACCGCCTAACTGGATGGCTACAGGTAATTGGTTAGTGTGATAACCAAAGGTCAGTTTGACCAAAGAGAGACAGTGAGACAGTGAGGTAGGTTTTAATTGTACATATTCATTTATCACACACTTGTGGTGGTAAGTACACTGACTATTTTTTTTATCCGTCTAGACTGCGCCAGAGCTGAATTTATCAGTATGTCGCTACTTCTTTTAAACATTGTATAACGCTTGATTGCCGCCATTAACGAATAATTAACAACCGTTTCGCGAGTCAAAGAGTAAAACACCTATATTCGTTATCAGCATATGGTTCACATCTATGGTGTAATGCGATGTGTATTAAGGGTTATTTCTGTGAAATGATTCAGTGGCTATCAGACGGAAATGTTTATCATTTCTTTTCAGTTGATCTTTTAACTATTTTTTTTAATTGATTCTTATGTACATTGTGGCTAAATGAAGCAATGGATTTGTCACAATACAGTGATTGTATTCTGTTGTGAAGTATGGAGTATTGGTATGATATATAGATATTGGAGAGCAAGGAAAGCTTCAGGCGGCTCAGTAGTGTTCAGGTCATTGTAGGTAGTTGTAGTAAACCCGGGTTTAGGTAGGTTTCCTGGTTAGGTATTCATGTTTATTTGATCTGAATTGAGTAATTTGCTTTTTGATATTTTCATTTCAGTCCCGAGAGGCGCAGCGGTAGGTCATTTTTACATCATTATACTTGTACAACAAAGTATTTACCGCAGTATTCACTTCATGCTTCGAATCTGATTATTGTTTTTCAGGTTGTATGTTTTGTCACACTGTCATTCCATTTCATTTCAGCATTAACATATTTCATTATCTTTAGGTCATCATCACAACATATCATTAATATACTCATTGAAATTTTAGATGATGTCGAGGACGACATTTTCAAAGCTGGGAAGAGTGTCACAGGTCGAAAAATGAAACTGTTGATCTGATAATGTATGTAATTGTATATACATGCTTTTCATATTTCATTTCCAGGTTGACACTATTACAACATACAATATATCTTTTTCAGTATGGATAGTGTTGTTCTCTGACATTCTATTTTCAGTGTACCCGCTCCCATACTGTGTCCTATACTGTGTCCTATACGAACATGCATAACGGTAATATCTCACTCACGTATAATACCTGCACTATTCACACATTTCAATATCTTTGTAGTGAATAGACGTAGTTTCTTACAATATGTTCATTTCTACAATGTAACATTATATTGTATGGAATTTTATATTTATATTTGCAGGTTAGTTATATTTTACTTTGTTATGCATTTTAATAGATAAGTGTACATTCAAGAATATTATAGATGTCAAACTAAATCAGTCGCTCTTTTCTATATTGTGTCAACTATGCATCAAATCGCTCACACAGCCATTCATAGATGCATTCACTTTTCCAGCTATCCATGCATTCAGTCGTTCATGCATTCAGTCAGCATCCATTTCGTCATGAAACATTCCACATTCATTCATTTATTCATTCAGCCATTTACACATTAAAGCATAATTTATTCAACCATTATATACTAGTCACACATTTCAATATCTTTGTAGTGAATAGACGTAGTTTCTTACAATATGTTCATTTCTACAATGTAACATTATATTGTATGGAATTTTATATTTATATTTGCAGTATGTGAACTATCATCATTCCAAGAAGACATGTAGATTAAACATCATCATCACTCATAACAGTCTTTGATATCTTCAATTTATCCCTTGTACTATATCCAAGATGTAGTAACGAACTCACACCCCGTGCGCTTGTGCCGTATAAGCACTGAGCAAGGCGCTCCGGTGATACCTTTATTAATATTTTTGATTTTGTCAAGCTGTTCTCTAAATAAATTGTCAAACTTTTCCAGGGAATTCAATAAGTCATTTCCATTGTCCGATACTGGTAAATGACCATCGACTGGTGGTCGATACCAGCTAGCCACAAAGTGAGTTTTCTTATTTACAAAAAGTTTGACCCAAACTGACTCTGAGTCATTGTCCAATTCTGTGAGGGGCATGTGTGGGATGTCCTTGTGCACAAGAAGCATAACACCACCACCATTTAAGGTTCTATCCTTTCTGTACACGCTGTATGGAAAAGATTCCGGAAATAATTCAGACGTTAATATGGAATTGTCAATTTTTGTCTCCTGAATCGCCAAAATCTGAGATTGATGAAAATCAATGAAGGCCAACAACTCAAGTTTTTTGCCTCTTATACTGTTTATGTTGATACTGGAAAATTTCAGACCACTAATAAAACTGTTTTTGCTAGTCAAGGTTTCAGTGGACTTGGTTTCATGACCTTTTGCAAGTAGGTCAAACCTATTTTCACTTTCCAAGTTAAACTGTTCATTGAAAAAAGAGTCTGAGAAATTGAAAAAATCACATTTTGGGCAAATCCATGTACAGTTTGAGTTTTGCATTGTTTCATACTCTGAGTCTGACATAAAAGAACAGTTATTGTGCACCCACATTTCACATTTGTCACACTGGACAGCCTTATGGGAATTCAAAACAGCACCACTGCATAGGCTGCACTCAGCTTTGCAGTTTGAACAATACCAAGAATCATTATCCGACTCAATCTTTTGTAACTCAACGGGACCAAGATTTACGCAAGACGCATGGAAGCGTTTCTCGCAATCTTCACATTTAACTGCTTTCTCGGCCGCCTTGCAATACTTCTTGCACGTGCGGCACTGGAACCTGGGGCCTGGGTTCATTTCGATATCTCCAGCCAAAATAATAAGAATCAACAAGTTTGTTCCCTGTGAAGGATTGAAACTGCGTAATCCTTCGGAGCCTCTTCGGTTACCAATTTTCCTTGTAAAGGCCAAACTCTGAGCAATTCTACCAAATGAATTTCCAAATCCTATACTACAGTCCTGGTTTCCATCCAAAATATCTCCTGATGTTGTCCACTTCCAAACACAGAGCCCGAAAACCAACAACAAAGCCAACCTGAGGAGCAGCGGACAAGACTTCAGTGTATGGAAACAACATACCAGCTCTTTTCCAACCCGACAAGTCAACCGCCCCACAGTTGGACCGACAAAACCTGAAGCCATGAGTTCCAATTCAAATGATTAAACAAAAAGACCTTCAATCACTATATGAAAACAAGTATAAGCTTTAACAAAAAGCTTGGTCTACGCTTCGCATATATAAAACTAGAATGTCAGAGAATCTGACCGTACTCCCATTTCATCGTGGTACATTTGACTGAACAGAAATAAAACGCAGCGCGTTGAAAGCATTCATACCTGACAATCGACCGTCACAATACTGTCGGTTCATTTCATTCCGTTGTGGCTTTGATAGAATGTAATTGGCTAAACGACAGGTGGGGCGCGGTCAAAGCTTTCATACCTGACCATATAGCGTCACAATACCGTCGGTTCATTTCATTCCGTTGTTGCTTAGATAGAATGCAATCATGCACCAGTTCCACGAATTTAACAATTTGCCCCCATTTTTGGTACCTACTGCACCATTGGCACAAATGTTACCAACCAAAGGGAGGTTTGCATGGGTGTTTGGGGTGTTTACACGGTCCTTGGCGAAACGACCCGGAATCCTACTAACACGATGGTCAAGCCACTAGACTCAAACGTGCAGTTGCAGTTGTAGAGCGGTGTATGAGTTGTCTTGTAAGTAGGTCAATCCCAAACCTTAGAGTAGTCTACGCGCTGGCGTGGGTGGGGGAAGGTCAAACCAGAAAAACTATTCAGATTCTTTAATTTTTATGACAGATCGTTGCAGCCCTGCTAGAGCCGTTCAATGTCACTGTCAATGAAGCTTGAACAAATTCTTGTCCAAAAGCTTGTCAGCTCTCAGGCCAAAAAGTTTCAAGAAAAGAAATTTTCAAGTAAAGTACGAATCGTTTTGGCGCAAATCGCACAACTAAGAAAATCGATGCTTAGACTCTTAATTCGGGGGAAAACAGCGACCAACAATGGGGGAAAACAGCGACCAACAATGAGAAATTACCGTCATGCAAAGTTAGTTTATCAGTTAGTACAATGCAGCCTGTGTTGAAACAATTTTTTTGTTACATGGTGGCAATGTAAAACTATATGGAAAGTTAATTGATCAATTAGTATAATGCTGCAGCGCGTGTTGCAACGTCACAATGACGTCAAAAAAATCGATTCCGGTTCCGGTAGTGTTGGGCCATCGGTTTGAAATTACAATCGATTATCGGTTTATAATCGGACGGACTAAACCAACTAGCTATCGATTGTGTAATCGGTTAAACTAGCTATACTTTGCATTTGCCTTTCATGCATGTCATAACCATGGTGACAGTTTCATTGCCCACTGAGTGGGTCAATAAAGGAGCTTTTAATTGCCTTATCTGTTTAGAACACATTCCACTTAGAACAGATCACTGATTTAGGAATTTCTACCTTTCTTTCCTGATATTCTAGGTAAATGAAAAAGACATATTGATGCTCAGGTTACATATATATGGACCAGAACAGCTTCGTAACACATTGTAACTTTGGGGTTTAACGTCCCACCAACATTGTAACTTTCGGATATCCATGTTAGATCTACTTTGAAACCTAAATGGTACACCTTTTTCAGATATAAACCCCTAAAAATATTATTTCTGCATTATGAATATTGCAACCGATTACAATCGATTGCTGCATTTTACTATCGATTATCTTAATCGGAAGGCCAAACCAACTGACTTTCGATTATAATCGATCATCGGCCCATCACTAGGTTCCGGTTGACGAAAGATTTTTTTCTATCAATGTACAGAAGAGCAGAATAGAACAGAACATTTTTACTATGTTATAACATAAGAGCGACGCAAGAGCGTCACTATAATGCACTTAAAGTTGAGACTAGCATAAGATTTACTTCAGCCCAGGTATACATTCATCCGATAACCACTAGTTGATCACTGATCGATCACTGGTCCCCTTACCCTACTATCCTCCCCCCTTGTCTTAAGAGATTCCCATTTCAGTTGACCTTAAATGCCAGTCATGCAGCCAGTTTAAAAAAAAATCGTCAAAAACCTTGCAGACAGCTTTTTCAAAAAAGTTTAAACTTGTCTTGTGTGACTACATGGACAATGACCAAAGCGTGCCTGGCAACGCATTCTTTGTGGGACCTTACAGGCAACTGCCATGCAAAATCGGCAAGATCACCATCCTTAAAATATCTAATGCTCAAAAAAACGACGACGAAAGAATATATTCACAAACGTACGACGGAATATGCGTTACTAGAACGATATATCAACTATTTGTTTGGTTGTCGTGTTCAAACTCGACGAATCCGGGTCGTTCCACCACCAAACCATTTCGCCCCCTAGTTGGTTCGCCCCAAGTTATTTCCTTCCTACTTAGTAAATGAGGTAAAGTGCAAGATGATATAGTGAGGTGAGCAAAGATGAGAGGGTTAAAGTAGGTGAGAAGAGATATTATCTTTCAAATGCATTTTTACAAACACTTCATCTCAAGACAAATGTGAGACATTAGCAATTTCGCTTTTCTTTTTAATTCGGTTTTACGTCCCTTTCAAGGTTAATTCAGCTCGTATGGACGCGCCAATCAGTAGGTGTGGCGGAAATAGACATAGAAAGACATAGACATAGAAATTTTTCTTTTTCGAATATTCACAAACATGTAACATAAGCCCAGTAGGGCTTTTATTTCGACAAACAAGAGTAAAACAACATGCAAAAAATATCACAGCATGCAATAAAAATACAATACGTACCATGAACAAATTAAGAGAAAAAAATACAGAATAGCATGCAAATTTTGTACATAAAAATATGTCTTTTTAAAATAATTGAAAAGAAACCCTGGACATGACATCAGTACCGATGCTGATTCCTTTCCCTGATGTACGGACAGTCCACACAAGCCTGGGAACGACAGCAGCTTCAGTAAAATGCACGAATTGCTACTTTTATGTTGCCTAAAATGAAATTTTAAAATGCAGAGGAAGTAAGACTTAAGTTATTCACAAGTTTAATATAAAAAGAGAAGAAATTAAAACAGACAATCATACAATTTGAGACAAAGGTGGCAACTTAATGATGAACCAGCCTGGCTATAAAGATCAGAGTCGCCACCCATGTCTGGGATATGTAGGTAGGGCATATTAAAAGACAAAAGGTGACGACATTGACGAGCTAGCCTGGCTATAAAGATCAAGTATGTCATCTATAAGAACGATGGGATGTGTATGTAGGGCACGAGAAGTTTGCATTGAGGCGCCCCTTGGATCACAGCCTTTGCATGAAACGAAAAGGGTTAATTCGAAGAAAGAAAAAACAAAAAAACAACGGAAGTGTAAGGGAGGTAACGAAACTGCAAACAACAAAAAACAACAAAGTCTAAGCAGAACAAGAAGGGCATCCGCAAATGTTACCATCCCAAGCATGGAATAATCTCTTGAACTGAGAGAAGGACTCGACCAGTCTCAGATCGTTCGGGAGACAGTTCCAGATTCGGGCGGCTTCATAGCAAAATGACCTTAGCCAATATACCTTGTACTTTTCACCGATGGTAGCCTTGCTTGATTTTCATTCCTGAAATTATAATGAGATGTTTTGATGTTAATTAAATCTTTCACATAATCAGGGGCAATGTCATGTACTATTTGTAGACCTCAGAAGCCATTTGCTTCATCCTCCTAACATGTAGGGGGGCAGTATTGGTTGAGGCTAAGAGATCTTGCAAAAATGACGTGAAATCATTGTTGATGAATCGTAAAGCCCGCTCTTGGATTTTTTCAATCTTGTTAGTGCTAGACGCACTACAAAAATGCCATGCTAACGGACAATAATTAAAATTGGATACAATAAAAGAGTTGTAAACAGTCATCTTGCCCTGCTTGGTTAAAAACGGCCATGGCGCTTTAAAACAGCAAGTTGTTTTGAAGCTTTCTTACAAATTTCAGATACATGGTCATCAAAACGCAGCATAAAATCAATATTCACACCTAAAAGGGTAACATTGTCATCACATTTGATTTCAACAGAATCAATGTTAAATGAGGTGATATTGTCATGTGCGTTCTTTCCTATACAAATTGCCTGGAATTTACGTCCTTATAATGGAGGAAACGGGAGAATCATGAGAAAAACCACCTGAGACACCCGCATGCAAAACTTGGCTTGCCTCACACGTGCCCCCTGTGGGACTCGGCCATTGGAGAAGCCTCAGAATAGTTCTATCTATCTATCTATCTATCTATCTATCTATCTATCTATCTATCTATCTATCTATCTTCCTTCACATCTTAACCTCAATAGAAGACTTCAGATGGTGGGACATCACCAGTTTACTGGTGAAACGTCAAATTGACAATACCACACCAGAGACAATTTATTAACGATGTCAAACTTTATCTAAAATTATTTAACAAACACTTAAATTATTCATCTCATTCTCAGGCCAGATGAATGCAATTTCAAACTTTATTTACATTTATTTGTTCATCTCAAGGCAAATTAACTATTTAAAAAATAAGGTTGCATAGGCAAACACATCTGCAACAGATCAGCCTGCAAAAGTGTTATATGCTTTCCTTATATTGGAGGAAATAAAAGTATCTATCTATATTTGGTTCAGTGCCATCTCACTTGTTTCTCTATATTGAAAATTTAAACGAAATTTATTAACCATATATTTTTTTCACATCAAGCCTACCAGTAAAATTCGCGCATTTTAACGTGATTTTTATTAATTGTTTCGGTTGCGTAAAAATTGATTTTAGTAAATTCAAAACTCCTCTTTTACAGTTAATTAATCAAGTAAATTTAAAACATTTTATAATTTCATCCTTTTAGCACACTGCCTTCAGCACAGTGTCAAAATCAAAAATATTGAAAATAATTTCTTGAATAAAGAATCTAATAATCTATTTTGCACACCACATGCCAGTTAATTTCCAATCGCACAATACAATACATATCTTATTAAAGTCTCATCTAAACAGAAAGTCAAAATCAAAAATATTGAAAATAATTTCTTGAATAAAGAATCTAATAATCTATTTTGCACACCACATGCCAGTTAATTTCCAATCGCACAATACAATACATATCTTATTAAAGTCTCATCTAAACAGAAAGTAAAACGTACTATACAACATGCATAAAAACATCATATTAAAAGATTACTTTCTATATATGAGTGTCTCTACTAGAGAGCTATAAGAGACGAAAAAACATGTTGTTTGTTGGTCCAGTAATTCAACGTTGGTCCATATTTTGACACCTTTGCAAATTGACATGACTCAATAGTTTGACACTTTGTTGACTCTAGTTGAGAAGACAGCATGTTTAACATGTTTAACATGTTTATAAGGTATGAAAACAAATTTATTCGAAATCTCAAGTCGGTTGGATAAATTAAGAACTCAAAACTTGAGGAACAGCACAGTCCAAAAAAAAAAAAAAAAAAAAAACCTAACACCACAGCAAAAGACTGTAACAATGGCCTGATGACCTGCATGACTTGGCACATATGGCGTGGGTTTTTTTTTTCCAGACAGCAACTCAGATATTCGTCTTTACTGAGCTTCTCCAGATTTGTTGATTTTCTAACATAGGGGAGGAACAATCTTCATTGTTCCAGAAACAACATCATGATCACTGAGACAATCTTGAGAGTGAACGTTTACAAACTGATTGGGAAGAGAAATGATAATCAAGTCCAAAGTGTTTCTCTGGTGGGAAAGTGGACTAATTGCTCGAATCCACGACCATAAAAAGGTACAAGTAAGCAATGATCAGGAAATGGCGCAATCAGAAAGATATTCCCACTCCATAAACCGAAGGCCGAAGGATTGGAAAAAACTAAAATGACACTAAAATGACACTTATGTACGTATACCAAGAAAACATATCGTAAGCCGAGTGAGCAGCTTTTCCCCAATAGGTGGCCACTCAGTCACCCGAACTGAACTAAAAAATATGAAAACGTACATAAGGCTCAAACAGCACAAAAACTCGACTCCAAAACACAAAACAATTTGAAACACAAATGAAGTATCGCCTTGGAACGATCAGTAATATAAAATCACTGGGGGACTTAAACCAGTTTAAGAGGAGACTAACCTCATCCTCAGCTTCTGTAATGGTTCTATTATACACAGATATAAACAAGAAATAAGGAAAATCATATTAAGAAAATATACATAGTTACCAACATGAAACATTTATAACGGAAAGCAGGGTGAGCAGCTATTGAAGGTAAGGTGGTCACAGTGCTAGCTTGGACAGAAAAAGAAAACTGCAGAGGGCTAAGTGAACAGCCAAATGATATTCGGGTGGCCACAAAGTCATGCAACATGCATGACATGAAACACATAATTTCAATAACCGGGATAAATCGGAACCACAACAGCAGTACCGCCTTGGAACGGTCAGTTTTAAATAACTGGGGGGGGGGGCTTAAACAGGCGCCTTACCTCACCCTTTTCTTCTGCAGTGGTTCACAACATTTAGTTAGTTGTTCGGTCCTCGTGGTGAATCTCTAACTAGTCAATGAATCGTCAAGGACAAACGAATAAATCATGATAATCACCCTGATGAATCAAAAACGAGGACTCAACAGTTTCAGTAAGCTGCCCGACGATGGAGATCCCTGGGCGCCGAATAACTTACTGAAACCCGGAGCAAAAGAAAAACAACAGTTGAACCCCGGTGGGCCAAGCAACAGACAAGAAGCTCCGGGCTCCGGCCCCAACCAAATAAATGAATAGCTTTATTTCGGGGCCATCATAGAGTCTGACGCCCGACCCACCGGCGTGCAATTAAAGAAGACAGCATAGTTATTAAACATGATTGGGTTAAAAACTAAGCATGCACACTGTCGCATAACATTCAAATTATATTCTATATGTTTGTAACGTGTTATGATTTTTCTGAACTGAAAGGAAAAATCATTCCTTCCTATAAGTTTCTTAAATTTGTAAACCAAGTCACCATAAAATTCTGGTTCCGAAAGGCCCTCACTTAAAAGCATCTTTAGCCCAACATTAAATTTAGAAATCAACTCAGAGTGTCTGCTATAAAATTTAGAAAATGTTTTTCGAAGTTTATGATACCGATAGCCCTGCTGGAGAATAAAAATAATTGTTAGATCCTTTGGAAGCAGTAAAACATTCAAAGCGACAAGATGGGCCATATTGTACAATTTCGGGTAATGAACCTTCATCAGTGACCCTTTACAAAACTGGCAGTGAAAGCCAGACATTTTTGCTGCTTTGTCTGTTAAACATAATTTATCTCGCGCATTGAAGTCCGCTACATGATTGTAGACTCTAGCAAACATAATAAGTTGCGAAATTATGGAAATGTATACACCATACGAAGCACGGCGAGGAATGTCACCATCCAAAAACGGAAAATTTACTATATCAAAATCAAAGTCATCGCGTTTATCATAAATCTTAGAAGAAACAAATCCATTTGCAATAGAAAGATGTAAATCCAAAAAGGGGGCTTCGGTATCTGTTGTGCTGGCTTTATTCAAAGTACAAGTAGGCAAAGATCAGGAAAAGGCGCAATCAGAAAAAGACTCCCACTCCAAAAACCAAGATGGGAAAAAACAAACCAACAATCAGGTACTTATACCATGAAAACATTTAGTAAGCCGAATGAGCAGCTATTTTCCCAATAGGTGGCCACTCAGTTACCTTAACTTAACTAAAAATATGCAAACATACATAAGGCGCCAACAGCACAAAAATATTTTAAACACCAAGACATAAAACAAAAAGAACCACCACAGAAGTATCGACTTGGAACGATCAGTAACACAAAGTTACTGGCGGGTTTAAATCGATTTTACACGGCCGTAACCTCACCCTCAGCTTCTGCAGTGGTTCATAACATTTAGTTAGTTCTTCGGTCCTCGTGGTGAATCTCTAACTAGTAAATGAATCATCAAGAACAAACAAATAAATCATGATAAACATCCTGATGAATCAAAAACCAGGACTCACAGATTCAGTAAGCTGCCCGACGATGGTGATCCCTGGGCGCCAAATAACTTACTAACTCAACTGTAGTTCAGGTGGATAAATTTGATTGACCATGCCGTCAAAATAATAATGTCAACCGAGATTTGACCTTCAATCCTACTCAATAGTGACCCAAATTTGTTGTGTCTATAATTGACATAGACATAATTTTGTTATGCAGCTCTCTGAACAAAACATCAAATTTCTATTGTCAAGGTTTCATCACTATGAGGTGGCCTATACCGTGTATACCAGCTTGCAACAAAATGGGCGGTTTTATCGATGATAGGCAGAGATAGTTGAAACAAAGAAAAAGAGAAAGAAAGAAATGGTATTGAGTATTATTAAAAGAAATTCAGTCAATAAAAAAGGAAAGATCAGTGTAAATGTTTTGTCACACCAGACCAGTTATTGGGCGGTGACAGTATTTGTCTGGAGCCAACAATCATTGAGCAAACCAATATAATCACCTGTCCTGTCTGGAGATTGATAGTGACGATGACTGTGATGAGGATGTGATTGAGTCGCCAAGCTTTTGTACCAATTGTTATCTTGCACCACCAGCAATGACATTGAAAAAGTGTTCGAAATGTCAGATTTCTCAGTACTGCAGTGTTTCGTGTCAGAAAGAAAATTGGGGTCAACATAAGTTTGCCTGCTCAATTGTGGCTGATCAGAGGGCATCAAAGGGGTTGTGTAAATAAGTTGTTTTATTCACAGTGCATGGATTAGTTTTAACTCTGATTTTTACTCACCAGAATTTTAACCTGTTGGATAGCCTTAGGCGATTTTACACTCTAGAAGGATTAACTGTTTTAATTCGTGTTGTGAACTGTGTTTTACTAAATGTGTTCATTTGACAGTAGTCCTAACATAACAGTTTTAAGTACTGAACTTTTACGTGTTTAAAGTTGCTTTTGATGTATTGAAGACATTTATAAACTTTGAAGGTCTTACTCGTTTTACGAGGTTCTCCTGGCAGAGGAGGGATTTACCAACAACAACGACACCCAGTTCAGTATATCGTATTCATTAAAAGTTAATTGATAAACTTGCATGACTTGATCTATTAAATGATTTAACGCTAAAAAACTTGTGTTCATTTTCTATTCTTACCTTCTTTCCTTTTGTTTTGTTCATTACGTCATTTCTAATAAAATCTTGGTGAAAAATTATATTTCTGGTTTTGATAATCAAAATTAGTCTATCGAAGTTTTTGTCAGCTATGTGTATTTTAGGAAAGGCAATTTTCAAACAAATCTGCAACTGGTCGTAATTGAAAATACTTTTTTAAAATCATTATAGGAATGAATTTTATTTTTGTTGATTTTATCGATGTGTAAACTCAGGCGAATCACTCACAAACAAAATAAGGCTTTATGAATCTGAATCTGAATGGTTTACTGGTGACACGCCAAATTGACAAAACCTCACCAGGGGGTGTGCCAGGAGGGAAATTAGTCCCTGGCTCTCACAAGACATTTCAGCAGAGGAGATCAGAGAATCAGGGAGGTCATTCCAGTCCCTGATAGTCTGTGGAAAGAAACTACTTTTGTACGCTTCTTTGCTAGCTGAAGGTATCTGAAAAGCCAAAGTGTCGATTTCTACAACTCCTATTCTTCGGGATAAGGTCATCTGTGGGCCTTTAGACCTTTGTATAGCAATATAAGTCTACCATCCTTCCTCCTTTTCTTAAGAGATTCCCATTTCAGTTGACCTAAAATGCCAGTCATGCTCCCAGTTTCAAAAACATAATTTCCAGTCACAAACCTTGCCGCACGATTATGGACCTTTTCCAGTTCTTCCTGGAGGCCATGAGTGTGAGGGTCCCAAACTGAGCTTCCATATTCCAAGACTGGCCGCACCAGTCCTTTACAAGCTGCTTCTTTCACATCTGGGGGACAAGAATACAAATATCTCCTC
This sequence comes from Rugalucina vietnamica, assembly GCA_964017185.1. NCBI lineage: Eukaryota > Metazoa > Mollusca > Bivalvia > Lucinida > Lucinidae > Rugalucina > Rugalucina vietnamica. Next base: position 35,375,117 of record OZ024876.1, read on the forward strand.
AAGAATCCGAGAGTTAGCCTTTGTACAAACATTGGAAATATGAGTATTCCATTTCAAATCATTTGTGATAGTTACACCCAGGTATTTTATGTTTTCAACGTTTTCCAGTACAGTGCCCTCAAGGATGTAGTTAGCCTGTATCTTACTAGACCGTTTATTTGTCAGCTGCATCATGTTGCATTTGACGAGTTGAAATCTCATTCCCCATTTCCTAGCCCATCTGCCTAAACGATCAATGTCTCTCTGAAGTTTCAATGTATGCTCTTCATTCTTAATTTCACAATGGCAAACACAATCATCAGCAAAGAGTCTTATTTCAGATTCGATGTCTGCTGAGATGTCATTTATATACAAGGAAAACAGCAAGGGGCCGAGAACGGTGCCCTGAGGGACACCCGACACAACTGGAGCCCAATCCGATTTAATACCATTTACCACTACCTGTTGTTGTCTGAAACAAAGGAAAGCATTTATCCAATTCAGTGTTGTTCCACCTATTCCATAGCTAAACAATTTGCTTTAAAGGAGTTCATGGGGAGGAGTATCGAAAGCCTTTTCAAAATCCAGTATAAAAGTGTCAACCTGACCTTTTTTGTCTAAGATTTTGCCCAATCATTAAAATCACCGTAGTCATCTGAGTTTCACAGCTATGCCATTTCCTAAATGCGTGTTGCCTGTCTGACAGGAGTTCATGTTCATCAAGATGGGCCATAATATTTGAGCATACAATATGTTCAAGAAGCTTACAAGGAATGCATGTCAAAGAAACAGGGTGGTAATTGCGGGCAAGAGACCTGTCGCCCTTCTTAAACAGGGGGCAAATATTAGCAAGAGACCATTCTTTAGGAATTTCACTTGTATCAATTGACTGCTGGAAGAGATGGGCGAATACCGGACCTAATTCCATTGCCAGTTCCTTTAGGACTCTGGGATGAAGCTCACCAGGCCCTAAGGCTTTAGACGGGTTAAGACCTTTAAGAATTTTGGTCATCCCTTCCTTTGTGACCACAATATCATGCATGAACGGGGCAGATCTATCCAGAAGAGGGACCTGTTTGTATTCACTTTTAGTGAAAACATCCGAGAACTGACCATTAAATTCTTCCGCCTTCTCAAATTCGGATTGTGCAATTCCACTTCCATTCCTCTTTTTCAACGGGGGAATACCTTGGGTATCTTTTTCTGACTGTTTATGTACCTGTAAACGTCTCTAGGATTAGCCTTAACATCTCCTACCAAGTTGGTCACGTAAAGATCATGCTGCTTCCTGATATCAGCTTTGATTTCTTTTCGTAAAGATTCAAATTTAGATCTAAGTTTTGCACTACCACACTTTTTAGCTTTTGCATGAGTTGCATTTTTTCTGCGAATCTTCCTTCTTATTTCAGGTGTTATCCAAGGGACAGAGGAAACTGAGCAACTAGTTTTAAGGGGATATGTTTATCTGCCGATTCCTGAATAAACGATGTAATGAGATTGAAATTTTCTTGGACCGACCGAGTATCTGAGTAACCGTTGAAGTATCTTTCCTTTGCAAATTTGAGTGTTTCTGCTCTCATAGATTCATAATCACCTTTCTGATAACGATACACTTTTCTACTAGGTTTCTTTATAGGAGGGATAGCAATTTTCAATGTGCCAGAAATAATGTCATGATAACTGAGCTTGTCCGGGGAATGAATGTCTACAAACTGACCAGGAAGAGAGGTCAAAATTAAGTCCAAAGTATTTCTTTCTCTGGTGGGGAAATTGACTAATTGTTCAAAACCATGGTCATTCATGATATCTATCAAAATTTTACCCTCTGTCTGACTCAATGAAGACCCAGATTTGTTGAGTCTGTCCGGCCATCTTTTCTAAAGATAAAATCACCTAAAACGTGAATTAAGGGGGGGGGGTGTTGCCTTTATTAATATTTTTGATTTTGTCAAGCTGTTCTCTAAATAAATTGTCAAACTTTTTCAGGGAATTCAATAAATCTTTTCCATTGTCCGATACTGGTAAATGAACATCGACAGGTGGTCGATACCAGCTAGCCACAAAGTGAGTTTTCTTATTTACAAAAATGTTTGTGAGTGATTCACCTGAGTTTACACATCGATAAACAACAAAAATAATAATTCAATCCTTATAATTCCAACTTTGTCTCATTACTCTCTCTACATTGATTTAATTTTTTACAGCCAGCGGAAGGAAAATAGAGCAAACGGATCTTCATGAGGCAGCCATCTTGAAAATTTCCAAAGCATAGAACTCACTTCTCGCAATTAATAGAAGCTATAACTGGCTTGCTAAAAGCTAAAGGCTGGCTGTAAAAGCGGGAGCTTTAAAACATCTCCCCTTCTTCGGGTCAAGTCGGCCCGGGTCAGCTTGGCCGGGTCAACTCGGCCGAGTCAACGCCTGATATATTGTATACGAGTTTTTGTTTGCTGCTAGCAGTAATACGACATTGAAGGGCTGTTCAGATATTTCTTTTTATTGTTTGCTGACTTTCATTTGTATCTCCTTTGAACGATGGATTTTAATATACGGGTTTCCTCTGATTTTAGCATTGCTGCGGTTGGGTGTTCCCTATCTTTACTGAAATAACAAATAATAAATAATTGTGAGCACCTTTGAATTAATCAAAATGATATTTTCGCCAATTAATTTTACTTCTGAAATGTATTTTTGATCATTGCCTACGTTTCCCTTTATCAAAGTCGGTACTTTCTCCCTTTGAATGTTTTACTGCTTCCAAAGGATCAAACTTTTAAATTTTATTAATTATTTATTATCTAATAATTTAGTTACCATACGCCCTTCCTGTATACTCTAATATGTATTTTTAAAAATTCTCCATAGCTGAAATATTTCTTTATATCTTATCATACCCAAAATCACATTACTTACACAAATTATATCCCATTCTGCCAAAGAGATATATACAGGTCGAGCTATACTTGGAAAGTGAACAGGCCGAGTTGACCCGGCCGAGTTGACCCAAGGACGAGTCGGTCCAGGCAAATCCCGGATTAAGACAACTCGGCCCAATTCATAAGACAACTCGGCCCAGTTCAAAAGACAACTCGGCCCAGTATTTTTGGTTTGGTTTAGTCAGTTTTGCTGATGCCTTTCTGAACTGAAAAGTTTCAGTAGTAATTAAAAATGGTCGTGCGGACCAACAAGAAAATAGAAGGGTTAAAGTAGTACTCTAAAGACTGCACATTGAACGCATACGAGTCTTGTTTCTAGACTAAATTATCTATTGGCTTAGCAGGCTTGCTAATCATAATTTGTCTTTGCATGTTCAAACGAATTTCTTTCGTCGAAGACTCAAGTCAAATATTTGCCGTTATAATTTTGGATGGCATAATTTCACCATTAGAACCTGACATTTAATTACGATTTATATTTTGCGTAATCTGTTACTTGTATCTACGACACAAAAGGTATTCATTTATTGTTACGTTGCTTCAATTAATATTCTGAATGGGAATTTGAATCCATGGTTATAACATACTGGCCCAGTCAATACGGAAACTTGCCCATGCAATAAACAAAACAAAATACACACACACACACGCACACACACACACATACACACACACACACACACACACAAATGAGCTTTAAAATTTAAAATTTTCAGCTGAAAAATGTTGATATTTTTCTTATTTTTTGCTCCAAATATACATGTTAATTGTGGGTTAACGTTTTAACCATCTCGCCGAGGCGGTTCTAACGAGTACCCACACTGTGTTTTGGAGCAAAAATATGAAAAATGGGTTTACCCCATACATACCCCAGTTTTGATTCGGGTGAATTAATGATTGCCAATTAATCTGTTCATTCTTATGACAGTTGATGATGATAATTATTCCAAAGCCAAGCAATAAAGCTATTCGCTTCTTTACTTTTAGGATGCTAAGGAATTTTTATGTTTTAATTGTATTGTGAATAATGGATAATGGAAAGAAGACAGAAGACCGATTAAAAGACTGGTGAGTATTTCTATAGCAATCCTCATTTGGGCCGAGTTGTCTTTTGAACTGGGCCGAGTTGTCTTATGAATTTGGCCGAGTTGTCTTAATCCGAGATTTGCCTTGGCCGAGTTGTCTAAGGCCGAGTTTGTCTTTGGGCCGAATTGACCCGCTTCCGAACCCGGCACGAATATTGTGTCAATAGTCTGGAATGGTGGAACAGGCTGAATTTTTTTTTACGCTGTTACATTCAAGTAGGTGTGTATTTCCAGTGATTAATCTACCTTTTGATCTGGCTGAGTCAAATTGACTCACTGAGTTTGAAATTGTGTGTCAAATTCCAAAAGATTGAGTCATTGGTTGCCATTAAAAGCTGCAACCCAGCTGGTTCGATCAGTTCACTGGCTACTGACCTGTATTACTAAAGCCTTTAGTAAAGGAAACTTATGTCTCGGTGTCCGGTACCGGAAGAATTAGGCTAGAGTCTCCGCGTCCGGCACCGGATCCCGAGCCTATCCTCACTGAAATGGCTCGGTGCCCGGCACTACATTTTTCTTATGTTTCTTTATGCCGCGAACGGAGTGATATGTTGCTTCGTAGAACTTGATAGCTGGGTTCAAAGTTTTGTTCGGGCATCTAGCCGCTGATGCCTCTACCATTCGCGAATCTCTTCTATAGAACCTCGAAGGAAGATCACCGGAGAAGAATGTAGGTCACGTGATCAGGTGATTGCCAATTCGCGGACGATACAAGATTTGGGTGAGATTTCATTTGATCCCGCCATTTGTATACGAACAGTTAAGCTAAAATCTTGTTGAATTTTATCACATGGAGTCTGATTATTTTTAGCGTAAAAACTTAATATTTTTATGAGAAATGAAAGAAAAAGTGTTTATTGTATAGACGATTTGCTTTTAAAGGTATATTCAATGCATTATCTAGTGTATTTTTTGGTCAATGATGAAGGACTTCTTCGCGGTCCATAGGACTTTTTCCAAAATGGCGGAAAGGTCGGATTTCATGCCCCAATTGTGCACCGAACTTCGGCTAAACGAAGCGTCTTAAGTTTTTGATACTCTCAAATATTTGAAGCTTGTATGTTGTAGAAGTTTGGAAACTATTTGATTTATCGGCGTACTGCGCAAGTTGCCTGTAATAATGAGCTAAAAGTAGGCAAAATGGCGGAAAATCGCCTTTTTTGATTATTTTTGCGTAGCCAAATTGCGTCGGGTAAAGCATTCGAAACATGACACATGCACTTAATTTCACACTTTTATCATAAAGTACAGATATTTTCCCACATAAGTAAGTATGTTTCAAATGAGAAAGTCGAAAATTACATGCTGTCCCAGTGCCACAAAGATCGTGATTTTTTTTTTATTATTTTCAGTACTTGTATACTTCATGATATGGAAATGATAAGAGATACATTTTTATTCAATTTTCACACCTTTTTCTGATTAACAGCTCATTTGGTGTCAAAATGGGTACTTGTCATTGTGTAATTTTCAACGTTTGCCACTGCAGTTAAGTGACAATAAACAAGGGATTAAAGCAATCAACAACTGTGGAAGTCATGATCATAAATTTTGTCAAATTCGTTTCTGCAGAGCAGAAACAAAAAGTCTTGTAACTTCCTAAGTTTTTGTCCGATTTTGACAAACTTTTTACCAAAATAAAGGGCACATAATGAAGATTCGGAAAAGAGGCATGGCGCTGGGAAAAAGGGCATGGCGCTATAGTTTCATCGTCCCAATCAAGAAAATCATCATTTCCGTATGACATTATGACACAAAATGAAATGCGTACGCGACTACATGTACTTTTTTACATTTGCTTATTTTGGCCTTTCTGTTTCATCATGATAAAAGGGAGTTTTCTAGGATTAACGGACTATTTAAAGTAATTAAGTAAATTAATTTGTGAATTTAAATTATCGTTGTTGCGGCGATGTTAATTCCCAATTAAGACCAACTAGCGTTATGCACCGGTGGAAAAAACACTCTATCAAAACATGAGTGATGTACATTGTGTCGCATTTTGTCTGCTTAATCTGTATAATAATAATTATTATAATGTTTGCCAAGAGAAGAAATGAAACCCATACATGTTTGAAGTAATCAAACTGAATTAATGTATAAGTAAACTGAGGTATAAACGCGAGAGTTAGCGCAGCGGTTTCTTACCATTCGCCACCCACATTTTTTAGCAACCCTATCGTGTTTGGTATCAGATTGTAGCAAAACTATGACTGCGATGCAATTCGTATGTTTATTTCAATTTTCCATAATCGTCTGACGATGTAAAAACGAAGGAAAATGTTGCAATAAACAGGCTTATCAATTTTTTTTCTTATAGCGACCGATTATTATCTGAGTCATTGCTTCATTTACCTGGATTTTGACTCGACAACGCATAGGTAATTTTTCCGATAATGGACTATTGTAGTTGCGTCTCCGGTACATATTGCTTCGAGATAGAACTGAATATACTCAGTGTTCTGGTAGCATTCTTTGAAACTTTCGAAAGCCAAGAAACTATCACATTGTTGTAAGACGTGAGGCATGATTGCAATATGACGGACTACATAATTTATTTTAGCATTGCACATCTTAATGGACGGATTGTTTTCTAATTTACGTAATTATATTGGGTTTTTATGCATTACTTGAGAAAGGTCGTTTGTTGTAGCAGACACCAAAGGAACAAAAGAGGCGCGCAATTCGCGGTTTGCTGCTGAGAAGAGGCTAATTGGCATCGTTTAAGGCAAGGTTAAATACATGGGCTTAAATAACTTATTTGATAGATAATTATATTTAATAAAAAAATACAAGAAAATATAATATTTTTATTCAACAACCACAATGCAACATGATATTGAATTCGTTACAGTTTCATCTTTACACAAGACAAACAAATTAAGTGTTACATCCCCTTTTCAAAATGGCGGAAAACAAATGAAAAAAAAAAAAAAAATTATTCAAACTTTATTTATAGTAATCAAATTATTTGTACTTTTTACTACTTACAATCTAGAAACTGGCATGAAAAATGTAGTGCCGGACACAGAGCCATTCCAGTGAGGATAGGCTCGATGCGGAGACTAGCCTAATTCTTCCAGTACCAGACGCCGAGACACTTCCATTACTAAATGCACTCTCTGTCAATTTAAAAGTAAAACAGGTATTACTAAGAATCTATATTATATAGATAATATCTATATAATATAGATTCTTGAACCACTGGCTACTGACACTAACTGACCATTACTAAATGCACTGTCTGTCAATTTAAAAGTAAAACAGGTAAGAATCTATATTATGATGGTACCTTCAAAATTCAGTGTATTTAATGTTTAATTGCAATGTACAGCTCTCTCTAAAATCTCGCGTTCATTACAGTTCTTGCACACATGCAGTGACACATGCTGCACCAAAACAGAATTGAGATATTGTTCACTTTCATGTGTCTGTCAACATAAGTATCCTTGGTTAGAATCAACTAAGACTAATTTCCCTCCTGGCGCACCCCCTGGTGAGGTATTGCCAATGTGGCGTGTCACCAGTAAACCATTCAGATTCAGATTCAAAATCACTAAGGTAAGATTTTCAGCCAGATGAAAAGTCCCTTCTAATTCGGTGTAGTAGTAAACAAAGATCAAAATAAAATTTTCCAGTGGTGCTAGAACAACTTATTTTCAGCAATTTGTAGAGCTGGATATCCCTTAAGTACTCCTGGTAATTAGAATTATCTATCCTGTCTGGTTTGTGTTTGGGATGACTTTAATTTCAGGGACTACATTTTATTAGCTCACCTGAGCCGAAGGCTCATGGGGAGCCTATAGTATGGTAGTCGAGCCGGCATCCGTCCGTGCGTGCGTCCGTTCACATTTTCAAAGATCTTCTTCTCTGAAACTGCTTGGCCGATCAAAGCCAAATTTTATGTGGAGCATCCATGGGTAGGGGGAATGAAAGTTTGTGTTTTTTTTTATCTTGATCTGATAAGAACTCTGGTTGCTATGGCAACTTGAAGTTTCCATTGACTTGTATGGAGAAAAAGTGGAAATTGGCATTTTCCGTTGTCAGGTTGGGGATATTTGAATTTTGTTTTTACATAAATGTTTATTTAGTAGTCCTCCACATTTAAGGCAACTTTTGTAAAAATCACTTAATTCGTTTTGTTGCTATAGCAACATAAAGGGTAAATTTTCGAAAAAAATATTCAAAAATCTTCTTCTCAGAAGCCGTATGGGGGATGAAGCTGATATTTAGCATACATGCTTATGACATTAGTCTGTACAAAGTTTGTTTTTTTTATTGTCTTTGTCCTACTACTTTGGTTGCTATGGTAACTAGAAGTTTCCATTGACTTATAAGGCAAAAAGTGGAAAGGGGGGGTCTCACGCTATATGAAATTTACATAGGGTTCTGCCCACGCACCGATTTTTATAATATTATGCATATTGCTTGTTTGGTGCATGGCCACTTTATTAGTAATATAGATTTTCTTTTAACTACTTAAAATTTTTAAATACAACATTTTGTTCTAGAGGGGGTCTGAATATAGGTGTATGTATGGTTAAAGTCGCCCATAACCGTCATAATAGCCTCTTCCTAGTTCTGTTTGTAAAATAATCTAGAATAACCACCCATCAATTTGGTTTTGCATAATTTTTGATAGCTATAATATTGAATTCAGCTGATTATCATTTGTTTTGCAGATGACCCCAAATTTTAGCTCCATAATGGTGTAACCACATGTTTGATTCTCAATATTAACATGTTCCAGGCTTTGTCAACCTATAATTTTAACCTCAAATTAGGCTACACATATATAGATTATATGCTAAAAATTTCGTAAAATTTGAAGACCGGTAACATCTTTTTCTAGAACATTGAATGATACATGTCAGAATTGTGAAAAACATAAAATTAATTATGATTTATCCTATTATGAGTATGTTATGTTATTAACATGTTACAAAGCAAACTTTTTGTTAATAATTTTCCGGCTAAACATTTTTGTGTCTTGCATGACCATCAACGCTATTATATATATTTTGAATATTGATTTTAGTGAGAAAATTGCACCCTGTCTTGGACCTTATAAAGCATATCTGCCCATTATTTTTAGTTTTCATAATTAGATTTTAGAACATGATTCTATCTATTAGTTAGCCATTTTCTATAGTTTATTTGTGTTTATGATGCAATTGTCTAGGTTTTTTACTGTTTTGATTATTATTTTTAAAAAATGAAGTTGTTTAGGTATTAATTAATTTATTGAACTTATACAGCTATGTTGTTGATTTCTACATTCTGTGATTCACGTCATATGGAAAACCTAAGGGATTTAGCATTTTTATGAAATAAACATGATGAGGCTATGGGCAGTTCATTTCCTGCTGATTATATCAGGACTTCAGAAAAAAAACACCCCATCCACCCAAGTATATAATGAAGCAAAACCAATAGGATGAAGAAAGAAAACGAAATATCAATACCGGGGTAGATAAAATTATATGATACGTTACTAACAAGATTATTTTTTTTTTTTTTTTTTTTTTTTATTTTTTTTGATTATTTATTAAAATAAACCCATGAACATTTATGGATTGATTCATAAATGTGTTAAAAACCTTGAGATTTATAAACATCAAGTTTGGATATTTATCTGAGTTATTCATTTCAAAAATAGGAAAAAGAACCACATTTAATTGGTAGAAAGCTTGTCAATAATGGATATGTTTAATGAAGAATTAAAATAAGTCTGATATTTAAAGTGAAAGCTATACCTGAGCATCACATCTGAACACTTACAAAGAGAAAAGCCTGTCACATAGCTGAATTATGCACTTACCGGTACTGGATAAGTATAAAGATAATAGTGATCCAAAAGTTAGAAAGTGCCACTGTATTTGGTATTCTTTTCAATCTTTTAACTAAAGTTGGCATCAGCAACAATTAAATAAGTAAAGTTATGAATAAGTAATCGTATAAACGACAATACAAAGATGGTTAAACAAATGGAGGAATCAGTCAAATGTCTATTACCATTACGGTGGTCAATCACAAATTAAATGAATGTTACTCAAGTTAAGAATTATCCAAATACATCTAAACCTAAAGAAATATTAAGTGATGAAATTACAGAAACAAAAACATTTCATTAATATACTTCAACCTGAAAATGTTTGCTGATCATTTGTATGAAAAATTGATAATACCTTTGAGGTAGGTCACAATAAAATATGTGAAATTGCCATATCAAATAACCATTTTTATATTAGGAATTAATATTATTTATGAAATTTTTCATTTCCAATGATAAAATTATGGAATAACATGATTTTAGACGAAAAAACAGCTAAAAACATTAAAATCCATTTTTGTCAAAAATAGACCAACATGTATATCATGTACATTTCAACGGTGTTACCGGTTTTGAAAATTTATAAAACTTTACCAGCATGAAGAGGGTACCGCTGGCCAACTTTATTGACAATATCATAGGTTGACAAGCACTGGAACATATCAAAATATGAGACACAATTTGTCATTTTCAAAAATATTTTTGATAAAATTTTGACAATTTCAAGTTTAAGTTTCCATAAAAAGTCTATCTGTTTATCTATTTAAGCCAAAATGGTATCAAAGTCACCCATGTGGAGTCCTTTTTGAATTCCAGTTTTAATTGAATTAATAAAAGTTGAATAAGGGATAACATATAGGCAAAGTATAACGCAGGTATGGTCACAAAGGTGGAGTAAGTCAGGGTGCTATTCTGAGACCTAAAAATGTTTTTCAAAACAAATAAATGCATTTTTACAGGTCTTAGAATGAAGGCATTTACCATGCAAAGCAAGAACAAAATTGGTGCATGGGCGCATATGAGACCCCCCCTTTGCAATTTCTGCCGTTCCATTGAGGATATTGAAATTTTGTTTTTAGCTCGCCTCGCCTGTACGAAGTACAGTAAGAGCTATTGCAGTCACATCGGCGTTGGCGTTAGCGTCGGCGTCGGCGTTGCTCAAAATGTTAAAGTTTTTGGTTAAAGTATTTATGAGTCTATATCTCTTGAAGTTGTGGATGGATCAAGTTGATACTTTGCATGTTGGTAGATATTGGTCTGAAGTTTTATGCTGTACCATCATGACCCACCTGGGTGACCTTGAGGTCAAGGTCACAGACTTAGAAATTTTTTGTTAAAGTTTTTGGTTAAAGTTTTTATAAGTCTATATCTCTTGAAGTTGTTGATGGAACAGGTTGATACTTTGCATGTTGGTAGATATTGGTCTTATTGGTTTTATGCTGTACCATCATGACCCACCTGGGTGACCTTGAGTTCAAGGTCATAGACTTTGAAATTTTATGTTAAAGCTTTTGCTTAAAGTGTTTTGAACTGTATATTGCTGGAACAGATGGATGGATCTAGTTGATACTTTGCTGTTAGATATTATTCTTTTATTATGCTGTAGCATCTTGACTCACCTGTGGTCAAGGTCACAGACTTAGATTTTAGGTTATAAGTCTATATCAAATATGTAGATGGATCAAGTTGAACTTAGCATGTTGGTAGATATTGGTCTGAAGTTTTATGCTGTACCATCATGACCCACCTGAGTGACATTGAGGTCAATGTCTTTGGTCATAGATTTAATAGATTTAGTGGCAAAGCTTAAGTCAGGCGAGCTACGCTGTCCTGCGACAGCTCTTATTACATAAATGTTTATTGAGTAGTCCTCCCCGTTTTAGGCAACTTTTGTCAAAATCGCTTTATTCGTTTGGTTGCTATAGCAACGTAAAGGGTAAATTTTCGAAAAAAATATTCAAAAATCTTCTTCTCAGAAGCTGTAAGGTGGATGAAGCTGAAACTTTGCATACATGCTTATGATATTAGCCTCTACAAAGTTTGTGTTTTTAGCTCGACTGCACGAAGTGCATAGAGCTATTGCAGTCACCTCGGTCGTCCACGTTCCCGTTCCCGTTCCCGTGCGCGTGCGCGTGCGCGTGCACGTCACACTTGCGTTAAAGTTTTCTAGAAGTCCATATCTTGACAACCACTCATCAGAAAGCATTCATACTTGGACCATAGATACCCTGTAGGGTTAGCTTTCATTCCATGGCATCGGGCCCCTGGGTCCAGGCCAGGGGGTGGGGCTGGAGGTTAAAATCTAGAACACCTTCAAAAATGGCAATTCTTGTGTTAAAGTTTTCTAGAAGTCCATATCTTGACAACCACTCATCAGAAAGCATTGATACTTGGGCCATTGACACCCTGTAGGGTCGGCTTTCATTCCATGGCATCAGATCCCTGGGTCCATGCCAGGGGGTGGGGCTAGAGGTTAAAATCTAGAACACCATTAATAATAATGGCTTTTCTGTGATATAGTATTCTAGAAGTCTATATCTTGAAAACTTTTTATCAGAGGGCTTTCATACTCGGACCATAGGTACCCTGTAGGGTTGAGTTTCATTTAATGGCATCGGGTCTCTCGGTCCATGCCTGGGGGGAGGGGGTAGAGGTTAAAAACTAGAACACTGTCAAAAATAGATGTACTGCTGTGTAACTTTTACAAGGAGTCCATATCTTGACAACAACTTATCATAAAGCATTCATACTTCATACACTTTAGGTTCCATGACATCGGACCTCTGGGTCGGAGTCAGGGGGGCGGGGCTAGAGGTCAAAATCTAGAACTCCCCAATTTTTTTTCTTTTTATTTCTTAATAGAAACAACTTAGGAAGATGGTTGGTCATTCATCTTTTGACTTTATGACACTGACTTGTGTGTCATGACGGTAAGGGTCGGTTGACCTACTTTCCATGGTTCAGTGATTTTGCCTTATATCTTGACATTCAATTAGTATATTTTCTTACTTCTTTCAGATTATGAGTTAGTACGACCAGGCCTTTGACCCCGATATACTTATAGGTCACTGTGACCTAATTTCACGGTTCAGTGATTTTGCCTTATATCTTGACACTCAATTAGTATATTTTCATACTTTTTTCAGATTATGAGTGAGTATGACCAGACCTTTGACCCCAATATACTTATAGGTCACTGTGACCTAATTTCACGGTTCATTGATTTTGCCTTATATCTCAGTTCTCAAATGGTTTATGAACAAACTTCTTTCAAAGTATGTTTGCGTATGACAAGACCTTTGACCCTGAATTAGTCCTAGGTCACTGTGACCTAATTTCACGGTTCAGTGATTTTACCTTATATCTTGACACTCATTTAGTATATTTTCATACTTTTTTCAGATTATGAGTGAGTATGACCAGACCTTTGACCCCAATATACTTATAGGTCACTGTGACCTAATTTCACGGTTCAGTGATTTTGCCTTATATCTCGATACTCAAATGGTTTATGAACAAACTTCTTTCAAAGTATGTTTGCGTATGACAAGACCTTTGACCCTGAAGTAGTCCTAGGTCTCTGTGACCTAATTTCACGGTTCAGTGATTTTGCCTTATATCTTGACACTCAATTAGAATATTTTCATACTTTTTTCAGATTATGAGTGAGTATGACCAGACCTTTGACCCCAATATACTTATAGGTCACTGTGACCTAATTTCACGGTTCAGTGACTTTGCCTTATATCTCGGCACTTAAGTAGTTTATGAACAAACTTCTTTCACACTATGTTTGCGTATGACAAGACCTTTGACCCTAAAGTAGTCCTAGGTCAATATGACCTAATTTCACAGTTCAGTGATTTTCCTTTATATCTCGGCACTCAATTGGTATATGAACATATTTCTTTCACGATATGTATGAGTATGACAAGACCTTTGACCGTAAAGTATTCCTGGGTCACTGTGACCTAATTTCATGGTTCAGTGATTTTGCTTTATATCTCAACACTCTGTTGGTATTTTTCATACTTCTGATTATGAATGAGTATGACCAGACCTTGAACCCAAACATACTTATAGGTCACTATGACCTAATTTCATGGTTCAGTGATTTTGCTTTATATCTCAACACTGAATGGGTATATGATCAGATTTCTTTCACATTATGAGTAAGTAGACCTTTGAGGCTTTGACCCTGAAATACTTATAGGTCAGTGTGACCTTATTTCACGGTTCAGTGATTTTGCCTTGTGTCTTGGCACTCAGTTGGTATATGAACACACTTCTTTCACAATATGAGTGAGACCTTTAAATCTTAGGTAGTTATAGTTAACTTTCATGGTTCAGTGATTTTGCCTTATTGCATCAAGGCAAAAAGATGTATGAGCATAATGCTTTGGGTTACTAGTCGGGTTTGGCCTTATGTTTGACAAAGGTCAGAAGCAGTCGAGCACGCTGTCCTGCGACAGCTCTTATTTATTGTCCTTTTAGTGTCCCGAGACACTTCCATTACTAAATGCACTCTCTGTCAATTTAAAAGTAAAACAGGTATTACTAAGAATCTATATTATATAGATAATATCTATATAATATAGATTCTTGAACCACTGGCTACTGACACTAACTGACCATTACTAAATGCACTGTCTGTCAATTTAAAAGTAAAACAGGTAAGAATCTATATTATGATGGTACCTTCGAAATTCAGTGTATTTAATCTTTAGTTGCAATGTACAGCTCTCTCTAAAATCTCGCGTTCATTACAGTTCTTGCACACATGCAGTGACACATGCTGCACCAAAACAGAATTGAGATATTGTTCACTTTCATGTGTCTGTCATCATAAGTATCCTTGGTTAGAATCAACTAAGACTAATTTCCCTCCTGGCGCACCCCCTGGTGAGGTATTGTCAATGTGGCGTGTCACCAGTAAACCTTTCAGATTCAGATTCAAAATCACTAAGGTAGGATTTTCAGCCAGATGAAAAGTCCCTTCTAATTCGGTGTAGTAGTAAACAAAGATCAAAATAAAAGGATCTTTGACAGTGGTAATGGGAGTCACAATGTATAGCTGCCCTGTATTTCGAAAAATGTAAAAGTTGGTAAAATGCTTCAACCAGCACACATAAGTTCACTGTCAGTCCATATTTTAGCATATTGGACTTTGGTCCCCATTTCGATACATGTGTCGCTTATTTTTGGGCTAAAACAGCTACTTTTTGTATAGAACATATAGGAAAACAGAAAACTATTTTTTGAACATTGTTCCCCCCAAATTACCAACAAATCCTTTTGCATGGTGATAGGGCATCATAAAATACATATTATATTTGAATGGCTTGTTGGTAATCGGGGTGGAACAATGTTGCCCAGTCAAAAATGTAACCTAAAAACTAAGTACATGTATATAAAATGACCCCCTCATCCAAGCGTTCGTGATGGATGAGGGGCATTATTGGAGCAAGCCTGAGGCTTGAGCATGTAACAACAGCATTTCACTGCAAATGTACTACAAGACGCTCTTTAAAAACGAACAGTGACTGTACCTAATACATATGTACAGTACCTGTACCTGAGACCACAGGTATATATAGCACTGAAATCAATACCTGATCAATTTTTAAAACACAAACATTTTTTGATGCCTGGTTTCCCCAAACAAAGGGAGGGAATCCCCATATTACATTCAGAATTAAAGGGAGGGTTGTTACATGCTCAAGCCTCAGGCTTGCTCCAATAATGCCCCTCATCCATCACGAACGCTTGGATGAGGGGGTCATTATTTTCGCCAGCCCTCAGCATATCGCATGTAACAACAGCATCTTTAAATCCAGGCAACAAAAAATTTTTAGAAATCAATAAATATCATTTAAACCTTTTAATGAAACCCACATATATACATTATAATGAACTCATAACAGCATCAGAAAAACTCACATCTTTCACTGTTTCTCTAAAATAAAACTTAAAGAAATTTTTCGCCGACAACCAATCCGCAGTCTTTAGAATGTCATTCAAAGAACAACCCTTCGACAAAGCTGCTGACGTTGCAGCAGAACGATAAGAATGCGCTTTAAAAGTATTTGTATCTATACCCGACAAAGACAAAACTTCTTTGAGCCATCTGGCAATTGTGCTCGAAGTAACAGGCATGAATGAAACGTATGAAACTAGCAATTGTCTAGATTTTCTGTGTTTCCTAGTTCTGTTAATATACTTAATTAAAGTATGCATAGCACACAACGCCTCATTTTCATAATGATTGAGAGTCAAAGTGAAATTCTTTCCTAACTTGGAAGTTTTGAGTAATTCCTTAAAATGAAAAACAACTTTAGACTCCAAAACATTCATATGATCTAAGTTCATCGAAACAAGAGTTTGAGCTCTGGGTGCCGTAGACAATGCAATAAGAGCAGTCAATTTTAAAGTCAACATCTTCATAGATAACCCATCTAATGGAAATAAAGAACTTAGATATGAAAGTACTTTTGAGACATCCCATGTACAACTATAGCGGGGTTTAGGTGGATTAACATGAAACAGTCCTTTCATAAATCTAGTAATCAAACAAGCATTGATGCACCATGAATTGTCAAAAAACTGTAAAGTTTGTAATAACATTGACTTGTGTGTGTTGATCACTGAATATGACTTACCTTCTAGCCGAAGGAAATCTAAATAAGATATAACTACCGCTTGAGTTGTATCAAAGGGACTGCAACGTCTCCGTAGACACCAAATATACCACTTGTCCCAGGCTGAGGCATATTGCTTTCTAGTTCCTTTCTTCCATGAGCTGATGATGATCTCAGAAGCTGACTCTGAAATTCCGCTACTCTTAAGCTGTCTCCTGATAGCAGCACAGCGACCATCCTCATCTTTTTTGCCAAAGGATGAACCTGATTGTTGTGGGGTAACGTCAGTAAATCTCTGTGACGAGGTAATCTAATAGGTAAAGATACCAGATTAGAAACAATCAATGGAAACCAAATCTGAGATCTCCAATGAGGAATAATCATTAAAGCTTTCTGAACTTTGTCAGTAATGATTTTTGTGACCACTTTGCCCACTAAATTGAAGGGACAAAAGATATATGGTAAAAATTCATGCCATGAAAAAGAAAAAGCATCATTTCTATATGCACCAACCTCAGGAAACCATGAAACAAAAGTATCTAACTGTTTGTTTAGTCGGCTAGCAAATAAATCCACATCAGGTACAAAACACTGTCTACACAACCTGTCAAAAATCTGCCTCTTCAACATCCACTCCGTGGAATCCGAGAAATGTCTACTTAAAAAATCAGCTCGTAAATTTGAGGCTCCCGCAATATGGACTGCTGAAATAAATATGTTTCGTGATAAACACCAATGCCAAATTTCACTCGCTAGATAATCCATGTCAGGGGAGGTTATTCCACCTAAATCTCTGATATATTTTACAGCAGAAACGTTATCACACTGAATTTCAATATGTTTATTTCTTACATCAGCATAAAGTGACTGCAAAGCAAAATATATGGCCTTAAGCTCTAAGTAATTGATAGAAAATACCAGTTCTTGCTCCGACCATCTGCCATTTGTTGATTTACCTGTGGAAACATCATAAGCACCCCATCCTAGAAAAGAAGCATCACTTCTGCAAGTAATAGAAACATTATCCGGACGAATTCTTTTACCATTTTTCTTGTCCACATTGTCTTTCCACCATTGCAATTCTTCTCTGCTTCTGACTGACAGATTCACAGAGTTCTCGAAGTTCCAGGTACCATCAAGTGCTATAATCTTATCCCTTTCAAGACTTCTGTAATGGAGAGGTCCTTCAAAAACAGCATAAAAAGCATTCAATACAAGTCCAATAAAGGATGCTAATAACCGTGCAGAAATGATCTCCTGCTCAAGCAAAAAATGTGCTAAATTCTTGATTTTCTTAACCTTTTCCTCTGGTAAAATCACCAAAAACTTCTCAGAATCTATAATAAAACCGAAAAAAGTGATTCTCTCAACAGGATATAACACAGACTTTTTCTTGTTGATAGTAAACCCTAGAGATTCCAAAACACTAACCATAGTCTCGGTATTGTTAAGACACACTTGAAAATTTCTGTCCATGTTCAAAGAATCATCAATATAGTAAGCACAACGGATGCACTGTTGTCTGAACCAAGCGTAAATAGGTTTTAAAATTTTAGTAAAAACTTTTGGCGCACTGGCTAATCCAAAAGGTAAAACGACAAATTCGTACAATTGGCCGTCCCATATGAATTTGAGAAATTTGAAAAAACCTGGATTAATCGGACAAGACAGATAAGCTTCTTGCAAGTCGATACTCGTGAAAAAATCACCTTCTTGAATCAAATCCAGTATCAGTTTAAAAGTTTCTTGTTTAAAATGTTCATATTTAATGAAAAAATTCAAATATCTCAAATTAATAATAGGTCTATACTTCCCATTGGGTTTAGGCACAATGAAAATATTGGAAATAAATTGATTATCTTCCCATTTAGAAAACTGAATAGCACCTTTGTTTAACAGCTCAGAAACTTCATTGTCAACAATTAACTTTTGTTCATTTGAAAAACTAATCTCACTTGGAAAAGACCATTGAAAAGGAGTACTTTCAAACTCTAAACAATAACCGGATACAGTCTGCAATATCCAGGGATCTGATGTATACTTTTTCCAGTTTTCAAGGCATAATTTCAACTTTCCAACAGCACTCACCTGTTGAGTTAAGTCCCCTCGTTTGGGGCAGAAGTAACAGTAGCAGTGGGAGCCTGCCTTTTCCCTTTCATAGGATTGAATCCCCGAGAGTTACCTCTGAAAGAATTGCCATACTGGAACTGGCCATAAGGGTTGTAATACTGGGGATAACCACCAAACTGAGCTGCATAGGGATGAAATCTGTTTCCACCTCTCTGACCTCTGGCACCTCTGAAAAAGCCCCTGCCTCGCTGGGGTCTAAACCCAAAGTAATTCTCCTTTCCTACAGACACTGAAGAATCACAATTCTTAATTTCTTTAGATAACTCATCGCCAAATAATTGGGATGTAATTGGAACAGCATAGTTACACAAACTTTGATACTTTTTCTTTAAATGAGGTCTAATCATATATCTGCGTCTGATTGAAAGATTATACTGAACCTGACCCATAAGTGTAAGAGTGTCAGTAATGATATCTTTAACTTGTGAATTACAACCAATCAGACCCTTAAGAGTATCTGCAAGTTGAATGACAGAACCGATGCCAGCGGCAACGAGATTTTGAGTATCAGAAAAACATTTGTCATAGCCCTGAGCACGCTTACTCATAACGCTCCAAAATTCTGAATTCACTCTTGGAGCTGGTAATTTATCGCAGTTTTCTGGAATCTTAAATTTGTCTATAATGGGGTCAGTTACACATAGAGCTGAGCATGCCGTATTTATCAATTTAGCCAAAGACTCTGAAATAGCAGGGCCTTTATCAGGTTGCTTTAATTTTGGAAGTTTCCATTCATCATTATCAAGATCTTCCACAGTTTCACTGTGGCTTGACGGTAATTCTGAAGAATCATTCGCTTCACCAAAAAGTGCATTTCTTAAATCATTGGCAATAGCCACAGGCTTTAACGGCTTCTTTTTTGGACGATTTTTGATAGGGGCTGGTACCAGCTCCGAATCTGAGTCCTCGGTTAGTTCAACAGTTAAACCAGGATAATTATTCAAATTACACCCAAAAACTGCTTCCATATCTTCATCATAAGCATACTCATACGGCTGAGGATTGACCCCTAATAAATCTCTGAATTGTTCAATATCCTGAGGCGTTAATTTCTCAATTAACTCTGAAAGTGGACTCTTTTCCGAATTAGTGTTATGTTCATTTATAGGTGCACTCGCACTCAAATTTCCACTATTTTTCGACTTTTTTTGAGGCTTTTTGAGACGTCTTCGACGCCGCCTTTTGTTTACCTTTTTTGGCTTTTTTAGCTGCTTGTAACTCCTCCTCTCTCAGAGGAGAAAACCCAGAAAAAGAACCAGAAGAATTAGAAAACTCTCCATCATTTGGGTCAATCAAATTGAGGCAACCAGAATCATCTTCTGCTGCCATAATAAACAATTTCAAAGCTTTTGGGCTTCGCCAAAAGCTAGCAGCTTTCAAAATATTTGAACACAATATATAAAGTCAGCAATAAATTCACAATTGAAGCCACATGGCTAAAAATTACTTACAATTTATATTCAATAGAGAGTCTTATCAGTAGTACACACCCTGTGAAAAATTGATCAGGTATTGATTTCAGTGCTATATATACCTGTGGTCTCAGGTACAGGTACTGTACATATGTATTAGGTACAGTCACTGTTCGTTTTTAAAGAGCGTCTTGTAGTACATTTGCAGTGAAATGCTGTTGTTACATGCGATATGCTGAGGGCTGGCGAAAATAATGGTTATAAGTACTTAATACAGTGAGAATGGTAGAAATTAGGTTCTTGCCTATCAAGTGCAGTTAAGCGAGACATACATGTACTAGTTTTGTCATCCAATATGGGAAAATGATAGGTTTTTAACCATTTTTCATTTTTGATTCATTCAAAAAATAGAGAAATAACATTTCATGGAAAAAACTTTTGCGCCAGTCTATTCTACAATACAATTTAAAACATACACGCCCCCTAATCTTTCAAAGCACATGAATGAATTCAACATTTGGAGAGATTGTCTTGATTAAAGGACAAATAACGGGGTATGTTTCCCTCAATGCACTTAGACTATACATTGGGAAGTTGTCAGTATTAAAATTAGGTAATCATGGATGATCTCTAAGTACATGTTACATGTATTTGGTGTCAGCATCATGACATGAAGATGTAGATTACTTCAGGCATTTGCTTTATTAAACTTCTTAATCCATGATTTACAGGGAATTAAGGTCTGTGCATCTAGTCAAACACTTAAATGGCATCATATTGATTTACTTTTGACAGTATGTCTTGACTCATTTAGACTAACTATATGTCACTGAAATACTTCTTTCTCTATACATTTCATCGATGTGTATTATGAAAGAGATAGCAGGGCGTGTTATAGCTAAACAGGTGCATGTATACCAGGTGTATATGCCATAGTTTCAATATGGAAAAATATTTGATCACTGTAGGAACATTTGAACACTAAGCATTTAGATTTCATATGTATCTAATTTGAATGGTGACATGCATGCAGTCATTCATTCCAGACTTGCAAATAAATTCTTCTGTGTCATTTTATGTTTATGAAAATCATACAGCCTCTGAAACCCTGATCTAAATAAGAGCCTTGAATGCTTCAGCAGTCTTTGATGAGACAACTGAAGAAGGAAGACTATTCTCATATGCTAAAGACCAAGCTGATGAGACTGTGTATTGCTGAAGAAACAGTTATGACTGAATCAATAACAGTTATGACTGACTCAAGAAATGTTTCTAGCTTCCTCCTGACTCCTGAAACAGTTGTGTCCACTAGTTTACATGGTACATGAGATTCTCAGTGTATATATAACATGCTTAATGGATTAAGAATTTGAAAACTAACTGAGCCGCCGCATGGTAAAACCATCAATCTGCATTGGCGAAAACAAAGGCGCAGATTAGCTTCACAGTAACTGCGAAGCTGATCAGCGCCTTTGTTTTCACTACACAGATAGAACAATTCCTCTACTTTCTAAACAGCAGATACGCAGAGGCCGCTCGCAAGGATATTTTCATGTGCATAGCAACGAAAAAACGTTCGATTTCTTTGGAGTTCAAAACGAATCGACAATCAGTGCCTTCATTTGCAGCAATCGCCTGTAATACATAGGCTTTCAAAACTTTCTGAGACTGTCAGAGAAAATTCTGCACATATTTCTGCAAATAATCATACGCAGTTTTCTCAAAAGTTTTCGGTCTTTGTGTCTTTTTTCTTAAACCGAATTTAAGGTTCAGTCGCACCAATAAACAGATGAAAATAACGAATTCTGGCTTAAATAAACGTTTTACTCCCATTTGGACACCTATATCATAACCAAGATCAATTTTTCGACCATTTGCACTCAAAAATTCCGAAAAATAAGCGTTGGAGTCATTTTTCTTTGCAAATGTTTGTGAACGTACCCTCATTCCAAAAGTCAATAATGGCGGTCAAAAACAAGTTCCCAGCCTGTCACGCCACCAACATGCTGACATTATCGACTCAAATGTGAAAGGAAAGATGTGTCACAAAAGGCTGTGTAACAAAACTTACTTCAAAGACATAATCCTGTAACGAAATCACATAAATGATGTCTCTTCCTGCTTCTTTTTGTATATAAACAATCCAAAACATGAGCCGATAATGACGCAAATTGACCTCCAGATGATGACGTCATAACTCTCCGAAAAGGGACATTCAATAATTTCAAGGCAGTCGATTTCAGTTCAAATCGGTATCACTTTATGCAATTTTGAAGTGAAAATTAAAATCTCTATATGCTCTATACGGCATGGACAGAATATTACAGCATGTCAATACTACAGCACGTGAAATGGAGTCCAATTATTGTGCAGGTGCGACCAAAATGCCCCCCGCCTCTCTACTCGCCCACTGAATGATATTGTAATATCGCCACGGTCAATCACGCTGTTTTATTGACTTTATGATTGACTCTTGTATTTTATTCAGTTTTACGTCCCTTTCAATATTATTTCAGCTCATATGAGACGGGCCAATTAGTAAATTGGATCAGATGGGACGAAAACCTGGCAGTCCCGCACACTCAAATGCAGAACTTGGCTTGTCTCATGTTTGGTCTGCATGGCGTTCAAGCCCACATCACGCATAGCGGTGAGATTTTCGAATGATAAATGTCAGCGCTCTTAGCCACGGGGCCACCTAAAATACATGTATTGAATGATTAGTATGCATGTGAATAGAAATGTGATTAGATGGCCCTTACGCTTCCTGAAGGTTTGGTTTCCTGTCATTTTTAGCTAAATTTTGCAAGGACATGGCCTCACTTTTTATGGCCGAACGAAAACGGTTTTGGCCCTTTTCAATCGACTCATGATTATTGATTGGTGGTCATCTGATAAATAAATTAAAATAAAAACATGCTTGAAAGTTGTAAATATGTTAACGACATATTTCGCAGGAATGTCTGACTGTCTGAAGCGATGTTGCGGCATAGTATTCTTTAATTTTGCGGTAAACATGGGAACTAGCTCTCCGAAAAGAGGTTGGTTCCAATGGCAATTTAGAAATCGCTCCAAAGGTTGGAATAAAGTTTTTATGAAGTGTCAAGTTAGTGAAAACAGAAAAATATCGTTATGCTGTTCAATGTAAACATGTAAAGATAATCTCTCGGTACATACGGCGAAAAAAATATGGTTGAAACCGAATTAGTTTTGCTATACATGTATTCACTTAAAAATGAAAGCACCAAACAGTATCGGTAATAATCGGTAATAAAAATAGTGGAAATACTTTCTGTTTCAACCGTGATTTTGTCTCGGGATCATAGACAAATTATTTTTGAATGGAACAACTTTGCGATAATCATCCCTCTTTCATTAAATACGACAAAAAAACCACTGAGACCTATTTCTGGTTACCTTTGGAACAATCTCGAAATTACCATTGCCGGAACAAATTTCAACTACCTCTTTTGGAGCTCGTTCCCATGTTTACCACATGGATACAATTTCAGCTTTGTGATTTTTTTCCTGTGACATTTGTCCATACGTTTTTTTCACATAACCTTGCAAGTGACTTCGAGTCTTGCCACACCAGCTCGTTTGTCTAGCATTTTAAGGATGTTCGCTGCTAACATTTGACATTTCGGAACTTCCTGTTTTTGTTTTGTTGAATATCTCGTAAACGGTTGCAGATATTTTCCTAATATTTTACATTTGGATACATATTGACAATATGCATTGAAATAGTCATGAAAATGGTCAATCTAAGAAACTTCATTTTTTCACCCCTTTTTCTGCAACTTTTCAGAAAATTTTAGTTGTCAGTAAAATTTAGGGGGTAGGGTAGATTAAACTTAAATATTAGACTTATTCAAATTAATTGCACGAGTTCGATGTTTATTTTAGCAGCATTATACGTGTACATGGTCTTCTAAGTCAGTCCTTCTGTCTTTGGTGTGCTAGTTTTAAAATTTTGGATGGTTTTATGACATGGGCTTTACGAAATAAAACAGCCGAAAAAAGGCTTAAAATGGTTATTTTCAAGTTGTTGGTTCTCTCTTATATGCACACTACCCTATATATTTCTTTCTTTTATTCGAAAAATATTACCAAGGTCTATGTTGTGTGAAAATACAAGAAAAAGTTTGAATCTACAAATATGGGTTTGGCACATTTCAAAAAATTGATTTTTTCCGACTTTTCAAGTATGGGGGTAGGGTTGGAAAACAACTCAAAAAATTTTGTCATCCACTTCAAGTTGCAAATTTTTCTTTGCTTTTGGTCCAAAATAGTCTGCATTACGTAAATATTATGACTTTTGAAAGCATTCTAGGTGTATTTTTGTTCAAGACAAGTATGTTTCAAAGAATTGAAAATTAAATTAATTTTACTAAATTTAAAACATGGTGTTCAGAGGTCTCATTCACAGGCCTTTAGCTCGAAAAAATTCACACTACCCTATACTTATTTTGTTTTCAAATGTCTTGTGTTGTATTTTGGAATCAAAAAAGAGTGGTTAGAAAAAAAGTTTGAATACTTTTTCATTGGCAGCGAACATCCTTAAGCAGAAACTGAACAATCAGCCAATGTCATTAGTTGAATGCAATCGATCATTCGACCCCACTTACCCCCGCCTTTTCACATCAGGAAAACATGTCGGAGAAATGAATACCCACTTAAACCCCACTTTTTATGGGGAAAAAGGGGGGTGGGGGTTGCAGGGGTATACCTTTTTTCAATTCTGACCCAAAACATAGATTGTGGGTACTCGTGTACCCACAGTTAATGTTTTGAGCATAAATATTAAAAATATCATTTTTTTCTTTATTGATTTTTTTTTTTTTTTTTTTTTTTTATTATTATTATTATTATTTTTGCTACTGAAACAATTCTCTGTATATTGCATGAGCAAGTTTTTGTAACGTTGGGGTCGTAGAAAAAAGACTGCTTATGACGCTAGACAAAAAATAACGACTGAATACTGGTTTTGAAACGCTTTGAAGGTCTGAGCCTACACAAGGAAAGTGGTTGAGTCAAACCATTCATACAAACATTAAATCCGTAGTTGTTTATTTGGGTGGTTATATTTGGAAAGGCATTTCACATGTGAGCCGCGTCATGAGAAAACCAGATTAGTGCCTATGTGATCAGCATCTTTGCTAGAACAATACAATTTCTCTGCTACAAAGTCTTGTAGACATAATTTAGGCTTCTAGCCTGCTTCTGTGGCTGCACAGATTGTGTCGGACCTGGTCAGAAACCCCGAAGGCCGGTTTTCTCGCGTCGCGGCTCATGTCTTGACATTCAGATTTTAGTGTAGAAAGTCCATAATATTAAAATGACAACGTCCTGTGACCATAGTTGTTGTCAACTGCCCTATTTGGCATTCATATGGGACAGTTTAAGACGGTTCTGTATTAACTCTATCAGGTTATTTTCGACTTTCTCCTTGCATTGCAACGTGTTCTTTTGCTAGTGTTTGTGACTGAAATTATACCCTGGTTGGGGTCCTCGTCAGTACACCAGATATAGTGATTGTTGTATCGAGGATACATTGACACGATGATATACAAGGTCAGTATTTATTCTATCATAATCATTTATTGCACTTTAGAAAATATAGTGATTACATCACTAAAATATTGTTGTAAATCTGTAACTATGTAAAATAATGAGGAAAAGCCTGATTGCCTTTCATTACGAAAACTTGCCCATACAATATACAGAGATTTTTTCAGCTGTAAAAATGATAAATTTCATATGAATTTTTTTTAATAATTATAAAATTTTTACTCAAAACATTGATTGTGAGTACACATTAGAACCAACCACAAGCTATGTTTCGGAACAAAAATAAGAAAAAAATTATACCCCTTTATACCCCAGTTTTACTGAATAAAATTGGGGTATAAAGGGGTATTTATTGCATGGACATGGACATGTTTTCTTGATGATTGTCCTCCTCAAAATCTACACTTGCCCACACTGCTATAGATTCCTTAAACTAAATAAGTTTTGCTTCTAACTGCTTAATGCTTTGCTGATATTTGGAAAAGCAAAATTTACTCGTGTATGGTCTATAGCTGGTTGGTTTCTATGTCAGTGTAAATTGAAAACAGACTAGCCTTATACTGCATTGCATGACATTGTCCATGCTTGAGAACCGCTGTATATCCGATGTACGTTGATAGACGGTGATCGTCGAGTATCAGTAGGGCTCGGGTTTAGGGAAAGTAATTCAGTTGTGTATTGTGATAATTGTTATCACAGTTGTTTCCCTTGAGTTGAACACCCGGTTGAACAGTGTGCATGTCGTCACAATATACTGTACCTCATAATTTTCATTCAATGTACTAGAAAGTTGGTGTGCGTGAACTAACACTTCATCTTTAATGTTGAAAGAAAACTGAAAGAAAAGGGAAATACATATAGAGGAACCCAAAATACAAGTAATTATTCGAAGATCTTCGAACTTTCAGGACGGCCCTCATAACAGCTTATTTAGTTGACGTCATTTAAAATTTTCATTTTCCAGGAAACGGTGCATTTCCAGGAAACGACAACACAAGAAAACCTATCTCGATTTCTAACAAAGTCCAACACACACCAGCCAGTAAAGTCAGAGAAGAAAGATTGAAACTAGAAATTTTGGATTTGAAAAGAAGGTCGCTGATTTGCTGCATCTGATCTCAGTGTTTCTGCATCGGATCCAAAATAACCGAGTTTCTGCATATACAAAACTTAGATTTTGTCAAGATGTGGCTCATTATATGTTTACAAAAATGACAGAAGAAAGTTTCTTGCATTCTACTTTATTTTTCATTGTTAAACGACTTATTTCCCATGTATTGTTGGTGCTCAAATGGAGTCTTGTTGCGGTTGAAGGTGAGCATGTTAACCGAATTCGTTTTTAATTTTGGTTCATGTTTGAATTTGAATATTTTCAAATGTAGAAATTCTCCCGTTTGCTCATTTAGCCGTTAGATGGACTAAGGCATTCTTAAACATCCCATTGCCAAGTTAGAAGATTTGGCATTGGAACAAAAACAATATTGCAATTTTAGAATGACAGGTAGTTTTGCTATTTCTGCATTTCTGTGATTCGGGACACCTGTCGTAAGTCAATGAGTACGTGACAATCATTCAAACAGTTTTGCTGACAATGCATGAATTTGGTAGATGAAAGAAGATAATAAGTCCTACACGGGTGTTTTAACGATGAATGTGTGTTTTATTACCATAAAATGTAACTGACATTTGGCGGGAAATTCAGCGGCCATTTTAGCACAGCGATAACGTCGGTAAAAGTTGGTCAACTTCTCAGCTTATTTGCTGGTTTCATAGAACTTCTCCCGCAAAACCCGAATGCTCGACGGAAGACCAGGGTTTCTTCGTATGACTAAGCTATAAGCCCAATGGATAAGCGTTGGAGTCATTTTTCTTTGCAAATCTGAAAGAAGGGGGTATTTCACTTCCTCCAGACTGATCATTCCAGACACTTATGTAATTTGATCTTAAAAACTCACACTTTTCAATGTTTTGTTACACTGGTATGCAATTTAAGAAGTAGAACTAAGAGGCTCACTTCTGATAGATTTGCATGAGTGAACAACATTTTGAAATGCGTTTTTAAGCCACTTTAAATGTCGCAAGATTTGGCGGGAAATTCGGCAGCCATGTTAAAGAATTATTTTGCATGCGGAAGAATGTTCCTTAAGAAAATGAAAATCGGTCAAATCGAATGTTTGCTTACCTACTGAAATCCAAAATTTCCAGCCTCTAACCATCTTCTGTGACTGAACAGCCATGTTTGGGTCGGACATGGTAGAAACCCAAATTGTTGGTTTTCTCACGCACAGGCTCATTTATACCAACAAGATCTATAGATATCATCATTTGAGCCACCTCGTGAGAAAACCAACAATGTGGTTTCCGAACAGGTCTGACACAAACCGGCCTGTATAAGCACAGAAGATGGCTAGAGGCTGGAACTTTTGGATTTAGAAAGTACAGGAATTGTACAATTGGTGTAGCGAAAACAAAGGCGCTGATCAGCTTCGCAGTTACTGCGAAGCTGATCTGCGCCTTTGTTTTCGCATAAGCAGATTGTTGGTTTTTTCATGAGGCGGCTCATTTTATATTCATAGCATAATCAAAGCTTGGTGCAACGTAACCTTTTTAGTATATTGGCAATTATGCTAGGAAAATACCTAACTTTGTTAGAAAAATGAGAATTAGTAGCTTAACTTAAAAAGTAACTTCTTCCCATGTACGTAGTACCAGACGCATTCTTTAATGTGCCTCAGCACGGCATATGAAAATTATTCATTTTAGGATTCATCTTTATGACTTCAAGGCATAGCTTTAAACATAGCAGGTACATTTTCATCCAGGTAATTCCAGAAGTTATATCATTCCTGAAATTTTTGTAACAGAAATTCACTAAATGTTGAAATCCTTATCAGAGAGTTATGCCACAGTGTAAATGTATATTGTACGATATTAAGAAAATTCTTATCTAAGGCCCTACCTGGTGTCAAGTGGGGGTAATAAAGGATACTTCTAAGGTTATGCAAGTATACAAAGTATTTAAACAAAATTATACAGTGTTGTTGTTGTTTGCAGATGGCCATGATGTCGTGGAAGTCTCTGGTTTCGGTTACAAGACAGTACACCTGCCTCGTTGTACCAAGAAATGAAGGTATTTGCTGTAGTTTAACAGAATATTTTGACATAGAGGTACTAAGGAGCCGCTTCACAAGAAAACCAGTTTTCCTATAAGCTCACATTGTGAGCTAAATAAACAAAATCAACATGGAATGCATATGGAAAAACAAAGGCGCAGATAAGCTGTGTTGTAACTGCACAGTTAGTAACTGCACAGCTAACTGTGCAGAATCAGCCCCTTTGTTTTCGCAACACAGACACTCAGACAGGACAATCTCTTCTTCTTGAATCCGAAATTTCAAGCTTCTAGCCTTCTCTGGCTGTACAGGCTGGTTGGTGTCAGAGCCCGACACTGTTTGTCACTTATGTGTACATGTATCTTTTTTTTCTCTATCAATAAACATAGATATCTCTAAGGCCACTGGGCCAATTGCTATTAAAGTTTATCAGAAGCATCAATGGGGTTTGGGAAAGGTTGTGTCAGGTTTAAGGCCAGGTTGGATCTGAACTCTGGTCTCCATGGCAACAGATAGCTCCCATAGACTTACAATGGGAAAAACAAATTTTTCCCAATTCAGACAAAATGCGGCTAATCTTCCCAATGCTAAGGACCCCTGGCCCCATTCCAAGATATTGTAGTGAGAGCCCTGTAGGTTGCTATTACATGTTTTTGTGAGAAACGTTGACCATATCTGCAGTAACTGACTAACTCCAGTGCTTAACACACAATCAATATTGGAAAAGCAGCCCGGTAACCAGCACACACACACCCCACCCCCATTTCTGATTGGCCAGAAAATGGAGGGTATTACTGGTTACTTGCTTTACTATTAAAATAATGGTTGTTTGTAATCTGGAATCCAGTCATTAATGCAGATATGAGCCACATCATGAGAAAACAAACGTTTTGCATAGCCGAAAACAAAGGCGCTGATGAGCTTCACAGTAACTGCAAAGCTGATCAGTGGCTTTGTTTTCGCTACACGGATAGTATGATTCCTCTACTTTCTAAATCCAAAATTTCCAGCCTCTAGCCATCTTCGGTACATGTACAGCTCGGTTTGTGTCGGCCCTGTTAAGAAACCACTGTGTTGCTTTTCTAGTACTGTGGCTCATATGAGTCATAGCAAGGTGGAAAGTGACAACCTTCCCTAAAAATTCAGACACACAGTACATGCTGATCTCTATCTTCATCATTACGAAAACTTGCCCATGCAATATACAGATATTCTTTTCAGCTGTAAAAATTGAAATATTTCATTGGAAAAATTTTGATTTTTTTAATATTCTTGCTCAAAACATAGATTGTGGGTACACGTTAGAACCGCCTTGCAGAGGAGGTTCTAACGAGTACCCACAATCTATGTTTTGGATCAAAGGTAAGAAAAATAGGTATACACATGTAAGCCCCACTTGTACTATATAAAAGTGGGGTATGAGGGGGTATACATTTCATGGATGTTTTTCTGATGTTCAGTCAACTTCAGTGTGTAGGTAATTTGTCGTAATAAAATGGGTTTCTTTTCCAGTTTACTTGAGGCTAAGAGCATGTGGATTCCATAACAGTCCAGTACATCGGTACATTGGGAAAGAAAAGTCCTTGACAAAAAAAGGTGTGCAGAAGTCGATAGAGACGCAAGTGGAACAGGGAATGGGGGTTATCACAGTACTGAGGAAAGATGAGCTGCAGTAAGTTCCCATACCTGGTCTCGATGTTATAAAACTTTTTTTTCATGCTCAACTCATTTGAGCATAAAATTTAAAATGCTCATAAGTGACAAAATAGCCCAAATAAATGGAAATTTCAGGTTTAGGTCACCATAACCTGTAATTTATCCTGATCATAAATGTTAAAATGCCAACAATTGTTGGCATTTTAACATTTATGAGCAGGATGAATTTTAGTCTCAGCTGAGTTGAGCATGAAAAAAGTTTTATAACCTCGGGGCCAGAACATTTCTTTGCCGTTTAACTTACCAGTCAACAGTTGAAACAATTTTTAGCTCGACTGCACGAAGTGCATAGAGCTATTGCAGTCACCCCGGTCGTCCACGTTCCCGTTCCCGTGCGCGTGCGCGTTCCCGTGCGCGTCACACTTGCGTTAAAGTTTTCTAGAAGTCCATATCTTGACAACCACTCATCAGAAAGCATTCATACTTGGACCATAGATACCCTGTAGGGTTAGCTTATATTCCATGGCATCGGGCCCCTGGGTCCAGGCCAGGGGGTGGGGCTGGAGGTTAAAATCTAGAACTCCTTCAAAAATGGCAATTCTTGTGTTAAAGTTTTTCTAGAAGTCCATATCTTGACAACCACTCATCAGAAAGCATTGATACTTGGGCCAATGACACCCTGTAGGGTCAGCTTTCATTCCATGGCATCAGATCCCTGGGTCCATGCCAGGGGGTGGGGCTAGAGGTTAAAATCTAGAACACCATTAATAATTATGGCTTTTCTGTGATATAGTATTCTAGAAGTCTATATCTTGAAAACTTTTTATCAGAGGGCTTTCATACTCGGACCATAGGTACCCTGTAGGGTTGAGTTTCATTTCATGGCATCGGATCTCTGGGTCCATGCCTGGGGGTTGGGGCTAGAGGTTAAAAACTAGAACACTGTAAAAAATAGATGTACTGCTGTGTAACTTTTAGAAGGAGTCTATATCTTGACAACAACTTATCATAAAGCATTCATACTTCATACACTTTAGGTTCCATGACATCGGACCTCTGGGTCGGCGTCAGGGGGCGGGGCTAGAGGTCAAAATCTAGAACTCCCTGATTTTTTTTTTTCTTTTTATTTCTTAATAGAAACAACTTAGGAAGATGGTTGGTCATTCATCTTTTGACTTTGTGACACTGACATGTGTGTCATGACTGTAAGGGTCTGTTGACCTACTTTCCATGGTTCAGTGATTTTGCCTTATAACTTGACACTCAATTAGTATATTTTCTTACTTCTTTCAGATTATGAGTGAGTACAATCAAGCCTTTGACCCCGATATACTTATAGGTCACTGTGACCTAATTTCATGGTTCAGTGATTTTGCCTTATATCTTGACACTCAATTAGTATATTTTCATACTTTTTTCAGATTATGAGTGAGTATGACCAGACCTTTGACCCCAATATACTTATAGGTCACTGTGACCTAATTTCACGGTTCAGTGACTTTGCCTTATATCTCGGCACTCAAGTGGTTTATGAACAAACTTCTTTCACACACTGTTTGCGTATGACAAGACCTTTGACCCTAAAGTAGTCCTAGGTCAATATGACCTTATTTCATGGTTCAGTGATTTTCCTTTATATCTCGGCCCTCAATTGGTATATGAACATACTTCTTTCACGATATGTTTGCGTATGACAAGACCTTTGACCGTAAAGTATTCCTGGGTCACTGTGACCTAATTTCATGGTTCAGTGACTTTGCCTTATATCTCGACACTCAGTTGGTATTTTGTCATACTTCTTTCTGATTATGAATGAGTTTGACCAGACCTTTAACACAAACATACTTATAGGTCACTATGACCTTATTTCATGGTTCAGTGATTTTGCTTTATATCTCAACACTGAATGGGTATATGATCATATTTCTTTCACATTATGAGTAAGTATCACTAGACCTTTAACCCTGAAATACTTATAGGTCAGTGTGAACTTATTTCACGGTTCAGTGATTTTGCCTTGTGTTTTGGCACTCAGTTGGTATATGAACACACTTCTTTCACAATATGAGTGAAACCTTTAAATCTTAGGTAGTTATAGTTATCTTTCATGGTTCAGTGATTTTGCCTTATTGCATGATAGCAAAAAGATGTATGAGCATAATGCTTTGGGTTACTGGTTGGGTTTGGCCTTATGTTTGACAAAGGTCAGAAGCAGTCGAGCACGCTGTCCTGCGACAGCTCTTATTCACATATTGTTGAGAAGAAGTGGCTAAAGTACTGCTTCTTGCTTTGTGTGTATTAATCAGTGCTATGGGGACTTCCTATCTTGCTTAAGGCCCAGACAGGCATAAATGACCTTGGCCAAAGGCCATATTTCAAAGACTAAATCTCAGGTGAGCTTTCTCAGGTCCATTGGCCCTCTTTTTTTTTTTTTTTTTTTTTTGTTGTTGTTGTTGTTGTTGTTCTAATGCTCATTATTACTCTTGACATGCGGCGTTGCTTTACAACACCACCGGAACGAAAATTAACGCTCTTATGTCGTGCCTTTTTGAACTGGAGAAAGCTGTAGCTTTTACGTCCTTTAGTACGAATGTTACATTTGTCTCCATTAAAGACTGCGACAAATTTTCACCAAAACTCAGAAAATGAGAATTTCTGTCGTAAAAGGCATTTATTGTTATTCTTGCGTCAGTCGCAACTTGAAATGGGACGTGTGTTTGCACCACGATGTTACGTTACGTCGTGGAAAATACCAAAAACTCACTACCACACATAGCAAATCCTCAAATAGCACGAAAACGAGCACGGTTGTCAAGGACTTTCTTTCAAGCAACTTGTTCCAAAGTGATTCACTCAGAATATCGTTTTTTAAAAATATTTCATCATGGAATTTAGGAGAAAAATATGTTTATGTGCGAAATCTGACATCTATTTCCCGTTTCCCCATTGAGTTTAATGGCAAAAATGGTGTTTTTGGATTGCCTGTAGCTCAAAAACTAATCCTGTATTACAGTGTAGTCAAGGAATATTTTTGCATATTCCAATGGGGGAGCATTTAATACATTGTAAATAGTAAAGACACACAGTTGCGAATTAGTCAGATCAATTATGAAAACTTGCCCATGCAGTATGCAGAGATTTTTTGAGCTTTAAAAATTGAAAATTTTCAGCTGAAAAAATAAATGATATTTTTCTTATTTTTGTTCAAAACATAAATTGTGGGTACATGTTAGAACTGCCTAGCCAAGGCGGCTCTAACGAGTGCCCACAATCTATGTTTTGGAGCAAAAATAAGAAAAATAGGTATACCCCAGCATACCACCCCAGTTTTGCTATATAAAAGTGGGGTTCAAAGGGGACGTGTTTTCGTGATCTGTGTATGGCTGTCATCACAGTTACCAGGGATGTCTCTCTTGAAATAAAGCCTTTACATGAGCAATTGTGTGAGAAAACCAACAATTTGGGTTTCCGACCAGGTCGGACACAAACTAGCCTGTTCAGTCACAGAAGCAGGCTAGACACTTGAAATTTTGGACTTATTAAGATGAGGCATCATACCATCTTTGGAGCAAAAACAAAGGAGCTGATCAGCTGTGCAGTTACTGCACAGCTGATCTGCGTTTTTGTTTTGCATATGCAAATTTTTGTTTTTGCAGCTGCTCAGTCATTATTAACAATGCTGATTTGTTCTAGACCAGGAGTGATTTTTCCCTCCAAAGAAACTGCTACCTCTCTGATAGATGGTGTAAAGTTTGATGAAATACCGATCCTACATGTAAAAGCAACGAAAAACAACACCACAGCCTCTTGTGATAAATATGATGGTAAGTACACCAACACCATAGCCTCTTGTGATAAATATGATGGTAAGTAGACCAACACCACAGCCTCTTGTGATAAATATGACGGTAAGTACACCAACACCATAGCCTCTTTTGATAAATATGATGGTAAGTACACCAACACCATAGCCTCTTTTGATAAATATGATGGTATAACACCAACACCACAGCCTCTTGTGATAAATATGATGGTAAGTACACCAACACCATAGCCTCTTGTGATAAATATGATGGTAAGTACACCAACACCATAGCCTCTTGTGATAAATATGACGGTAAGTACACCAACACCACAGCATCTTGTGATAAATATGATGGTAAGTACACCAACACCATAGCCTCTTGTGATAAATATGATGGTAAGTACACCAACACCATAGCCTCTTGTGATAAATATGATGGTAAGTCAGCCTCTTGTGATAAATATGATGGTAAGTACATCAACACCACAGCCTCTTGTGATAAATACATGGTGGTAAGTACACCAACACCATAGCCTCTTGTGATAAATATGATGGTAAGTACACCAACACCATAGCCTCTTTTGATAAATATGATGGTAAGTAGACCAACACCACAGCCTCTTGTGATAAATATGACGGTAAGTACACCAACACCATAGCCTCTTTTGATAAATATGATGGTAAGTACACCAACACCATAGCCTCTTTTGATAAATATGATGGTATAACACCAACACCACAGCCTCTTGTGATAAATATGATGGTAAGTACACCAACACCATAGCCTCTTGTGATAAATATGATGGTAAGTACACCAACACCATAGCCTCTTGTGATAAATATGACGGTAAGTACACCAACACCACAGCATCTTGTGATAAATATGATGGTAAGTACACCAACACCATAGCCTCTTGTGATAAATATGATGGTAAGTACACCAACACCATAGCCTCTTGTGATAAATATGACGGTAAGTCAGCCTCTTGTGATAAATATGATGGTAAGTACATCAACACCACAGCCTCTTGTGATAAATACATGGTGGTAAGTACACCAACACCATAGCCTCTTGTGATAAATATGGTGGTAAGTACACCAACACCATAGCCTCTTGTGATAAATATGACAGTAAGCACACCAACACCGTAGCCTCTTGTGATAAATATGATGGTAAGTACACCAATACCATAGCCCTCTTGTGATTAATATGACGGTAAGTACACCAACACCATAGCCTCTTGTGATAAATATGATGGTAAATACACAAACACCATAGCCTCTTGTGATAAATATGACGGTAAGTACACCAACACCATAGCCTCTTGTGATAAATATGACGGTAAGTCAGCCTCTTGTGATAAATATGATGGTAAGTACACCAACACCACAGCCTCTTGTGATAAATACATGGTGGTAAGTACACCAACACCATAGCCTCTTGTGATAAATATGGTGGTAAGTACACCAACACCATAGCCTCTTGTGATAAATATGACAGTAAGCACACCAACACCGTAGCCTCTTGTGATAAATATGATGGTAAGTACACCAATACCATAGCCCTCTTGTGATTAATATGACGGTAAGTACACCAACACCATAGCCTCTTGTGATAAATATGATGGTAAATACACAAACACCATAGCCTCTTGTGATAAATATGACGGTAAGTACACCAACACCATAGCCTCTTGTGATAAATATGATGGTAAATACACAAACACCATAGCCTCTTGTGATAAATATGACGGTAAGTACACCAACACCATAGCCTCTTGTGATAAATATGATGGTAAGTACACCAACACCATAGCCACTTATGATAAATATGATGGTAAGTACACCAACACCATAGCCACTTGTGATAAATATGATGGTAAGTACACCAACACCACAGCCTCTTGTGATGAATATGATGGTAAGTACACCAACACCATAGCCACTTGTGATAAATATGATGGTAAGTACACCAACACCGTAGCCTCTTGTGATAAATATGATGGTAAGTACACCAACATTACAGCCTCTTGTGATAAATACATGGTGGTAAGTACACCAACACCACAGCCTCTTGTGATAAATATGATGGTAAGTACACCAACACCATAGCCTGTTGTGATAAATATGATGGTAAGTACACCAACACCACAGCCTCTTGTGATAAATATGACGGTAAGTACACCAACACCATAGCCTCTTTTGATAAATATGGTGGTAAGTACACCAACACCATAGCCTCTTTTGATAAATATGATGGTAAGTACACCAACACCACAGCCTCTTGTGATAAATATGGTGGTAAGTACACCAACACCATAGCCTCTTGTCATAAATATGACAGTAAGCACACCAACACCATAGCCTCTTGTGATAAATATGATGGTAAGTACACCAATACCATAACCCTCTTGTGATAAATATGATGGTAAGTACACCAACACCATAGCCTCTTGTGATAAATATGATGGTAAATACACAAACACCATAGCCTCTTGTGATAAATATGACGGTAAGTACACCAACACCATAGCCTCTTGTGATAAATATGATGGTAAATACACAAACACCATAGCCTCTTGTGATAAATATGACGGTAAGTACACCAACACCATAGCCTCTTGTGATAAATATGATGGTAAGTACACCAACACCATAGCCACTTGTGATAAATATGATGGTAAGTACACCAACACCATAGCCTCTTGTGATAAATATGATGGTAAATACACAAACACCATAGCCTCTTGTGATAAATATGACGGTAAGTACACCAACACCATAGCCTCTTGTGATAAATATGATGGTAAGTACACCAACACCATAGCCACTTGTGATAAATATGATGGTAAATACACCAACACCACAGCCTCTGGTGATGAATATGATGGTAAGTACACCAACACCATAACCCTCTTTTCATAAATATGATGGTAAGTACACCAACACCACAGCCTCTTGTGATAAATATGATGGTAAGTACACCAACACCACAGCCTCTTGTGATAAATACATGGTGGTAAGTACACCAACACCATAGCCTCTTGTGATAAATACATGGTGGTAAGTAGACCAACACCATAGCCTCTTGTGATAAATATGACGGTAAGTACACCAACACCATAGCCTCTTGTGATAAATATGATGGTAAGTACACAAACACCATAGCCTCTTGTGATAAATATGATGGTAAGTACACCAACACCATAGCCTCTTGTGATAAATAAGACGGTAAGAACACCAACACCACAGCCCTCTTGTGATAAATATGACGGTAAGTACACCAACACCATAGCCTCTTGTGATAAATATGATGATAAGTACACCTGGACCTCTTTATAGCATGATTCATTACAACATGGTTTTGATATAACACGGCTCATTGCTGGACCCCAAATGGTCATTTTAGACCGATTTTGCTATATGTCTACACATTATACTCTGGTTATAACACGGAATGGATACCTAACATGGAAATTGGCTTGGACTGCAACAATAGTGTTATAAAGAGGTTGAGGTGTACTGGGTCTGAGGTTATAAAACTTTTTCTGTCTTGGCTTAACTGAGCATGACATTTATAATGCTTATAAATATTGAAATGCAGTAGCCAAAATTTATTGAGATCTCTGGTATTTATCACCAAAACATTCATATTTACTCTGCCAAAGAAATGATAAAAGGCCAACTGCATGTATTCTAGATTGTTCAATAGTAGGCTAAAGTTGGATATATGAATATTCTGATGCTGGTAAATTTTTAGCTCACCTGAGCCGAAGGCTCACAAGATGAGCTTATAGTATAGTAGTTGAGCCGGCGTCCGTCCGTCCGTGCGTCTGTGCGTCTGTCCGTCCGTCCACATTTTCAAACTTGAATATCACTAAGACAACAAGGCCAATTGTGACCAAATTTAATCTAAAGCATTATTGAGGAGGGGGAAAGGTTGTGTTAGGTTTTGGGCCAGGTCGGATCAGAACTCTGGTTTCCATGGCAACAGATAGCTCCCATAGACTTACAATGGGAATAACATATAAAAATCTTCTTCTCTGAAACAACAAGGCCAAGAGCATTCATATTTTGTGTGTAGCAATGTCTAGTGGTCCTCTTCATAAATCCTGCCAACCTTGCCCCTGGGGTCAATACGGGCCCGCTCCGGGGGCGTCATGGGGAAAATATAAAAAAATCTTCTTCTCCGAAACCACAAGGCCCAGAGCTTTCATATTTTGTGTGTAGCAGTGTATAGTGGTCCTCTTTATAAATCCTGCCAATCATGCCCCTGGGGTCAAAAATGACCCTGCCCCGGGGGTTATTAGCTCCCATAGACTTACAATGGGAAAACATAAAAAAATCTTCTTCTCCGAAACTACAAGGCCCAGAGCTTTCATATTTTGTGTGTAGCAATGTCTAGTGGTCCTCTTCATAAATCCTGCCAACCGTGCCCATGGGGTCCATACGGGCCCCGCCCCGGGGGCGTCATGGGAAAAACATAAAAAAATCTTCTTCTCCGAAACCACAAGACCCAAAGCTTTCATACTTTGTGTGTAGCAATGTATAGTGGTCCTCTTTATAAATCCTGCCAATCATGCCCCTGGGATAAAAAATGGCCCCGCCCCGGGGGTCATTAGCTCCCATAGACTTGCAATGGGAAAAACATAAAAAAATCTTCTTCTCCGAAACCACAAGGCCCAGAGCTTTCATATTTTGTGTGTAGGGTCCATATGGGCCCCGCCCCGGGGGCGTCATGAGAAAAACTTTAAAAAATCTTCTCCGAAACCACAAGACCCAGAGCTTTCATAATTTGTCAGTAGCAATGTATAGTGGTCCTCTTTATAAATCCTGCCAACCGTGCCCCTGGGGTCCATACGGGCCCCACCCCGGGGGTGTCATGGGTAAAACATAAAAAAATCTTCTTCTCCGAAACCACAAGGCCCAGAGCTTTCATATTTTGTGTGTAGCAATATATAGTGGTCCTCTTTATAAATCCTGCCAACCGTGCCCCTGGGGTCCATATGGGCCCCGCAAGTTCATGGCAAAAACTTTAAAAAATTGTCTTCTCCGAAACCACAGGACCCAAAGCTTTCATATTTTGTGTGTAGCAATGTATAGTGGTCCTCTTTATAAATTCTGCTATAAATCCTGCACACAGTGCCCCTGGGGTCAATACGGGCCCCACCCGGGGGAAGTCATGGGAAAAACATAAAAAAATCTTCTTCTCCGAAACCACAAGGCCCAGAGCTTTCATATTTTGTGTGTAGCAATATATAGTGGTCCTCTTTATAAATCCTGCCAACCGTGCCTCAGGGGCGTCATGGGAAAAACATAAAAAATCTTCTTCTCCGAAACCACGAGACTTAAAGCTTTCATATTTTGTGTGTAGCAATGTATAGTGGTTGTCTTTATAAATTCTGCTATAAATCCTGCCAACCGTGCCCCTGGGGTCCAAACAGGCCCCGCCCCGGGGGCTTCATGGGAAAAACATAAAAAGATCTTCTCCGAAACCATATGGCCCAGAGCTTTCATATGTGTGGACCAATGTATAATACTCTCCTTTATAAGTGCTGCCATGGTACCCCTGGGGTCCATACAGGCCACACCCCAGGCATGTCATTATCTACCATAGACTTATAATGGAAATATATGAAAAAATCTTCTGACACAAAGCTGGTATATTTGGTATACAACATTATCATGTGGAGCACTACGTAAATCCTGCCAATGTTGCCCCTGGGGTCAAATATGGCCCCATCCAGGGGGTCATTATAGGACCCTGACCTTGTTAGATGATTTTTTCAAGTGAACCCAGTACCTTAATTAATTTTTTTGCCTATAGGGTATTTACGCACCCCTTTTTCATTCAATTGCGTATCTGGAATTTTAATTGGGTAAGTTCAATTCTGTTACGCACTCTGTTTTCAATCAATTGGGTAAAATGGAAAACAATTTGGTAAAAATGAAGTTCGAGGTGTACTTTTCTTATTTTCTTCTACTTTCGCTTTTGCAGAGCATAAAATAAAAGGGAAAGATTGATTGGTTGAGAGAATTAACTAAAATCGCAGTCAACCAACGAAAAAACAGAAAAGAAATGGCTTCCAATCGATCGATTTGCGCATGTCCAATGACATTTTTGTTTAATGTAGACGGCGTAAGCCGTTGTGCGGCGCACACCGATAAAAACCGGTACGCAATTGATTTTTCCGGTATTGCGTATCGGCGATTTCTTTTGCGTTTTCTTACGCTACCAGATCGTTATTAATTGCGTTTTTTCATATTTTAATTGGGTAATTACGCAAATACGCAGCCTAATTAAGGTACTGGAACCAAAATGGCAGACAAGAGGATACACAATCCAGACAAGAGCTATTCTGCTGATTTAAGTTGGGTTTCAATGTCACATGGCCAAGATGGCCACCATACCCATATACAGTGATTAATCTACCTTTGGATCTGGTTGAGTCAAATTGACTCACTGAGTTTGGAATGGTGAGTCAAATTCCAAAAGAGTGAGTCAATTTTGCCGACTTTAGATATTCTTATGTTTGACTCACTTTTTAGTATTCAGGATCAATAAATGGAAATAAAAAAAAAACAGTCTATTTGTTTTCATAATTTATTCTTGAACAAAAATTTTTAACTATATACCTTTAAATATAACAGGCAGGGTATAAGCAATGAGTTCAAATTCATAAGCAAAATGCCTGGCCAAGAGGTAGTAAAACTATTCACAACTCAGTTGAGCATTAAATTGATTGTTCACAAATATAAAAAAAGCCAAAATCAATGAAATTGAATGGCAACAATTTATCCTACTTATAAATGTTAAAATGACATCATTTGTTGGTATTTTAACATTTATGAGCTGGATGAATTCCATGCTCAGCTGAGTGTGAAAAGTTTTATAATACTCAGTGCCATGAACAAATCAAGACAAAATACAAACACTAAAACTCAACACTATCAAGACATGCTGACCTTCAGTAAAGGTGAGTTGCTGACAACCTCCAGTCTTTATGGAGCTGAAAGGATGCATTTGATTTAATTGGAAGAATTGCAAGGACTTAGCTTGACAAGAATTGCAGCCACTCCCCATTTCACTCTGATCAGGTATATGCTATTGCTTATTTGAAATAGCTGATTTCATACAGCCTTCTATCCTTGCAAGTCTTCCAATTGTGGAGTGCTGCAGGAAAATCAAATGCATCCCTTTCAGCTCCATCTATCTTTATCTGCCGATAGAGATGATGCCTTCTTCAAAAAACAGTTTTTGTTGGACAGTTTTCGGTCTTTTTTCGGCCGACGCCATCTTGGCGAGTTACCCAAAGAATATTTGTTAGGATGCACACGATTGGATTGCTGCGGATCTTTCGACCAATCAGATTCTATTTTACGTACCGCACGGAAGAATACGGCGGAAAAGACCGAATTTCGACGGACGTTATAAAACCCAGTACTCATTATAAAATCCGGTACTCTTAAAGGTACCGGATCAAAAAACGATGCGTCGGACGTACGCTCGACAGGAAAAATCTTGCGTCATCACGTATTTTCTTGCGTAATATACGCGCGACGCAGAGGTAGATAAATCACTGCATATATGGTAAAAAACTCAATTACTTTGTCTAGTGACTGTACTTGTTGACTCTCAGGTGAGCGATCGTTGCCCTTGGGCTACTTGTTTTTTTTGGTTTTGACATCAGTTATGGGTTTTCTGAGCATACTGTGGTAGTTATTCAAATTCCCATCAGGAAAGCATGTCCATGCAATATATACCTTTCATATAGAAAAACTGGTGCTTGCATGGGTATACTTATTTTTGCTCCAAAACATAAATTGTGGGTACAGGGTGTGCTTCGTGTACCCACAATCTATGTTTTGAGCAAAAATAAGAAAAATATCAAATTTTTTCCAGTGAAAATTTTCATTTTTACAACAACAACAACAAAAAAAAAAAAAAAAAAATTAGATTGCATGGAAGTGTTTTCGTAATGCTATTTTTTTTCTTCTTCAGGTGGTGGTATTTGTATGGCATCAGCTGTAAGTACTCCTTATATACGAGCCACGTCATGAGAAAACCAACAATTTGGTTTCCGGACAGGTCCGACACAAACCAGTCTGTACAGTCACAGAAGAAGGCTAGAAGCTTGAAATTTTGGATTTAAGAAGAAGAGGGAAAAACAAACGTTGCTGATCAGCTTCGTGGTTACAGTGAAGCTTGTCTGCGCCTTTGTTTTAGCATATGCAGATTTTCAGGTTTTTTTGATGCGGCGACTTAAGATATTTCATATCTTGAAATATTTCATATCTTGAAATATGAGCCGCTGCATAAGAAAACCAACAATCTACATATGTGAAAACAAAGGCGCCTTTGTTTTCGCTACCTGGATAATAAAATCCCTCTTCTTCCTTCATCCTAAATTTTAAGCTTCTAGCTTTCATCTGTGACTGTACTGGCAGGTTTGTGTCAGACCTGGTCGGAAACGCAAATTGCTGGTTTTCTCATGCACAGGCTCATATATTAAACCTTTCTTTGGAGTTGATGTTTGCATGTTCTTCTATAACATTTACAGCAAACTTCTTTGTTTCCAAATTGAAAAAAATGCTTTGTCAATCAAAGCCAAATTTCATATCAAGCTTCTTTGCATGACCCAGATGGCTGCCAGGGCTATAAATAGCATTCAACAGTACTGTTACTGCAGAGTTCTGTCTGCAATCATGATTTAGGGGTTTTGGAAACAAAAATATGAGTTTTGGTTCAAAGTTGACCTTTTACTGATCATGCTTACAGGGTGTGCTACTGTAGGTCAATGTCATTAAGCATACATAACTGACATAGTGGCTTAACCTTTGCAATTTGACGTGTAGATACTGTTTTCATATGATAAGTTCAGTAACACACTTGCATTACAAAACCTGCTCTCAGCAACACAAAGTGTTTGTTGCGTTGCTTTATTCCTTAAGTATATTGACTAAGAGAAATATCCTGACAAGAAAAAAAAAATCCTACCATCGTACAGACTAAAATTATTGGAGAAAACTCGTTATGAGAGATTAGGTTTTACACTATTGATCTCTGGTGAGCATTTTCAGGACCATTGGTCTTCTGTTTTATGATTTACAGGGTCAGATTGGGTTTAAAAATGCAAGAAAGGGTACAAATGTCGCAGCCCAGGCAGTAGGAGTCCA
Source organism: Rugalucina vietnamica (assembly GCA_964017185.1). NCBI lineage: Eukaryota > Metazoa > Mollusca > Bivalvia > Lucinida > Lucinidae > Rugalucina > Rugalucina vietnamica. Next base: position 35,418,452 of record OZ024876.1, read on the forward strand.
TCTAGGGGATGTAAGTAATGTGTTTACATCAGGAGTACATGTCCGTGTGATTTATACCCCCTTATACCCCACTTTTATATAGCAAAACTGGGGTATGCAGGGGTATACCTATTTTTCTTAATTTTGCTCCAAAACATAGATTGTGGGTACTCACAATCTATGTTTTGAGCAAAAATAAGGAAAAAAAACTCAAAACATTCCACTGAAAATTTTCATTTTTTACAACTTTAAAAATCTATGTATATTGCATGGGCAGGTTTTTGTAATGAATCTAGGAACTGCCATAAAAATGTGTGACTGTAATTTCATTCAAAAGCCATGTTAGTGTTAGTTCAAAGGTCAAAAAGAATACTGTTAACAAATTTTGGTGTCATATTTTACCAAACCACACAAAAAAACAACAATTATTTAAGAAACCGGGCAGTGTGCCTCTGTGCAGATACAGCACAACCTTATTATAATGCTATCTTTTGGGTCCATAGAAGCAGACTGTGTTATAAGTGAAACCGTGTTTATAAAGAGGTTACTTTCTATAGTCATAGAACAAAATAATTAGGAAGCGTTAAAATGAAAACCGCATTATATTGAGGCGCATTATAATGAGGTTGAAGTGTACATATACATGTATGTCTTATTTTCCTGTAGAGCCCCAAATTAAATCTCAAAGGCCATCACATCACTGTCATCATGTTTCCCTAGCACAACCACATAGGACACTTATTAGCTCGCCTGTACGAAAGTACAGGAAGAGCTATTGCAGTCACCCCGGCGTCGGCGTCGGTGTTAGCTTCGGCGTCGGCGTTAGTGTCGGCGTCGGCGTTGCTCAAAATGTTAAAGTTTTTGGTTAAAGGTTTTATAAGGCTATATCTCTTGAACATGTTGATGGATTAAGTTGATACTTTGCATGTTGGTAGATATTGGTCTGAAGTTTTATTCTGTACCATCATGACCCACCTGGGTGACCTTGAGGTCAAGGTCACGGACTTAGAAATTTTGTGTTAAAGTTCTTGGTTAAAGTTTTTGTAAGTCTATATCTCTTGAACATGTTGATGGATCGAGTTGATACTTTGCATATTGATAGATATTGGTCTGAAGTTTTATGCTGTACCATCATGGACCACCTGAGTGACTTTTAGGTCAAGGTCACAGACTTAGAAATTTTGTGTTAAAGTTTTTGGTTAAAGTTTTTGTAAGTCTATATCTCTTGAATATGTTGATGGATCGAGTTGATACTTTGCATATTGATAGATATTGGTCTGAAGTTTTATGCTGTACCATCATGGACCACCTGAGTGACTTTGAGGTCAAGGTCACAGACTTAGAAATTTTGTGTTAAAGTTTTTGGTTAAAGTTTTTGTAAGTCTATATCTCTTGAATATATAGATGGATCAAGTTGATACTTTGCATATTGATAGATATTGGTCTGAAGTTTTATGCTGTACCATCATGACCCACCTGAGTGACATTGAGGTCAAGGTCACAGACTTAGAAATTTTGTGTTAAAGTTTTTGTAAGTCTGTATCTCTTGAATATATAGATGGATTAAGCTGATACTTTGCATATTGATGGATATTGGTCTGAAGTTTTATGCTGGACCCATAACCACCTGAGTGACCTTGAGGTCAAGGTCACAGACTTAGAAATTTTATGTTAAAAATATTTTGGGTTAAAGTTTTTAAAGTCTATATCTTTTGAAAATGTTGATGGATCATGTTAGTATATACATGTACTGGTTTTAAGCTATACCATCATGGCGAACCTGAGAGACCTTGAGGTCAAGGTCATGGGTCATAGATTTTAATAGATTTAGTGGCAAAGCATAAGTCAGGCGAGCTACGCTGTCCTGCGACAGCTCTTATTACCTCATTTCTTGAAGGATTGAAAAAAAAAACAACAAAAAAAAACTTTTTTACATGGAAACGGAGCATGGTAGCCTTGTGGTGGACTGACAGACTGAATTGACTTTTATCCGTACGTAAGTGAAAAAAAAAAAATGTTACCCGATTTCCAAAAGCTGATTGTTGTGAACTTATGAATGATATCAAAATTACACTTTTTTTTTTTTGTGGTAGCGACTTGGTTTCTCACCCATGTTTTAACTTTGCTTAGATAATATTACATGAGCTTTGCAACAAGAAAACCTGTCTACAGGGTATCAAAATGTACACTGACCAGTAGATATGTAAATAATTGACAAAATATGAGTATAAACAAAATTATAACTATTATAATTTGAGCCACGACGCGAGAAAATTGGTCTTCGGGGTTTCTGACCAGGTCCGACATAAGCCGGCCTCTGCAGTCACAGATGGCTACAGGCTGGAAATTTTGGATTTACAAAGTAGAGGAATTGTACTATCCGTGTGGCGAAAACAAAGGTGCTGATCAGCTTCGCAGTTACTGCGAAGCTGATCTGCGCCTTTGTTTTCTCCTAAGCAAAAACCTGGTTTTCTTGCGACGCGACTCATTTATAAACTGTAATATTATAATCTTTGCTTTCCCTATATTTTGATGAGGATTGTAGTAATACTATGAATCTTCTCTAGTCAATTGGTCTTACCTGTGCTGTTCACCGAGGCATTTGAGTCGCATCATGAGAAACCAACATTTTGCACATGCGAAAACAAAGGCACAGAACCGCAAATCTGATCAGCTCCTTTGTTTTTGCTACAGAGATAGTACAATTGTTCTACTTCCTAAATCCAGCCTCTAGCTGTCTACTATGGCTGTGTTGGACCTGATCGGAAACCACAATGCTGGTTTTCTTGTGTCGCTGCTCATTTGTCTTTTTGTATGTAATCATTTTGTATGTATGCAAAAACCTGGTGTTGCTCTGGTACATGTATATAGAGAGACGTGAATAAAATTAGCCTCGACATGAGAAAACGGGTTTTAGGGTTTGCTACCAGGTCTGACACAAGCCAGCCTGTACAGCCAAAGTAAAAGGCTAGAGGCTTGAAAATTCAGATTTAAGAAGAAGAGGGATTGCACTATCCGAGTGCTCTGATCGCCTTTGTTTTCACATAGGCAAAAATCCAGTTTTCTCATGGCGCGGCTCAAATGATACTAGTGATTTGCCTGTTGACTGATACATGTCCATGTGCTCAAGAGTTAAGCAGGTTCTTGCATGTTATGGTGTACAAATGACTGATGACCGCATAGATTTACTGTTTTTTTACATACCGGTATGCAAAGACAAAGATGTACTGTAGATCAGCTGTGTCCTCAGTCGATGAGCTTTCTTTAAATGTTTTCAGAAACTATTAAGAAGAGGTGTGGACAAAGTAAGAGTTATCGTTAAAGGCATTGGGATTGGACGTTTGGTATGTTATCTTTCAAATGCCAAGCTAAAGATGCTCTAATGGGCTCTTCAAACATACATTGTACATTTCACTCCGTTGGCATATGTTGAAGTTTGTACATGTCAGAGTTTAGAACAAATATGCCGCATCATACTTTTCCTGTAGGTTTGATGTGAATTTATTTCGACTGTTTCATTGTATTGGATCATCATGTTTTACAAATGAGACCTATAATTTATTCTTCAAGCTTTTCTGTATTTCATGTTTCAGCCTTGTTTAAAGGGAATACAGTTAGCTGGGGTGAATATAGTATCAATTACAGATAATACACCAGTGTATAACGGGAAGAGACCCAGGTCAGCACGAAGAACTTAAACCTATCAGGTATATTACTATCAGATACTTTTTTTTTTCATGGAGAGCATGGATACCTAGTGGTAGAGTGTATGACTTCATGCCATTATATTTACATTTTTCTGAAACCTCCTTAGATGAATCATTAGATGTTCATCTGTGTTCATACTTCCATGAACAACATTGTGTCACGCGACGTGACGTAATCCAAACTTGACGTCAAAAAACATGAATCTCGCCAATGTGATTGGACATTGTAAACGTCGACGCCGTTCCGCTGTTTGAACACACACTGTGTGTAGATTCTCTGTTTGCTGATAAATGTGACCGCCTTGGTGATTTTTCAACAAGCGATAGAGAGAAATGAATGTACAGGCCACCTTCGCTATCTCAAACTCGGTTGTCTCGAAAACCCCACTTATGTTGAATTGCTCCCTCATTCCCGAGCATCTCTTCCTATATGTTATTGTATTTCAACCTTGCTTATGTCGAACTCGGTTATGACGAAAATTCGGCTATGTCGAAGTCAAAGATCGCTCCCCACAGAAAAAAGACCATTAGTTTCACCCTTCCTGTGTCGAACTTCGAAGTCAAAAATCGGTCTTTGCCGAGTGGATATCTACTAACAGCCTTTCATCACAGGATTTGTTAAAGAATGTTTTGACATCATGTGTTAGGTCGGGGAATATACATTTGAAATCACAATTAATGGGGTTAACATGGTGGAAAATGAAAGGAGAACCACTGAAAGAGTTGAAATTTTTTATGAACCTTGGCTGGTCTCAATTTGGTTATCTCGAATCTCGGAAAACTCGAAGTAGTTTCTCCTTTCCCCTTAATTTCGATATAGCGAAGGTGGCCTGTAAATATAAGCAATGAGTTTAATTTTTCTGTTATTCATGGAGCTATGAACCGCAGTGGGTCGCTAGCAAAGCTTACATGAACCCCTTCATAGCTCCATGAACACCAGAAAAATGAAATTCATTTCTTAAATGAAAACTTGTCCATGCAATATACTGAGATTTATACAGCTGAAAAAATTGAAAAATTTTCATCGGAAAAATTTTAATATGTTTATAATTTTTGCTCAAAACATTGATTGTGGGTGCATGTTAGAACCGCCTTCACACCCCAGTTTTACTATATAAAAGTGGTTTTGTTTGTTTGAATTGATGCTTAACGTCCCAGTCAACAGCAAAGGTCATGTCGGGACGTTGCTTCCATTTTATGGGACTTGTACAAAAAAATTAATGAGGATGTCATGACATCCAACAAGTGCTTAAAGCTTATATGTATGGATAGTTTGACTTGAACCACTTTTACAGGGCAGGCTCAAACCAGAGTGGTTTACCAGTATTCAGATTCTTTTGGCCCCAATGGGCGTATAAAAGTGTGGTATAGTTTGTGGATTGAACTCCACTGGTACAAAGTTATGTCCTTGCATGAGCTTGGCAAATTACCTCTTTTTAGTTTTGGTTAATAGCAAGGAAGCGGTGACTTGTCATGACATGACCCAAATATTGTTGACTGCAATTTCAGCTGGGGATAATTCTCAAATACCGAGACAATCTCCATATCGGGACACTGTCTCCGTTAAGGAGATAAATTATGTCAAAAAAAAGATCATCCCACAAAAAATTGAATGTACCTCCCATTTGGAGACCAACAAGTTTCCGATTTGAGGGAGATCCCCATATGAAATTTGGCATATTTTCAGACTGTCATGAGCATTTTATTTTGAGGAAGTGCATGTTAAAACCAGTTGAGAAGACACCTGTTCATCAAGATCTAAATTCTGTTGCATAAAAAATCCTGTTTCGACCAGATCGACTCATGGACTGAGTAGATTGCTGCCCTTGAGTGTTGGAAAAATCGATATTTACTGTTGTTAACACTCTAGCACCTTTATTTATTTTTGATCGATTTTCTTCATTGTTGGCAGTAATAGAACAACCATTATATTTTGTATGAGTTTGAATTTTGGCCATATCCCACAAGTGATTGTGATGTTAGCTGCTCTGGAGTATTTGAAAAATTGACATTTGAGCCGCCTTGTGGGAAAACCAACAATGTGGTTTCCAACCAGGTCCGACACAAACCGACCTGTACAGTCAAAGAAAAGAGCTAGAAGCTTGAAATTTTGGATTTAGGTAAAAGAGGAACTGTACTATCCGAGTAGCGAAAACAAAGGCGCTGATCAGCTTCGCAGTTACTGCAAGCTGATCTGCGCCTTTGTTTTCGCCTAGGCAGATTGTTGGCTTTCCCATGTGGTGGCTCATTTAGTGTTTTTAACACTCTAGCACCTTTATTTTTGATTGGATCTTCATCATTCTTGCCAGTAATAAGGACAACCATAATATCCGAGATGATTAAAAATTTACATTTAGTAAACACACTATCGCCTTCATTTTCTGATTGGGTCTTCTTCATTCTTCCAAAGTAACAAGGGCACCTACATCATCTCAGATGTGTTTGCATTTCGACTGAATTGGATCATGGGCTGCAGTGACCTGCCCTTTTTTGTCTTGACAAATCTTTATTGACTTAAAATGGGAAGAATTCTGTTAACAGTATACATGAAACTGCTAGATTTATGATTGTGTCTTCATTTTTGCAAGTTAAAGAGACAGCCATGAAATCTCAGCCAATGCCATTTGGGACTGTGGAATTACGTTCCCTTTAGTGTTAGAAAAATCAATATTAAGTTTGCAACAGCTGGTTCTAAACGTGACATATTGGTTCTCTGGTGAGCAATTGTTGCCGTTTGAGCTACTTGTTGAGAATTGTCACCAGCTAAATGTTAAGCCACAAAATCAAAAAATCTTGTCAAGGATCTGAATCCTTATCTTGTAAAGATGTACAAAAGCAATATCAAGTGAAAGGGTCAACTATAAAGTATTTAACTACACTACAATCTCTCAATAACACTATTGTTTGGGTCCAAACTTTCTGTGTTAGCTGTCCAATCCATGTTAAAATGAGAATAAAATGTTTTTTTTTTTATATATAACAAAATAAGTTAAAGTGACGCTTTGGGTCCAGCATTGATCAGTGTTATATCCAAAACCGCATAGAGGTTGACGTATATAATGGGGGAAAAAGTTGCACTATCTTTGTTGGTAAAACAAAAGTTCTGATAGCTGATCTGAAGTGTTGTTTTCACATAATAACCAGAGGTCCATTGGTCCTGAGAACGCTCACCTGAAGCCTGATCTTGGAGTATTAAGTCATCACGAAATGACCTTGACCTTGAATACTCACACAACTTTATTGACTTCATAAGTTGTCTGCATCTGCAAAGTTTCAGGTCTCAGGCTGCAATAGTTTCCAAACCCAGTGATTTCTGACAAAACCATAATTTTAATTTCGGTATTTAAATGACCGTGGGTGAAGGTCAAGAAATGACCTTGGCCTTCATTAATTACTTACCTTCATTGACTCCATTAGTTGTCTGCATCTAGCAACTTTCAGGTCTCAGGCTGCAACAGTTTCCAAAATATCCATTGTTTTAGCCTTTTCCATGTAAAAGCCTATGTTTCCAAAATTGACCTTGCCGTAAAATAGGTCAAGGTCATCCTAGGGTCATCATTTCAACAAACTACGATGGACTGGAGTCCCAAATGCTACATACCAAGTTTCACGTAAATCGGCCAGCTGGTTCTGGAGAAGATTTTGAGTGGTTTTTACCATAAAAGGGCATGGCGGCCATCTTGGTCATGTGACACAAATTTCTCGAAAAACTTTTGTTCCCCCTATCCATGGACGCTCCACATAAAATTTCACTTTGATTGGCCAAGCAGTTTCAGAGAAGAAGATTTTTGAAAAGTGTGTATGGACGACAGACTGGCCAAGGTCAAGAGATGACCTTGACCTAAATTAATCACATACCTTCATCTACTCCATTAGTTGTTTGCATCTACCACTTTTCAGGTCTCAGGCTGCAACAGTTTTCAAAAAATCCATAGTTTTCACTTTTTCCATGTAAAAGCCTATGTTTCCAAAATTGAAATTGCCGTAAAATAGGTCAAGGTCATCCCAGGGTCATCATTTGATCAAACTATGATGGGCTGAAGTCCCCGATGCTACACACCAAGTTTCATGACAATCGGCCAGCTGGTTCTGGAGAAGAAGATTTTTGAGTGGTTTTTACCATATATGGGCGTGGCTGCCATTTGGTCATGTGGCCCGGATTTGGCGATCAAACTTTCGTCTCCCCTACCCATGGATGCTCCACATAAAATTTCACTTTGATTGGCCAAACAGTTTCAGAGAAGAAGATCTTTGTAAAGTGTGTATGGATGACAGACTGGCCAAGGTCAAGAGATGACCTTGACCTAAATTAATCACATACCTTCATCTACTCCATTAGTTGTTTGCATCTACCACTTTTCAGGCCTCAGGCTGCAATAGTTTTCAAAAAATCCATAGTTTTCACTTTTTCCCCATGTAAAAGTAAGTCTATGTTTCCAAATTTGACCTTGCCGTAAAATAGGTCAGGGTCATCCAAAGGTCATCATTATATCAAACTATGATGGGCTGAAGTCCCCAATGCTACATACCAAGTCTCGTGGAAATCTTCTGGAGAAGAAGATTTTTGAAGGGTTTTTACAGTGCTCCAGATAAGGATTGATGGTCAATGGGTATTTACCCACCTCTTTTTGGCTTAATTGGGTATTTCAGAATCCATTGGGTAAAACTATAATTTTTAAAATTTCCAATTGGGTACTTCATGTTTTTGTATTGGGTATCATAATCGAGGATGAAAATAAAGTTAAAATTAAAAACAAAAATCATGTATTTTAATAATAACTGATTTACCCCTTGTTTTGAGGGTACATGTACATGTATCTCTGCTAATTTCCTATAACATTGGAAGTGGTACTGAAAAAAATTATCCTCAATTGTCTATGTGATTAAGTTTTTCTAAAAGCTAATACTTGTAATCTACTTTATAAAGCAACATAAAAAGACAAAAATCCACATTTTAAATGACACAATATATTTTTGAAGCTGCTTCCTGTTGTAAAAAGTATTTTGCTCAATGAGGTAATATCTGGAAATGATCTATTTTTGATATTTTAACTCCTATTGAAACTATGCAGAGCCATCACGCTCTATAATACAGGCATAGTGGGTGGGGTACGGTTAACAGAGATCGTAAGTTGCGTAAAATTTTAGGATGTCCTTCAGCTGTTAATTGCAGAATCAAAAAATTGTGTGGAAATAATGAAAAATAAAATTTCAAGAAATGTTCTTAACTTTACATTCAACTAGAAATGCGTGTTTGTAAAACACTATGCCCCCAACTGTATGCTTGTCCCTAAACTGGCAGTTTGTATGATTCATTTATTTCATTCGAATGCAGTCAAATTTAATTTCCTGAAGAAGCTGTTTGGTTGTGATTGTTTTGACCTCGATCCAGAAACAGAATGTAAGCTTTTTTGCAGGCAAGTTAGAAATGAAGTAAAAATTTTAGGAATGTGTATATGAAATTTCAAAACCCTAGCATTCACCATTCAAAAGTTTCAAATTTCACCGAAAAGTGGAAAAATCAATCAAAATTTCAAAATTCCGTATTTTTGTCAAAATGTGACGGAAAGTTCTCAAAAGTTAATCAGGTCATCTACTCCTCAGCCCAAACAAGTGTACCAAATATGAAGGCTCTAGCTTAAATACTTTTTGAGATATCTTGCACACAAGATTTTCAAATTTTGTTTTCAAAGGGAAATAACTCAGAAAAGGGGCGTAACTTGGACATGAAAAAAATACGGGTCAACTATTTTTTCATGAGGAATGTGCATATGAAATTTCAAAACCGTAGCATTCACCGTTCAAAAGTTAACAGACGCACAGACAGACAGACAGACAGACAAGCCGAAAGCAATATGCCCTTCCAACTTTTTCAAAGTTCGGGGCATAATAAAACAAATCTGATGGTTCATTATTGAAAGAAACAGGCTAAAGAATTGGGCTTCCTTTTCTCCCAGTCAAACTGAAAGTACAATTCTATTCTCACACGCAACCTGGCGGCGAAAATCGATTGGCTGAAATTCTTGGCTCATAGTCTGGATCATCAAGATAGTCTCTCTATAGCATATGAATGGCAAAACGGGAACCAAGTTCCCAAAATAGACCCACGTCTACGCATGTGCAGGCAAGCATGACATTGGGTAAACATTCCTGTATTTGACAAATTAAAGGGCCGTACGCAAAGAAAATAATCTGATTTGCGTACCGCAGATTTTTTTTGCTTTTCTGTACGCAGAGTTGTAAATCTTAATTGGGTTTTAAGAAATTTTAATTGGGTAAATACGCAGATACGCTGCTTATCTGTAGCACTGTTTTTACCATATATGGGCGTGGCAGCCATCTTGGTCATGTGACCAAGATATCACGATCAAACTATCCAAGGAGGCTCCACATAAAATTTCAACTAGATCGGCCAAGCGGTTTCAGAGAAGATCTTTGAAATTGTGGACGACGACGGACGGACGCCGGATTATGGCCATCCTATTAGCTCACCTTGTGAGCCTTCGGCTCAGGTGAGCTAAAAAAAAAAGAAAAAAAAAAAAAGATTTTCCTATTTTTCATTGAAAACTTGCATTATTGATTGTTTTTAACATTATTTCAGGTTCAGATTGAGTTTTAAAGCCACAGATTGGTGAAGAGAACAGATTTATGGACTTAAGTGCTGATTCTATGAAAATTTTTATTTGTGCAAGCATTAAATAGAAAATAAATACATTTTACTTATTTTATATGTACCACAGAAATTTCTGACCCTGGCGCCAGTTGTTCAAAACGTCGTTAGCTTAACATCCTCGTTAAGACCTCAACTTGTTAGGTAAATGCCGACTAAATAAGCAAATACACTGTTATTTTTTGCTGATAAAATGTGAGAATCCGTTGCATTGCAAAGGATTCTCACATTTTATCAACAAAAAATAACAGTGTACTTGTAATATTCATGCTTGAAAATTTAACAAATCGTTAACTAACGACACCGTTAATTTTGAACTGGCCCCTGGAGTTTGGCTAGCATCAGAAGTACATGTCACTGCCTGACCATGTGGTCATGTGTTCAAAATAATATTCTATTGTTAGGATTTAGGCCCCTTAAAAATGATTTCAAGCTTTCCAATTAATATAATAGCTTACCTGAGCTGAGGCTCATGAGGTGAACTTACTGGCCTTCGTGCGTCCATGCGTGTATCTCAGTCCTGTCACACTTTCAAACATAAATATCTCAAAGGGGCCACTGTGCCAATTGCGATTAAATTTTATCTGAAGCATCATTGAGATTAGGGAAAGGTTGTGTTAAGTCTTAGGCCACATTGGATGATCTGGTTTCCATAACAACAGATAGCTCCAATAATAAAATCAAATCTCGCGGCCCCCATGGGCAGTCAAGAGCACTGTTTCTTAATCACTTGATCATTTCACGGCTGTGTCCGGTGCGGGTTCGAGCCCCACACTGACCATGTGAGACAAGCCAAGTTCTGCTTGCGGGTGTGCCAGGTGGTTTTTCTCGGGGTTCTCCCGTTTTCGCCCACCTACTGACTGGCCGATCTCATATGAGCTTGAAAGGGACGTAAAACTGAATTTTAAATAATAAAAAAAAATCTTCTATGAAATCATAAGGCCCTGAGCTTTCATATTTTGTGTGTAGCAATGTATATTCTTCTTTACACATTCTGCCAACCATGCTCCTGGGGTCCATACAGGCCAGAGCGTGATTATCTGCCATAGGCAGCGATTAGGTTTATCATGAGAAATACATGAAAAACCTCTAAAGCCACGAGACACAAAGCTTCTTTATTTAGTATGCAGCACTGCTATATGGAGCTTCACAAATGGCCTTGCACCCTGGGGCCAACAATAGCCCCACAAGAAGGGTCATTAGCTCTCATAACCTTACAATGGGAAGAACTCTGAATTCACAAGTCCCACAGCATTTATATTTAATTAGATGTCAGTCTTTTGAACTATGGAATTGAACAACATAAGGGAGTTTATGTTGGTGTCATATTTCTATGGTAAATTTTAATTAAATTGACCATAGGCGCCTAAATTATACAAGAATTCCAGATCATAAAGTGTGCTGTCGTCCGAGACATGATACAACCTTCGATATATTCGGACGACAGCAGTGCCAAATGAGCCACTGCATGAGAAAACCAACAAAGTGGTTTCCAAACAGGTCAGACACAAACCAAGCTTTACAAGCACAGAAGATGGTTAGAGGCTGTAAATTTTGAAATTAAAAAGGAGAGAAATTATACTATCCATGTAGCGAAAACAAAGGCACTGATCAGCTTCGCAGTTACTGAGAAGCTGATCTGCGCCTTTGTTTTCGCATAAACAAAATGTTGGTTGTCACATGACATGGCTCAAATAATTCCTGGGAATATGCTTGAAATAACAGGACATACAATAACACTAAAATTTATTATTTCATTTAAATCTCTCCTCATTATATGAAGAATGAAAAATGTTTAAAAAATACAATAATTTCATTTGTACACACTATAAAACATGCACACACTTGAATACTACCGGGTATTATGTCCATAATGAATTTAGGTTCATTAAAAGCTGACAAAGTTTATTTGAGCTTTGACGCCTTCGGGAGTTCCGACCAGCTCTGACATTAACTGGCCTGTACAGTCATAGAAGCAGGCTAAAAGCTTGAAATTTCGGAAGTAATTGTACTGTTTGTGTAGCTAAAACAAAGGCGCTGATCAGCTGTGCAGTTACTGCACAGCTGATCTGCACCTTTGTTTGTGCAGATGCAAAAATCAGGTTTTCTCATGATGCGGCTCATTTAATAGCCAAAACTTTTAACTGGACACTAAAGGTGCATTGACACTACACTCTAGTCTGCATCTGTTATCTGGATATACAAATTCGCACAAGACAAAACTTAAACCACATCAGGATCACCTGAGGTGATGATCAGAAATTGATCGACTCAGTATCAGAAGATAGATAGGATCAAACAGATTCGGATCAGTTGTTAATTCCCGAAGATCGGTTTTCTCGCTTTGTGGCTCATATATTTTTTAAATGTGAAAGCACATTTAATTGGGATCAATAATAAATTATGACTTCATGGAAGCCAAATGGGAAGTGTTATACACACAATTTTCATGTTTCATTGTCGTGTGGACACCATGTGGCTTAATTCTTAGCGCTGCTCAGGAGACAATATTCCTCTTTGTTACTATTGTTTATTTTTTGTCAAGAGAGATAAATCTTGATGTCTAATGGTGTGGATGACGTGTCCTTGACAGATTGTCTGAAGAGCTGCGTGTGTTGCCAGGCAACATCACCTTGGCCACCGGACAGGCGAGCCGTCAAGGTAAAGCTAGTCTCTCCCTGCAGCTCGGTCACTGTCTCAATGCTGGGTCCTCCTGAAATGGAGCATAATCATTACATGTATTCATGCTCATCTTATACTAAGCAGGAAATTCAGGGTTATCATTCTGATCTGTCACCTGTTAGCATTTTTAACATTAATGGGTTGCCGCATCTCAAAACCAACAATCTGCATATGCGAAAGCAAAGGTGTAGATCAGCTCTGCGGTAACCGCCAAGCTGATCAGCACCTTTGTTTTCGCTACATAGATAGTACAATCCCTCTTCTTGTTAAATCCAAAATCTCAAGCTTCTAGCCTTCATCCGTGACTGTGCAGGCTGGTTTGTGTAGGACCTGGTCAAAAACCCAAATTGTTGGTTTTCTCACACAAATGCTCATGTGTGGTATGATTGGTGGTCAGAATCATGACTGATAGTTTGGCCAGTGTCAGAAGTAAGATCAACAGAATCTGTAAATACTGTTGATTTTTTTTTTCATTATTTAAAACCAGGTCAAAACATTTTATGCTTGTTGAGCATGAAAAAAACTTTCAAAACCCAAAATCCTTGATTTTAAACCAAATACATTTATCAAGGATGTAGCTGTGGCTATTTATTTCATAATTTGTGTTGAATCTGACAAGGTTATAAAACCTTTTTTCATGCTCAACTAAGCAGAGCATGAAATTAATCCTACTCAATCATTTTAAAATGCCAACAATTATTGACATCTCAATATTTATTAGCAGGTAAAATTACTGGCACTGGTATAAATCTTAGCTTGAAATTTCTACCAATTTTGATTATTTCAGTATACAGGATCAATTTAAATTTCACGATCAGATATGAATGAAAATGTTTGTAACCTCATGGCCTGGTCTAGAACCTAAAACATGTTCTATTCATGAGGCTACTCATGAGGATATAAAAGACTACCTTTGAGCATTGCACAAGTTGAGTCACTACATATCATCCAGTTGATTCTGCCCGTTTCAAATGTTGCACTGTCTGCTCTGATTTCAATCCGGTCTACCTTCATTCTAGATTCTATAAATTTAAAAAAGAAATACACTGTAATGTAAATATGAAATTTTCACATGACCTTGACTTTGAGAATTCTATTTCCAAATCATTATCCAGGCCTCAAAGGTTATAAAACTTCTTTCAAGCTCAGCTCAGCTGAACATGAAATTTCAACTGCTCATAAATGTTGAAATAGTCAAAATTAGTGGAAAATTAAGGTTCAAAACTCAAAATCTAGTAATTTATCCCGCTCATAAATGTTAAAATGCCAACATTTATGTGCAGGATAAATTTTAGTCTCAGCTGAGTTGAGCATGAAAAAGTTTTATTATCGGATCATTCTCCAGATCTTGAATTCACGAGTGAGCATTCTATCTTTGTTAGAACTTGAATAAAAAGAAGAGAATCAAGATATTTTCAGTGTTGGCAAGAACTTTGCGGGACATTAGCAAAACATTCTGTTCTTGCACATTTTTGAACTGACTGTATTTATAGCTTCCGCATGAAAAAATGTCTTTGTTATCAATTTTTCTCACACAGACCAGACCCAAAGATTATAAAACTTTTTTCATGCTCAACTCAGCTGAGACTATTTAAAATTTATCCTGCTAATGATAGTTCGTCTCTCACTAATGAGAAAGACCATCATTATTTCTTGAATAGTGCTGATGTGTGTTGGTGAGTTCTTTGATGGCTGACTAGGCCAATTCTGGCTCTAAACTGTCGGTTGCAAGTAGAGCAAGTCAATGTCATAGAGTCTGCTGGTGGCACATTTGTTTTGGCTTTGCGCTCTCTTCGCTTTCTTTCAGCTTCACAGATTCTTTTCTTTTCATAGAGAGCTGCTCCTTTGTTGATGAGACCTCGCCACTTTGATCGCTCCTGTGCAGTCTGTTCCCAGGACCCCATTGGTATTTTGAAATCCTTCAGAGAGGCTTTGAGGGTGTCTTTGTAGCGTTTCTTCTGGCCACCTTGAGAGCGCTTTCCCTCCTGTAGTTCTCCATAGAAAACTTTCTTTGGAAGTCGCGCATCAGGCATTCTTATAACATGGCCAGTCCATCTTAGCTGTGCTAGCTTTAAGACTGTATGCATGCTTTGCATCCCTGCTTTCCTCAGGACCTCTGTGTCTGGAATCTTGTCCTGCCACTTGATTTTTAACAACTTTCTCAAACAGCTTAAGTGGAAATGGTTAAGTCTCTTTGCATGGCGTTGGTATACTGTCCAGGTCTCACATGCATACAAGAGGGTTGGCAGTACCACAGCCTTGTAGACTTTCAGCTTGGTGTCAAGCTTGATTCCATTTCGCTCCCAGACATTTGCACGGAGTCTTCCGAATGCCACACTAGCTTTTGCAATTCTGGCAGTGATCTCATCATCAATATGCACTGCTCTGGAGAGAGTGCTTCCCAGGTAGGTGAACTTGTCAACAACTTTCAGTTTTTGCCCATTCACAGTGATGGTTGGTTCATTATATGGTTTTCCGGGGGCTGGTTGGTGTACAACCTCTGTCTTTTTTGTGCTGATTGTGAGATCATAGTTATCACATGACTGTGAGACTTGATCCATGGCTCTTTGCATTTTTGCCTCTGTGTTGGCATTCTTATCCATATCATCTGCATAGAGGAGCTCATCTAGCACATCAGTCTGGGCCTTAGTTTTGGCTTGCAACCTTCTGAGGTTGAATATGTTGCCATCAAAACGGTACCTGATTGGAAAACCAGTGTCACTGTCCTGAAAAGCATCCATAAGCATGGCAGAAAACATCATGCTGAACAGTGCTGGTGCCAGAACACAGCCTTGTTTGACCCCATTTGTTACTTCAAATGGTTCAGAGAACTCTCCATCATTCTGCACACGTGCCTGCATGCCATCATGAAACTGCCGCACCATAGCTATGAATCTGGGTGGACAGCCAAACTTGGCCATGATTTTCCAGAGTCCATCACGACTAACAGTGTCAAAAGCTTTGGTGAGGTCAACAAACGTCATGTATAGATCTACATTCTGTTCTTGGCATTTCTCCTGAAGCTGTCTTGCTGTGAAGATCATGTCTATTGTCCCTCTGTCTTTTCTGAATCCACATTGACTTTCTGGGATAAGTCCCGTCTGATCAAGATGAGCATTCAGACGATTCAACAGAATTTTTGAAAGTATCTTCCCAGCAATTGATAGGAGGGAGATGCCTCTGTGATTGTCACAGATCTGAGGATTTCCTTTCCGCTTGTATAGGTGGATTATGGATGCATCCTTAAATTCTTGTGGGATAGCCTCCTTCCTCCACATACAGTGAAACAACTCTGTCAGTTTCTCTGCCATGGGTAGCCCCCCAGCCTTGTAAACTTCGGCAGGAATTGCATCTGCACCTGGGGCTTTGCCAGATGATAGTTGTTGAACTGCTTTTCTTGTTTCCGTAACGGTAGGAAATTCATCTAACAGAACATTGCACTCTATCTGTGGAAGTCTGTCGATTGCATCCTGATTGATGCTTGATGGTCGATTAAGCACACTATTGAAGTGTTCCGCCCACCTTTCCAAGATAGCCTCTTTATCTGTGAGAAGAGTGTTTCCATCTGCACTGAGCAATGTGGTGGCTCCAGAACTCTTTGGACCATAAATGGTTTTCAGTGCATCATGAAATTTCTTCATGTCCTTTCTATCCGCAAAAGACTGAATTTCTTCTGTTTTCTTCCTCAGCCAGGAATCTTGCATGTCCCTAAGCTTGGTCTGGACTGTCTTACAAATGTTGCTGTAGGCTGCTTTCTTGGATACTGAGCTAGTATCATCTTGATGTGCCTTGAGCAAACGGTGCTTTTCTTCAAGAAGCCTCTGAATTTCATCATCATTCTCATCAAACCAGTCTTGATGTTTGCGAGATGGATGGCCTAAGGTGCTTGCAGCTGAAGAAAGAACTGTTTTATGGAAAACTGTCCAGTTTTCTTCGGGGTCCTCTGAACTGAGATTCATTGCATCAAGTTGGTTGCAAATGTCTGTTAAGAAATTTTGTCTCATGCTGTCTTTATTCAGCTTTGAGACATCCAGTCTCTTAGGAGCTTTCTTGCCTTGAGGTCGCCTCGCAGGCTGTATTCTTAGGTTGAGTTTGCTGACAACCAGTCTATGATCTGTCCAGCAGTCTGCACCACACATAGTCTTTGTCACTTTAACATCCTGCCTGTCTGTTCTCCGCACTATGACATAGTCTATGAGATGCCAGTGTTTGGAACGGGGATGCATCCAGGATGTTTTGTTCCTATTAGGTAGACGGAAGACTGTGTTGGTGATTAGAAGATCATGTTCAGCACACTTCCTGAGAAGCAAGAGACCATTGCTGTTACACTTTCCAACCCCTTCTGGACCTATAACTCCTTCCCAGGTCTGGTGGTCTGTACCCACTCTGGCATTAAAGTCGCCAAGAAGGATAAGCTTGTCTGTGCGGGGTGTTGCAGAAATAACATTGTCTAGGTCATCATAGAACTTGTCCTTGACCTCATCTGGATTGGTCATTGTGGGTGCATAAGCACTGACAATAGTTGCATGTTTATTGCCTGACAGAGGAAGTCTCAATGTCATTAGACGGTCATTAATGCCTTTTGGCAATCCTGACAGCTTACCAACAAGTTCTGTTTTGATGGCAAAATCCTGCTAATAACTGTTAAAATGCCAACAATTATCAGCAGGATAAATTACAAGGTTTTGGTGATCTGAACTTGAAATTTCTATTTATTTGGGCTATTGTGTCAATTATGATCGTTTAAATTTTATGCTCAGCTAATTGAGCATGAAAAAAAGTTTTATAACCTCGGAACCAGAAAACTCAATTGATCTAAGAAGGGCAGTTGTAAGTTAATGACAAATAATATGCACTAAGTACTCAGCTAATGGTTAACCTACCCAAATCAGAGTTGTCTAAAACTTTTACATAAGACTTAAAATTACCTCTAAAATCAAACATCCATGCTATCTCTGCCGAGCTGCTGCCCTCAGTTCTGGCCAGATAGACCATCTTCCAGTCATGCTCCTCTTTACGCATTATATTCTCACATTTGTTGGTGAGTGACAAGAATCCAGCACTATTGGGTGAGTTAGAGGATGGTCTTGTGTATTGGTCCATGGCACAATTGTAAGTCAGGTGCATAACCTTTTTGTCTAACTCTTCGGCTGTTGGCTGAAATGAGACTAATGAGTCAATGGCTTGCATGTGATTAAGGTTGGTATTTACTAATTAGTTCAGGGCCCAGTTGTTCAAAATTAATCAGGGTTCGAAGTGCCCATCTCTCCCCGGGTTTACCCATGGGTTTTATCCGGGTAAACCCGGGTTGGGCTTTAAGTCTTATTTTGAAAAAGTGGGTACTTAGTGGTCCTCACTATTTTTGATGTTCACATTTGTGTATTTTACAGTAAATTATTTGACAGACAAAAAAACATTTTTTTTCCTTAAAAACATACACTTAAGTAAAATTTACTACTCATGTGTACTTTATGTTACATCCACTAAAATTCCATGACACCATCAATTTTGAATATATATTAGTAGGAGCTAATGATAGTTTTAGAACTGTACTTCAGTGAAAGCTAGCAATGAAAGTATGTCATCAATCAGTCTCTCACATTTAATAGGCAATTGCTTTAATCCTTTGTTTGTGTTTTCACCTAATTATTGCTCTAGGAAGTGTTGATAACACTTTTATAACAATACCCCATATGACACCTATTTAGGCACTGCTAAAATGAGGTGTTAACTAATTGTTTGGTATGTTTGTTCTAAATTTGTTTCACTTAGTTGACTGCCTTGTATGTCTAGCTGTAATGACATCTGGCATGGTAGTTAAATGATGAATTATAGGTAAAATGTGACTTAGCTAGATTTATCTGATTATTTTTATGGCAGTAGAAATATCTTTCACCATTCTCTTATCATTATAAGTCTGTCACAGACTCAAGTCTTTCTTCTGTGCATGTTGATCAGCCATTTAGTTATAACAACAACAAAAAAACTCAACGAGAAGTTAAAACCTCTGTATCTTTTCAATTCTGTCTAATCGTCAAACACCCCTAATGCAATCTTGCCAGCTTGGTTAGATAGCTGATTGTTCTTTTGGGATTGCTTCACACAAACTAAATAGGTTATTCAAATGAGATAAATTCAAATGTCTTGTTACTTGTACATTCATTTCTAAAATGCCTTAATACCTTGCTCAATACTCAAGTATCAGCATTAGATATAAAGATCATAAAATTTCTAATACTGGTCACTACCCGCTACCCAGTGGGTATACGGGTTTACCCGCAGAAACCCACTGGGTTGGGTTTTATGGTTTAATACCCGGGTTTTTCGAACCCTGAAATTAATGACGTCGTTAGTTAACAATTCGTAAAATTTCAAACATGAATATTACAAATACACTGTTAAATGTGAAAATCCTTTGCATTGCAATTGTATTACATGTACTTCCAATACCATCTATATTCTTACTTTCATCAGGAAAACACATCCATGAAAAGTATACCCCCTTGAACCCCACTTTTATAAAATTATATTAAAACTTGATGTTTCCAGGGGTTTACCTATTTTTCTTATTTTTGCTCCAAAACGTAGATTGTGGGTACTCGTTAGAATGCCTCGTCGAGGAGGTTCTAACGTGTACCCACAATCTATCTTTTGAGCAAAAATACGAAAACTATCAAAAATTTTCTACTGAACATTTTCAATTTTTACAACTTAAGAAAAATCTGTATATTAGTATAATATTACATGGGTGTTTTTGTAATTTAATGGCAAAATTCATTAAGTTGTCAACACAGACAAGAAATGAATCAATGTTGTTGTTGTTGTTGTTTATTTCAGTGACAGAATTTTCGAGAGTAAAGTAACAAGTACCTTAAATATATATGGCTCTGAATTGGCAGGTTGGTTGCCCAGTTCCCCGCGGACCTGTCTCCAAGCCACAGACCCCGATATCCTCCCGGAGAGATTCTGTCCATCAGCAGTCTTGGGGGTTATCAATTCTACTAACTCAGTGAGCTTGCGCTGTGTCAAAGTATTCCTTCTCGTCTCTGACAACATTTGCCATCGCTTTCTTACCAGATTCTCTACTGTACTGACTAGCCATTTTTCTCTACATTCGTTTCTCCTTTTCATAAGTTCAGTATGGTTTGCGGAATATCGCCAAGTCACGTCTTGAACATCATCTTTTGAAAATCCTATTACATAAGTTAGTTTTTTACCCCACCCCACTTCATAAAGGAGTGGTTTATCACAGGCATTTTCACAGGGATCACAATGTAGCCAGCGTTTTTGAGATTCTGAATACACTTCTGTCCAAACATGATCAGTCCAATCTAGGACATAACGGGCTTCAAAATTCAAAGCTCTACAACACAATGTAAAGCAATTTGCCCATTCACCACACCTCCCAACCCGTGTTTGTAACAGTTTTCCTGGGTGGTTGTAGCGTACAAATTTTGTGAAGTGCCCACATGTGTTACACCTGTAATTTTCTACACGGTTACCTCCCCATCGGAGATCCTCCTCTGTAGGTGCAACCATTCCCTGACTACTTGTTGTATTTCCGCATGAAGAGCAATCAGGGGAATTCATCCACTTGAAGAATGAGTTCTTGAACCAACTTAGCAGTGCCAATAATAAACAATCTTGTATATCTAGTTTATGATTGTTTGTCGCTTGATCTTCAGAGGCAGGATGTTGTAGTTTGTCAAGTGATTGTTGTGCTTCTTCTTGAAGTTGAACAATTGGAATTACCTCCCTTGCCTGCTGCTGAAGTCTCGGATCTTCATATGTCATGACGAGAGTAATGGAGGATTCCATCTTTTGATAGAACTGTCTTTCTCTTATCTGTAAACATTCAAACAGCTTTTTCTCTAAAACGTGTAAACATTCAAACAACTTTATCGCTTAAACTTGTAAACATTCAAACAGCTTTATCGCTTAAACTTGTAAACATTCAAACAGCTTTATCTCTAAAATGTGTAAACATTCAAACAACTTTATCGCTTAAACTTGTAAACATTCAAACAGCTTTATCTCTAAAATGTGTAAACATTCAAACAACTTAATCGCTTAAACTTGTAAACATTCAAACAGCTTTATCTCTAAAATGTGTAAACATTCAAACAACTTTATCGCTTAAACTTGTAAACATTCAAATAGCTTTATCTAATACATGTATAAGGATCAAACATGCCTTTTCATGCATTAATATTTGAGCCGCCCCGTGAGAAAACAAACAATCTGCATAGGCGAAAACAAAGATGCAGATCAGCTTCGCAGTAACTGCGAAGCTGATCAGCGCCTTTGTTTTCGCTACTCGGATAGTAAAATTCCTCTTCTACTTAAATCTGAAATTTCAAGCTTCTAGCTCTTTTCTGTGCTTGTACAGGCCGGTTTGTGTTGGACCTGTTCGGAAACCACATTGATGGTTTTCCCACGAGGCAGCTCATTTGCCAATGCTCGAGTAAGTTGTTTGAAACCAGAGGCTGCCAGGCAGAGGGTTCAACCGCTTCAAAGAGTTTGGCAAATGAGCTGCCACGTGGGAAAACCAACAATGTGGTTTCCAAACAGGTCCGACACAAACCTGCTTGTACAAGCACAGAAGCAGGCTAGAAGCTTGAAATTTTGTAGTTTAGTAGAGGAGGAAATGTACTATCCAAGTAGCGAAAACAAAGGCGCTGATCAGCTTCGCGGTTACCGCGAAGCTGATCTGCGCCTTTGTTTTCGCATATGCAGATTGTTGGTTTTCCCATGAGACGACTCAAATGTTAATGCATCGAAATAAGCATGTTTGATCGTTATTCTTGCATTTTCACAGCTATGTAATATGGTATCTTGTTGAAAATATCATATACAACATAAATGCTCACCGAAAACCAAGGAATTTCTTGAGCGTTGTCCATATCGTTTCTACTGAACACAGTGACCGACCTGGTACAAAAGAACACAGCCCTGATAATATGAGCCCTGTCATGAGAAAACCAACATTTTGCATATGCAAAAACAAGGGCGCAGATCAGCTTCGCAGTAACTCACTAACTGGGAAGCTGTTCAGCCCCATTGTTTTCGCTACATGCCTTTGCTTTTGCTAACTGTTCCTCTACTCTCTAAATCTGAAATTTCCAGCCTTTAGCCATCTTCAGTGCTTGTATAGCTCAGTTTGTGTCGGACCTGTTCGGAAACCACACTGTTGGTTTTCTCATGGCACAGCTTGTATAATTATATACCTGCATCTCAAGTAAACTGTTCTGGGGAGTTTGCTGACTGGGCACTGATGGATGTGAAGTAGGCCCCACCGCACCAGCCCTAGTCCCTGCCTGCTGTATGGAGGGTTGACTGGGTACTGATGGATGTGAAGCAGGCCCCACCACCCCAGCCCTAGTTACTGCCTGCGGTGTGGAGGGCTGACTGGTCTGAGAGGTTCTCTGTACAACAGCCCGCTCTCTGTCCAGCTGATCTTTGATCTCCTTCACAGTAGCCAGTGGTGCTGTCTGTGATAAGGTCAGGAATTCACCATCCTGTAATAGAGTGGCATCCAGAAAAAAAATCTGTCTTTCAAGTGTTGGGTTTTATAGCAATATAAGATGAATCATTATACATTATTAATCTTTTGCTATATTGCATAAAAATATTGCACTAATTTCTGTATTTTTGCTGCGGATACTGCATTTAGGCTGTATCGTAACATAGACTATAGACACACATGCGGACATGTAGTAGCAGGTGAAAGCCGCTTCCCGTTGCCAATTCCAGACCGTGTATGTTTGAGATATAAACAAAGATTTTCTCCTCAGTGGTAGAGTACATGTATTTCACTCCTGATCCAGGGGTCGCAGATTTGAGACCTACTGCCGCCTTGTTGTGTCACTGAGCAAAGACATTTCTGCTTCTCACAGTACTAGTTAAATACCCATGAAGTGGTGGCTCTGCCCTGGGTTTGCAGCCAGAGAAGACTCAGATTAATCATGTGTTTGATCTATAAATAGCGTAAAGGGACCAGTGATCAATCAAAAATAGCAATGTTTGCAGACATGCATTGCAGAATGCATGTGTACATACCATATCGAAGCTTGAACCTTCGCCATGTTTTTCAATATGTCAGTTTATGACGTCATCACGTCACGTTCTCAGCGACGTCATTTTAACACACCCACCATCATACAGCGTGAATCAGGGTCAGGTGGACCAGTGATCGATCACCTCCTTATTCTCTCCAACACCGCGGCTAACTTGGAAGGTATGTACATTTTTAGAATGAATAATCATCGTTTACCGATAGCCACGAAACAAACTTTTGAAATTTTCATTGAGTTAAAAGAAATAAAGCAGCAAAATGAGGTGGTCGAAAAGCATAAATGCCCATTGAAACAATGGAAAACTGTTGAAAAACTAGCTCTAAAATCACAGAAATCGTCCATTAATCGCAATTTTGGAATGTGGATCAGATTTGTTTAGTATGCAGTAAAGTTAAAAAATTTAGCCAGTCGGAACGAAAGCAGGTTGTTTCAGCTTGAAGGATTTATTGAACAATCATCGCTTTTAAGCAGTACAATTAAGACCCCCTCTTCGTAAAGTGCCAGAAAATTCAAGATAGAAAAGCTTTCCAAATAAATTTAAATTAGTGTATGTAAGGTAATATAATGCGCTTTAAGTTGAGACTAGCATAAGATTTATTTCAGGTATCCTTTGAGAATTAATAGCCGATAACCACTAGTTGATCGATCACTGGTCCCTGATCGATCACTGATCGCCTTACGCTATATAGAATATTTTTCTATAAATTTACAGATACTTTATAAATCAATGTATCTCCTCTGCCTGCTGAAACCCGTCTTAGTCCACCACTGAATTCTAAAACCCATGCTATACTGTATCCTGTACTGAACACAGAAAAATACTGACCGAGTACCAACCGCCCAATATTACCTCTTCAAACCCCATTTCAAAAAGACATTCCAAAGCTCCAGAAACAGGAAGTAACTTTGACTCGACAACAGCGTTACCAAGACGGATCTTTCGGTATTTCTGATCAGTTGGATTCTTTAAAACATTATTAGCAAACTTGACCAGAATGTCACTGGCTTTTAAGAAATCGTTCACTGAATTTTCATTGACAAGTTTTGTCACAGATGTTTTGACAGGTGCCATGTTGACAGAATTTGTCACTATTGGTATAATCACCGTGTATATTTGATGTTTCCGGGTCATTTTGGCCCATGACCATTTCGGCCCATATCATTACGCCATTGACATCAAACCTTTTCGATGATACAAACTTGGAGTGGTATTGTGACTTTGTCAGTTTGACGTTTCACCAGTAAACTATTCTGATTCTGATTCCGGGACATTAGGTCAATAACAAAACAAATCATTAGCCGTCGAAATAGAGCTACAGAATATGATTTTCTTCTCGGCCTCAGAGATGCTGAAGCTAGACTATTCAAGTTACAGTCGAAAAAAGAGGACTGGAAGTGGAATTGCACAGTCCGAATTATAGAAGGCAGAAGAATCTGTGACAGCAAAAAGCTGTTCTCATTCCTAAAAAACTCACGCCGGGACCAACAGGGCACGCCACCTCTCAAACATGATAATATACTCCATACAGATACTAAAACCAAAGCAAACCTTTTTAATAATCAGTTCAACTCAGTTTTTACCCCTAAAGAACCTCTGTCTCTGAAACGCTTGGCTAAAATGCGAGTGCAGGATCTGAAAACAGCAGGTGGCCTGCCTCTTGATACCGACACTGACACACTACCGGACGCGACAACATGTATGCCAGAGATTGACATCTCAGAAAACGGACTACTTAAGTTACTTAAAAATCTTAAACCAGGCAAGGCAGCTGGACCGGATGGGCTGAAACCCCTTCTGCTGAGAGAGCTTCGGGAAGAAATTGCCCCCATCCTCAAAGTTATCTATGATAGATCTTTAGTAACAGGGAAGCTCCCAGCAGATTGGATGAAGGCCAATGTCATGCCTGTGTTTAAGAAAGGTGATAAGTCTCTGGCATCAAATTACAGACCCATTTCCCTTACATGCATTCTCTGCAAGTTACTCGAACATATAATAGCCTCAAACATAGCCAAGCACCTGGACAGGCAGGGTCTCATGTATGACCTCCAACATGGCTTTCGAGAGCGGAGGTCTTGTGAGACTCAACTAGCCATGCTCATAGAGGACCTGGCAAGGAATGCAAGTTTGGGAAAACAGACAGACATAATCTTACTTGATTTTTCTAAGGCATTCGACAAAGTTAATCACAGCAAACTACTTTGGAAATTACATCAATATGGTATCCGAGGACATGTGCTGGGCTGGATCCGAGCTTTCCTTGGGAGTAGATCTCAGCAGGTAGTGATTGATGGGGAGGAGTCGGAATCAGTGCCAGTCACATCTGGTGTTCCCCAGGGCTCGGTGCTGGGGCCGATCCTCTTCCTCGTCTATATAAATGATCTGCCTGATGAGGTTCGCTCCCAGGTGCGACTATTCGCTGACGATACTGCCCTGTACCTCACCATGGAAAGTGAGGACGACAGCTCAGCACTCCAAAACGACTTAGACATTCTGTCGGCATGGGAGTCCAGGTGGGATATGGAGTTCAACCCCTCCAAATGTCAGGTGGTACATGTGACTGGCTCTAAAGGACCAGTCAATAAGACTAACTATGTATTGCATGGACAGGTCTTGGAGTCAGTCACAAGTGCTAGATATCTCGGGGTTGATATCTCTAGTAATCTCTCCTGGAAAACTCATGTCGACCGTATAACCGGCAATGCAAATAGAACTCTTGGCTTTATCAGACGAAACATAAAAACAAAAATGTCAAAGGTGCGTGAAAGAGCTTACAATTCCCTAGTTAGGCCACAGCTCGAATATGCATCAGCTGTGTGGGACCCCCATAATAAGAAATACATATCCCAAATTGAACAAATCCAGCGAAGAGCTGCTCGTTGGACGGTTGGAAACTTTGATAGACATGCTAGTGTAACCAGGATTGTTCAAGACCTAGGATGGCGATCATTGGATCAAAGACGAGCTGATGCCCGTCTTTGTTTATTCTTCAAGGTCATTCATGGACTAGTTGCTGTACCCCTCCCGGACTATGTGCAGTACTCAAATAGAATTTCCCGGTACTGCCACTCCATGACCTTTAGGCAGGTCTACACCTCTAGGGATTACTATAAATATTCATTTTTCCCACTAGCTATAGTACAGTGGAATTCTCTCCCAGAGTCTGTTGCAAGCTTGCAGAATCTTGAGGCCTTTAAGGCCGCAGTCTGCAAGCTGCAGCATTCTCGCCCATAGATCCCCTCATGCTTGTTTTTATCTGATTTTAACTATTCTTATCTATTTTAACCTATCACCTGTTTTTATTCTTCACTTTTATGCTTTTAAACCTCTGTACTATAACTCTTCTTTTCCTGTCTGATACTAACAGACGATGCGCTACCCTGCCTAGAATGTCCGCGAGGGCGTATGGCAGTATACAGAGATAGATAGATAGAATCTAATGGTCAGTTTTCGAATGTTTTCACATAAAAGTGAATACAAACAGATCCCTCTTCTGGATAGATCTGCCCCATTCATGCATGATATTGTGGTCACAAAGGAAGGGATGACCAAACTTCTCAGAGGTCTTAACCCGTCTAAAGCCTTAGGGCCTAATAAGCTTCATCCTAGAGTCCTAAAGGAACTAGCAATGGAATTAGGTCCGGTATTCGCCCAGCAGTCTCTTCCAGCAGTCAATTGATACAAGTGAAATTCCTAAAGAATGGTCTATTATTAATATTTGCCCACTGTTTAAGAAGGGCGACAGGTCTCTTGTCCGTATATATATATAATTACCCCCTGTTTCGTTGACATGCATTCCTTGTAAGCTTCTTGAACATATTGTGTGCTCAACTATTATGGCCCATCTTGATGAACATGAACTTGATGGACAGACAACACGCTTTTATAAAACGGCATAGCTGTGAAACTCAGTTGACTACGGTGATAAATGGTTCGGCAAAAATCTTAGACAAAAAGGGCCATGTTGACACTTTTATACTGGATTTTGAAAAGGCATTCGATACTCCTCCCCATGAACTCCTTAAAAGCAAATTGTTTAGCTATGGATTAGGTGGAACAACACTGAATTGGATAAACACTTTCCTTTGTTTCAGACAACAACGGGTAGTGGTAAATGGTATTAAATCGGAATGGGCTCCGGTTGTGTCGGGTGTCCCTCAGGGCACCGTTCTCGGTCCCTTGCTGTTTTCCTTGTATATTAATGACATCTAAATTGACATTGAGTCTGAAATAAGACTCTTTGCTGATGATTGTGTTTGCTATCGTGAAATCAAGAATGAAGATGATGCATTGAAACTTCTGAGAGACATTGATCGTTTAGGCAATTGGGCTAGAAAATGGGGAATGAGACTCCAACCCGTCAAATGCAACATGATGCAGCTGACAAATAAACGGTCTAGTAAGATACAGGCTAACTACCCCCTTGAGGCCACTGTACTGGAAAACGTTGAAAGCATAAAATACCTGGGTGTAACTATCACAAACGATGCTTGTGTTTGCTATCGTGAAATCAAGAATGAAGATGCTGCATTGAAACTTCTGAGAGACATTGATCGTTTAGGCAATTGGGCTAGAAAATGGGGAATGAGATTATGAGACTCCAACCCGTCAAATGCAACATGATGCAGCTGACAAATAAACGGTCTAGTAAGATACAGGCTAACTACCCCCTTGAGGGCACTGTACTGGAAAACGTTGAAAGCATAAACTACCTGAGTGTAACTATCACAAACGATTTGAAATGGAATATACTCATATTTCAATTGTTTGTACAAAGGCTAACGGAACTCTCGGATTCTTGAGGAGAAAGTATTCGTGTCCCCCAGGTGTGAAAGAAACAGCTTATAAAGGACTGATGCGGCCGGTCTTGGAATATGGAAGCTCAGTTTGGGACCATCACACCCATGGCCTCCAGAAAGAATTGGAAAAGGTCCAAAATCGTGCGGCAAGGTTTGTGACTGGAAACTATGTTTTTGAAACTGGCAGCATTACTGGCACTTTAGGTCAACTGAAATGTGAATCTCTTAAGAAAAGGAGGAAGGATAGCAGACTTATATTGCTATGCAAAGGTCTAAAGGGTAAAGCCAGAATACCCACATATGACCTTATCCCGAAGAATATGCGTTGTAGAAATTAACACTCTTTGGCTTTTCAGATCAGTCCACCAGTTCCGGAGAAGAAGATTTTTGAAGGGTTTGACCATATATGGGCATGGCCGCCATCTTGGTCATGTGACCTTGATTATTTATGTACCCCATCCTATAAATGCTTCACATTAAATTCGGCTTTGATTGGCCAAGTGGTTTCAGAGGAGAAGATGTTTGAATATTATGGAAATATACATGTATACTGCCCCTGGGTGGGGGCATATGAGCTCCTGGGGACCAATTTTTTTTTTTTTTTTCAGAATCATTAATATTCAGTCCTACTGCGCATTTCCTGAAAGACTTTCACTTTAAATGACATTTTAAAACTTTTGCCCATTCAAATGCATTGGCGACCTATGTTGACCTTGCCGTAAAATAGGTCAAGGTCATCGCAGGGTCATGATTTATACATACATTTTACTTGTAGTACTTGAGTCATCGATACTTCATGCCAAGTTTTGTTGAAACCGGTCCAACATTTCCAATGTTTGCACAAAGGCTAACAGAACTCTCGGATTCTTGAGGAGAAAGTATTCTTGTCCCCAATGTGTGAAAGAAGCTGCTTATAAAGGACTGATGCGGCCGGTCTTGGAATATGGAAGCTTAGTTTGGGACCCTCACACTCTTGGCCTCCAGGAAGAATTGGAAAAGGTCCAAAATTGTGCGGCAAGGTTTGTGACTGGAAACTATGTTTTTGAAACTGGCAGCATTGCTGGCATTTTAGGTCAACTGAAATGTGAATCTCTTAAGAAAAGGAGGAAGGATAGTAGATTTATATTGCTATGCAAAGGTCTAAAGGGTAAAGCCAGAATACCCACAGATGACCTTATCCCGAAGAATATGCGTTGTAGAAATCAACACTCTTTGGCTTTTCAGATACCTTCAGCTAGCAAAGAAACGTACAAAAGTAGTTTCATTCCACAGAATATCAGGGACTGGAATGACATCCCTGATTCAACTCTGCTGAAATGTCTGATGACTGTGTGTCCAAGTTCGCATCTCTTGTGAGAGACAGAGACTAATTTCCCTCCTGCCGCACACCCCTGGTGAAGTATTGTCAATTTGGGGTATCACCAGTAAACCATTCAGATTCAGATGTAAGACTTCAGTATCTGTGTGGCTGGCATACTCAAGCACTTGCATACCCCAAACCAGGCAAAGCCATCGGCCCGTATAGACGCAAACCAATCCTACTTAGGCAATTGTGTGAAGAAATCGCACACATACTATAAATCATCTTTGAGCGCTCTTTCCAAAGTGACAAACTTCCGACAGGGTGGTTTCGTGCCCAGGTCAGCCTCAAAACAGGCGACAAATCTTCGGCTGCAAATTACAGACTGATTTCCCCTACAAACATACTTTGCAAGATCCTTGAACATATCATGACATCCTATATGGAAATTAAAGCACCCCAACAAGCATGGCCTTCTATATGATCTGCAACATGAATTCAGAGAATAAGTCATGAGAAACCCAGCTTACCATGTTGTTCGAGGATCTTGTTAGGAATGCAAATGCCAACAAACTGATCTGATACTGTTGGACTTCTGAAGGGCATTTGATAAAGTTTGTCATTCAGAGCTCCCTTTGGAAGCTCCATCAGTATGGGATCAGAGGAAAATTAATACACTTTCTTGGATCCATACCTTCCTCTGTAACCGCTCACAGACTGTTGTTTTTGAGGGGGTGGATCACGGTCGGTCCCCCTCAAAAATAACAGTTTTTAAATACCCGTCGATATATCGACTTTCGTGTTTTTTCTCTACATTCAGATGGCACATCAGTATTTCGATTGCTTTGTATAGATTCGATACATTTTTTTCTAATTTTACAAGGTCACGACTATTGCAGAAAAACTATACATGTAATTATAAGTTTGAAAAAAGTACAAGTATAGGCTTTTGAAAACAATCTAGACAGTAACCCCAAGTATTTGTGATTTGTAACTGTTGACCTACAGATGCGGTCAATAATGACCATCAATGAGAACCCTTCTCCCAATCGAATCTATAATTATAAGTTTGAAAAAAAGTACAAGTATAGGCTTTTGAAAACAATCTAGACAGTAACCCCAAGTATTTGTGATTTGTAACTGTTGACCTACAGACGCGGTCAATAATGACCATCAATAAGAACCCTTCTCCCAATCGAATCTGAATCTGAATAGCCAAATGACATTATTTCACCAGGGGTTCGGATGAATGAAGCGAACTTGGACATACAATTATCTGACATTTCAGCAGTAGAAAACAGAGAGTCAGGGAGGTCATCCCAGTTCCTGATAGTCTGGGGAAAGAAACTACATTTATAGGCCTTTAAACTAGCAGATGGAAGCTGAAATGCCAACAATTTAATATCGACATACCGACAGTATATAATAAAAATTAAAATATATACTAAAAGATAAAACTTCAAAAACCCATATTTGACGAATCGATTTTTCCATCATTATCATTTGGGTGACTCCACTTTCATTTTTAGGGGCGTCAGGAGTGGTTTTTTAATTTTATTCAATTTTTCGATGAAAATTCTCTAAGCAAACAGAATAGCCACAGATGGGACGCCGCGTTCTGCGGCGTCACATCTGGGGCTATTCTGTTTGCATATGTCCCATAAAAGGGACGCCAGGCTTAAATGAGTTAAACTCCAACAATACGACAGCAACTATTAAAATGACCCGTTTATTTTGCAGGTTATAACTGTAAAAAACGAATTAACCCGTGTGCATTCATGGTTTTTGCTCATGCAAATAAGGAACTGGAAAAGTAGTCTTTCTGAAGGTCTGAAACAAAGGTCGGATACACAAAGCAAGTGTTAGGTACTTGGGGTTGACATAACAAGACGTTTCGCCCCTCAAGACATGTCCCCCCCGGTTCCGGGTCATTTCGGCCCATAACCATTTCGGCCCATGGCCATTTCGGCCCATAACCATTTCGGCCCATACAAATAGAGGATAATAGTAGTATACTTATGGGCCGAAATGGTTATGGGCCGAGATGGTCATGGGCCGACACTGTCATGGGCCGAATTGGTTATGGGCCGAAATGACCAGTTCCCACCCACCCCCACCGCCCCCCCCCCCCCCGTGGCCTATCCTGGAACTCCCACATAGACCGTATAATTGGAAATACCAATAAAACACTAGGTTACTTTCGGTGTAACATCAAGATAAAAACCCGAAGGTGAGAGAAACAGCCTTTAATATGCTTGTCCGTGTCATAGGGTATAGGTATATAGCACACTTGTACTGCCTTGCGGTACAAGCTGGCTTATACAGCGACGTGGTAGAGTGTTCGCTTGGCACGCGGGAGAACCTGGTTCGATCCCCGTCAGGGAAGAAAGAATTTTTCTTCGCCTGTTACATTTGGCGCCCAACGTGAATTAATCCTATGACCCGTGCAGTAATTCCCCGAGTTTGTTTCCACGATAAACGCTATGGCCTGGGACTTCGGGGACGAAGCCCAATTAGGTGGGGGAGAATGTCACAGGTTATAGGTATATAGCACACTTGTACTGCCTTGCGGTACAAGCCGGCTTTTACAGCGACGTGGTAGAGTGTTCGCTTGGCACGCGGGAGAACCTGGTTCGATCCCCGTCAGGGAAGAAAGAATTTTTCTTCGACCGTTACATCCGCCTCAGCTGGAATATTCCTCCCCGAGTTGGGACCCCCATACTGATGATTAGCTCATGACCGAAACGACCCGGATATGGTGACTTCTCCACGAAATTCGTGTCAATAACATCTGGATACGGAAAAAGCGTCAAAATGGCGACAAACACTTCTCAGGTTTTACTTCAAGACTTCCTTCAAATTTCTGATAATTTAAAGCTCTTTCAGCTTATATTTATCTACCGATCGGTTCTTCTTTGGAAGTGTCTCGGCGTCCGGTACCGGGCGAATTAGGCCAGAGTCTCCGCGTCCGGCAATGCCGGACACCGAGCCTATCCTCACTGGAATGGCTCCGTGTCCGGTACTACATTTTTCCTACCAGTTTCTTGGTTGTAAGTAACGTTGGTAAAAAGTACAAATAATTTGATTACTATCAATACAGTTTGAAGAATAAATATTTTTCATTCGTGTTCCGCCATTTTGAAAAGGGGGTGTAACTCTTAATTTGTTTATGACTTGTGTAAAGATGAAACTGTAGCGAATTCAATATCATGTTGCATTTTGGTTGTTGAATAAAAATATATAATCTTGTTGTTGTTTTTTATCAAATATAATTATCTATCAAATAAGTTCTTTAAGCCCATGTATTTAACCTTGCGTTAAATGATGCCAATTAGCCTCTTTTCATCTTTAAGGTAGCTATAGCCAGCTAACCGCGAATTGCGCGCCTCTTTTGTTCCTTTTGAAATGATCTCCGACAACAAACGACCATTCTCAAGTAAAACAAACAAACAATATAATTACGTATTAGAAAACAATCCATCCATTAAGATGTGCAATGCAAAAATAAATTATGTTTTTGACCAGATCAGACACAAACCGGTGATCATGCAGATGCAACTTATATGAACGTACGGCCTATGATTAAAACATGTACATGTATAATATTTAGTTATGGTCTATTTTCCACACAAGTATATAACTAACCTTGTTTTTTCATGTTGAACTTCGATCAGATAAGACACTAATCGGCTAGTATGCATAGACAACATAGAAGCATTCCATTTGCCGTTTATATGACCTATGTGATTAGAATGTACGATCTATGTCTAACACATGCATATAATGTTTAAATAACGTTGTTATCATAAAAATGTTTTATTTGATTTTCGACCAGATCAGACACAAACCGGCTAGTATGCATAGGCAAAATAGAAGCATTCCATTTGCCGGTTATAAGACCTACGTTAATAGAACGTACGATCTATGTCTAACACATGTATATAATGTTTAAATAAAGGTCGCAATAACTCTCTTGCATTTGGCAAAAATTAATTACATGTAGCATGTACACGGGTATATAAGTTTCATTAATTTTGATCCAAAACATAGATTATGGGTACTCATTAGAACCGCTTCGGCGAAGCGGTTCTGACGTGCACCCACAATCAATGTTTTCAGCTTTAATATTAAAAGATCAAAATTTTTCTTATGCATTTTCAAATTTTACGGCTGAACAAAAAATCTGTGTAGATTCTATATTACATGGGCGATGTGTAGTGACATGATAAAGGCCTAGGTTTATGAAGTAATTCATGCAGTAGCGCATTTAGATGGACCTTTTATCATCATACTGAGATGACACATCTCACTAGCTTTTGACACTGAAAATAATTTTAACAAGTGAGTGGAAAATTGCTTAGCTAATTAGGATATTTAGACAGAAATCTAATTTTACATTATTACTGTCACGCTAACTTTGATCAAATCCTGTATGAAAAATAACCTTTATGAGAATCACTTTTCATTTAATATAGTAATTATCATTAACAATTGTGAGTAAGTCGAATAACCAATGTATCTTTTACTTTTTGCTGATTAAAAACGTTTTACCAGCCTATACGGCTCATTAAATGTGTAAAACAAAAACTACAAGATTTGTTCATAAATGAATGGTATTCCAAAGTTGAGTCCAGTGATTCCTCTTCTAATTACAGAACATTCAAGACAAAATTCGAATTAGAGTATTACCTTAAAAAACTACCGCTTTAAATGAAGAAAAACCTCTGCCTATTTAGAACGCGCAATCATAGGTTACCTATCGAAATTGGGAAGTGGATGAAGTTAGATATCTCTTTATGTAAATGTCATCTCTGCTTTCAAGATGTTGGTGATGAATTTCACTTATTGCTTTGCTGTCAGGCGCTCGCGGAAGAGCGGCATAGGTACATTAAACGTTACTACTATACTAGACCAAACACAATAAAATATAATGAACTCATTAATACTAGGAATATTAAAGAACTTAAAAACATGTGTAAACTTATCAAAATAATATTACAGTCCACAAATCGCACGTAAATTGTTTATCTTTTCTACAGTAAACATGTATATACACGATAACATTTGCTAAGAAAATTTTATATGTATGCATGTATCTGTGTATGTTGTGTATATTGATGTTATTCGTTTTGATAAACTGTTACCAAAGCCATATCGCTGAACTATTAGTCCCGGTTCTTACCACTTGAAGCACAAAAAATAAACTCCCCATCGCCCCTTTAGGAGTCAGTCCTCCTCCAACATACACGATATCAGCGATCTGATTTGGATTCAGTTAACATTTGAATTTCAATGTATGATTCTTCTTCCCTCGCGCATGCATTCATATGTTGTAATTACTTTGTACCTCTTATTCCATATGCTGTATGGATTGAGTGAAAATAAAGGTATATATATAAAAGCGAACAAATATCTCATATTTCTGTGTCACTAGCCCTTATATCAAACGGCATACTGCGATTGGACAAATAGTCACTGTAAAAATCCAATATGGCGGCGTTCGATGTGAAAAATATCTAGCGAATTCATTGTGTGACACATTAGCCAGTATTAATCTGATTAATGTTTCTTATGTTATCATTTACTACCAGGAAACTTGTGAGAAAAATGTAGTGCCGGACACGGAGCCATTCCAGTGAGGATAGGCTCGGTGTCCGGCATTGCCGGACGCGGAGATTCTAGCCTAATTCGTCCGGTACCGGACGCCGAGACACTTCGTTCTTCTTTACACGGTTTTCCGTTTACTGTAGTCCGGTTACTTAATTAATCAATAATGACTTCAATGTATTCAAGCACACAAACCCTTGAAATGAAAATGTGTGATGACTGATGGAAGGTGTATATTTTCTTTTTTTTTTTTTTTGGGGGGGGGGGGGGGGGGTTGACATTGACATTCTACCTCTTGCAGAGACATATACAGGTACAGAGACTTGAAACTGCTATTCAATATTGATATTTGCCTCCGCTGTGTCTGTTGCTTAGGTAGACAGGTAAATCGGCGAAAAAAATCAATATTTTTATCGGCCGCTGAATGTGGTCCGAAATTTTGTATATTAGCAAATATAAAGTGTTTAAATTTTCTTCGCCATAATTCATATAATAGTAGAAGATTTTATTTCTGTTAAATAGAGCTTCAAATTTCCAACAAATAGATACTAAACACGACTGGCATCTTTGTAAGAAAGAGAGACTAGTGAGAGAGAGTAGACTCTAATTTCTTTAGTTGTTTTTATTAACATAATTATCATCAATTATCCTTCGATTTGCAAAAGCTGTTGTTCTTTTTTCTTGCGATTTACGCTTATAATTATGCTTATTTTCTACGCCACTGGACACATAAAACGATTCTTTAGATTAAAGAAAACGCCGATTGATTTATCTCGCCGTATCACTAATCATGCTTAACACCGAAAAAAATAATGATAATTAGTGAACAAGGTGAAAGCTTCAATTCAAATTAAAGCATCTTTTTTAAGCTTTAAACCTTCAGGATTATGGATGACAACACCGATTTTTATGTGCCCCGACGTGAATGAGCGTAAGGAGATTGCCCTATATCAATTCTAGCCACAACCTGCAGTTCTTTGACGCATCAAGTCTATCTATCACCTTCAATGAAGAATACCGCCAATGTCCAAATATATAGAGGATATTTGCTTTTTTGAGGTGAATACCATATATATTTCATCGAGTGAGTTGAAAACATAATTTTCACGAGTGCGCAGCACGAGTGAAAATTTTTATGTTTTCAACTCACTCGATAAAATATATTTGGTATTCACCGAAAAAAAGTGAATTTTCTTTTTATTTTATACAATACACGGGCATTTCCAATTCAAAAGGCAGGCGGTGAAAATGCAAAAACCAAAAATTTTTGAAAGCACAAATAATTTTGGTACCACATTGTTCCTTACATTCTAACTAAGAAAATGAATACCCACACTTTATGTTTTGGTTCATAAATAACGGAGGTATAGGCGTTTGAATTTCTGAAGTGAGACACATTTAATGACGTCAAGTAAATGGAAACGTCAGAAGTAATCCAAAATCTACAGTGAAGATATAGGCTGATATCAGTCACTAGTGACTTTTGATATCAGTGAGATTTGATATCACTCATATCAGTGAAATTTCATATCAATGAAAATACCAATTTTATCAAGTTTTGATATACATTGGTTTTCACTGTAAAGTATAAAATAAAAGATGCATATTTGCTTATTTTACGCATGCATGATTGGCAATTATAATAATGCTGCTAAATCGAAAATCTTGCATTCCATTTATGTGTGCATTCTCCAAGATACACAAACATTACTGTTTCGCTTGAGTACTTTGTTTACATTGCAAATTGGTCACCATGTTTGCATGGTCAGAGAAGCGCTTGCATCGAATTTTGGGTGCCCTTGTTTTGTCCGGTTACAGGTGAGATCTGGACGTTTCGCTACCTACTCATGTCCACATTTCGGTTTTCCTCGCGTATGACCCCCGCATAGATAACAGTGAATCAATTATATCCCCTATCAAGAAATGAATTACTCAAATTATCAATGTTGTTCATAATCCAATTAGACATGTCATAATTTTTCATGCCTTTGGCAACTTACTGATCAAACAATGTGCTTTCATCATAGCCTATTCACAACACATGTCTATGTGTAAATAAGTTATGGTTGATCGGTCAGCTATAATGCAACAATAATTATTTACAATATGTACTTAGTACCACAAAAATTATAAACACCTGGACAAGAAAGAGGGGGAAAGCTACTGAGATTGACAGGTCCTTTGAATATACAACAAATTTCCCTTCAAATGCACCAGTCAACCTGTTCTCTGACAAAAGTAACTGTAAGATTTTTGTTGCATAAAGTACATCAAAGAAATACTAAGGTCATTTTTACTACAGCGAGAAAAATTTGGTGTCCGAACAAGCTTCCCTTCATGTCATTTGCAGGGATCAGACATCAACACAGCGTGCTGTCTTTCAGATCGGGTCATTAACTCCCCCTGTGCAGGGACAGGCATCCATCCCCTGTGCAGGTAAAAGATCCCTATACAGGTTCTATCCTCATGCATGTAGGCTCATCCTGCTAAAACACTGGAGTGTACAATGTACACCTCCTAAGAATAATCAGATATTTGAGCCGCCTCAGGAAAAAACCAACAATCTGCACATGCGAAAACAAAGACGCAGATCAGCTTCGCGGTAAACACGAAGCTGATCAGCCTCTTTGTTTTCGCTACGCGGATAATACAATCCCTCTTTTTCTTAAATACAAAATTTCAAGCTTTGAGCCATCTTCTGTGCTTGTGCAGCTATGTTTGTGTCAGACCTGTTCGGAAACCACATTGTTGGTTTTCTCACGAGGCGGCTCATTTATTGATGAGAGTAACAAGAAAATAAAAAGTCATTATTGCAGTAATTGTTCTTTTAACAGGACGCTGACAAGGAGAGAGCTGTAGCAGTGTGGAGACATAAAACAGAAGCTGCCAAAAAGGGGGAAATTCTGAGAGAAATACAAAAACTGAAAGTTCAGTAAGTTAAAGTTATTAGATATTAAATGAGCTGCCTCATGGGAAAACCAACAATCTGCATATGCGAAAACAAAGACGCAGATCAGCGCCTTTGTTTTCGCTACTCGGATAGTACACTTCCTCTTAGAACTACTTAAATCCGAAATTTCAAGCTTCTAGCCTGCTTCTGTGCTTGTACAGGCCGGTTTGTGTCAGACCTGTTCGCAAACCACATTGTTGGTTTTCCCACGAGGTGGATCATATTAAATGTAATCATAATTATCCGGAGGTGGGTGGCCTTGTCGTCCCAGAGATTGAGGTTTCAAAACCCACTTGTGCCAAGTTGTGTCCTTAAGCAAGACACATGGACTCCCTATAGATCCGGTTAATACATGGAAAGCGGTGACTGGAATAATTGTTGAATGAGATGTTAAGCTACAAATCAAGCCCGATGGTGTAGTGGTAGAGCATTGGACTCTGAATCGAGAGGTCCTGGGTTCAATCCCCACAGGCGTCGCCATGTTGTGTCTTTGAGCAAGACACATTAACTCCCTACAGTACTGGTTAAACCCAGGAAGGGTTGGCTCCATCCAGACATGAATGAAAAGTTGTTGACTGGGACGTTAAGCCTCAACACAAACAAACAAATAATTATCCATTGTTACATGTAGCTCATCTGAGTCTTCAGGCTCTATGTGCTTTAACACATGTTTTATTGTTTTCAAATCCCCATTTCATGTGGAATCTCCCAAGAGAAAAATATTTTGCCAAGAAATAAGCTTATCAATTCATTATTATGTGAGAAAATGGTAAAGCCATCCAACAGATAGCAGCTCAGACACACAGATATTAAGAATATCCCCAAACTTTCATTCAATACCCAATATCCAGGTTATTTGATATTTGAGCCGCCTTCTGGGAAAACCAACAATGTGGTTTCTGAACAGGCCCGACACAAATCAGGCTGCACAGTTACAGAAGCAGGCTAGAAGCTTGAAATGGAGTTAAGTAAAAATGGAACTGTACTATCCGAGTAGCGTAAACAAAGGCGCTGATCAGTTTTGCGGCTACCGCGAAGCTGATCTGCGTCTTTGTTGTCGCCTATGCAGATTGTTGGTTTTACCATGTGGCAGCTCATTTCTTGTGGTGTAAAATAGAAGCCTTCTCGAGATTAATTTTTCAGTTCATAGTCAAATTTTTCCGTTTTCTCATCATGTATGCCACTTACATACTATGAAGATGACAGGCCAAATGCTTGACAAGGAGAATTTTTCTGCATTCCTTCAGGATTCAGGCTATGGAGCGGGAGAAGTGTACCCACCTCTACAGTCGGAGAAGTGATTTCAGACACGACTTCAGTCAACTGGAGGACCTAGATAACAAGACAAACTCGGCAAGAAAAGCTGAACGTAGGTTTCATAAGTTGACAAGAACATTGAAATGACCTGGGCCCATAGTTACTCAGCTGAGCATGAAATTTCAACTGCTCATAAATTTTGAAATTGTCAAAATTAGTGGGGAATTCAGGTGCAAAACTCAAAAACTTTATCCTGCTCATAAATGTTAAAATGCCAACATTTATATACTTATAAGCAAAAGTTATATACAGTACCTTTTTCATGTTCAACATAGATGAGCGTAACATCCATAGTACAATATATACTTACAAATGAGCCACCGCATGGGAAAACCAACAATCTGCATAGGCAAAAACAAAGGTGCAGATCAGCTTCGCAGAATTCATGAGAAAATAATATGAGCCGCTTCATGAGAAAACCAGTTTTTTGCCTATGCGAAAACAAAAGGCGCAGATCAGCTTCGCAGTGACTGCGAAGCTTAAGCTGATCAGGGCCTTTGGGTTCACTACATGCATAGTACTGTTCCTCTTCTTCTTAAATCAGAAATTTAAAGCTTCTAGCCGTCCTCTGTGGCTGCACAGACCGGTTTGTATCGGACCTGATCGGAAACCCCGAAGACCATTTTTCTCGCATCACGGCTCATATGTTACAATGTCGAAATGTTATATGTTACAATGACTGAATGAGAAACATAATAAAAGAACTTTTTCATAGTATGCATTATTGTGCATACCCAACTTTTAACCAACACTACAATACAAAAACTTGTCCAGAGATTTTTTGATCTTCAAAAATTGAAAATTTTCCACTGAAAAATTTTGATATTAATTTCTTATTATTTTTGCTCAAAACATAGATTGTGGGTACACGGTTCAAACGAGTACCCACAATCTATGTTTTGGAGCCAAAATAAGAAAAATAGGTATACCCCTGCATACCCCAGTGTTGCTATATAAAAGAGGGTATACATTACACGGACATGTTTTCGTGATGTAACGTGTTGTTTTCAGAGATCAAGTTAAAACAGCAGCTGGAGAAGATCAATCACATGGTGAAAAGATTCCATAAAGAGTTGCGGGACATGAAGCCGACCCCAGAATGTAAGTCACAGTTTCTGTTACTAATAATTGCTTACGTTTTACATTTGTTTGCTTTTGGTTGCCCTGTTAGTGCATGATGGAACTTGTAAGCAAACATCTCATCAGGAAAACATGTCCATGAAAAGTATACCTTCTTAAACCCCCTTTTTTATAGTAAAACTGGGGTTTACAGGGGTAAACTTTTTATACCCCTGGCATATACGATGTATATAAGGGGTACATGTATATAGTTTTGTCTTTTCTGTAAAGGTGTTTGTGTGTGTGTGCAAACAATTTTTCTGTCAAATATTTCTCCGGAACTGCTTGACATAGGATGAACATTGTGTATGGTAAGTTGTATTGTGTAAGAAAGAATCAGCCATCTCTTGCTTATCAGTCCCTTTCTTTCTC
This sequence comes from Rugalucina vietnamica, assembly GCA_964017185.1. Lineage (NCBI taxonomy): Eukaryota > Metazoa > Mollusca > Bivalvia > Lucinida > Lucinidae > Rugalucina > Rugalucina vietnamica. Next base: position 35,459,028 of record OZ024876.1, read on the forward strand.
TCTGATTGAAATTTCTGTCTCAGATTTCTCAGCTCCTATTTATGCCAGCGTCTTCAAATTTTGTATACATCTAGACAGTGTCCAAAGAGAAGATCAGATGGCCAGTATTTGTTTTTCCATTTTTTTTCTGCAGTATTTGCACAGCTGATCTGCGCCTTTGTTTTGGCATAGGCAAAAACCTGGTTTTCTCATGACGCAGCTCATATGTATCAGTATTTCGTCTTAGCCATAGCATCTGATCAGCACCTTTGCTTTTACTATACACAAGTTTGAAAATTTTCATGTGGCATTTATTTCACAATTTTTTCTTTTTCATGATTTGGTGAGTAAGTACTTGTGCAGTCTATTCAACTTACAAAATCACAAATATTAAGTTCTAGTCACATTGTGAACATTACAGAATTGACATTATATAGCACTATCCTGCCACTTCTTTAACCCAAAGTTTTAAACCTCTAGCTGCTGGGTTTGTTAAGGGACTGGGACTGAACACCACAAATTAGGCTTAACTCGTATATGCCTGACATCCTTTTTATGGGACATAGGCAAACAGTATAGCCCTAGATGTGACCCCGCAAAACGTGGCGTCCCATCTGGGGCTATTCTGTTTGCGTAGAGAAATCTTATTGAAAAACGAGACAAAAATAAATATTACTCCTAACACCCTTAAATATGAAGGTTGACACACCCAACTGATAATGATGGGTGAATCCATTCGTCAAAAATGGGTTAATATTTCTTCTAAGATGTTCCATAATTATAGTTGTAGAGAAACTGAAGGTTATAATGGAGGAGATAGAAGGAACAATCAATGCTTTTAAAGAACAACAGAGAAAAACGTAAGTTATATACTCTTCTTCCTCTTCACATTAGAAAAATATACTCTTCTTCCTCTTCACATTAGAAAAATATACTCTTCTTCCTCTTCACATTAGAAAAATATACTCTTCTTCCTCTTCACATTAGAAAAATATACTCTTCATCCTCTTCACATTAGAAAAATATACTCTTCTTCCTCTTCACATTAGAAAAATATACTCTTCTTCCTCTTCACATTAGAAAAATATACTCTTCTTCCTCTTCACATTAGAAAAATATACTCTTCTTCCTCTTCACATTAGAAAAAAGATCTTCATGCAAAATACAGATACTGACTTATAGCAGTAAAAATTGAAATTTTTCAGTTGATTTTTATTGCACCTGCTTATAGCAGGGTGTGATACAGGAATCCAAATTTCCATTCATCCCTCTGTATGTTACAATTGAGCCATCTCGTGGGAAAACCAACAATGTGGTTTCCGAACAGGTCTGACACAAATCAGGCTGTACAGTCACAGAAGATTGCTATAGGCTCGAAATTTCGGATTTGAAAGTAGAGAAATTGTACTATCCATGTAGCGAAAACAAAGGCGCTGATCAGCTTCGCGGTTACCGCGAATCTGATCTGTGTCTTTGTTTTCGCATATGCAGACTGTTGGTTTTCTCATGAGGCGGCTCAATTATGTCAAAGTTTGACTTCATAAATTTTTACGTCAAAGTTGGGATTTCTCTTCACATATGAGCCGCGACGCGAGAAAACCGGTCTTCGGGGTTTCCGACCAGGTCCGACACAAACCGGCTTGTACAAGCTCAGAAAAGAGCTAGAAGCTTGAAATTTCGGATTAAAGTAGAAGAGGAATTGTACTATCCGAGTATCGAAAACAAAGGCGCTGATCAGCTTCGCAGTTACTGCGAAGCTAATCTGCGCCTTTGTTTTCGCATAGGCAATAATCCCGTTTTCTCACGATGCGGCTCATATGTGAAACCCTGCACAGTGATTGTCCTTGACATGCCCTTCAAGCATGCATCTTGAGCTGGTTGCCTTGACCTATATTATGGTCCACTGACCTTAAATATTGACTCTTAAATTTTCAGAAAAATCTACTGATTTATGTAAATTTGATTACATTTGTCCACAAACTTCTAAACATCCCCTCATGTTTGTCTGTAAATTCATTATGATACATTTTGCAACACAAATTTACTGAACATATACATTGCACTTATGATGTAAAGACTGATCTATTGGCTATTTTCAGGACTGTAATGTATCTATATATGTGTATATGAAAATAATGTTTTTTGCCTTTGCCCACTAATTATTGAAGCACCTGGGAAAATGAGCTCACCTCTCATATTTGAGTTGCAGCATAAGAAAACCAACAATCTGCATAAGAGAAACCAAAGGCACAGATCAGCTTCACGGTAACCATGAAGCTCAGATCACGAAGCTGATCAGTGCCTTTGTTTTCGCTATAGGGATAGTACAATTCCTCTACTTCCTAAATCCAAAATTTCTAGTCTCTAGCCATCTTCTGTGCTTGTACAGCTTGGTTTGTGTCGGACCTGGTCGGAAACCACATACATGTAGTTGGTTTTCTCATGTCATGGCTCATTTCAGGAATGATTTACTCATGAAACACATAGCATTCATATGAGACGTGTCATGAGAAAACCAACAATGTGTGGTTTCCGAACAGGTCCAACACAGAGCTGTACAAGCACTGAAAATGGTTAGAGGCTGGATTTCGAAAGTAGAGGAATTTTACTAGCCATGTAGCGAAAACAAAGGCACTGATCAGCTTCGCAAAACTGCAAAGCTGTTTTGCGAAGCTGATCTGCACCTTTGTTTTCGCAAATGCAAAATATTGGTTTTCTCATGACGCGGCTCATATAATACACTTCATCACATTTTCCAGTTTTGATGAAGTTATTGCAAATTATAATTTAATGTAAAAAATCACCCTTGTAGTTATGAAGAGATTTTATTGGAGGAAAGAACAACGTGGTTAGAGATTCAAGCACTAGAAAAGAAGTTTGATTCCTGGTCCCAGATTACTAGCGATACCTCGGCCACCAAACCAACAGCTCATAAACCACTGGCCAGTGCAAGGGACATAACTAAAGATTTACCACCCGAGGTTGCGGCATTTGAGGTAGGTCCTGACATTTGAGCCGCGTCGTGGGAAAACCAACAATGTGGTGACCAGGTCCGACACAAACCGACCTGTATAGTTACAGAAAAGAGCTAGAATCTTGAAATTTCAGATTTAAGTAGAAGAGGAACTGTACTATCCGAGTAGTGAAAACAAAGGCGCTGATCAGCTTCGCAGTTACTGCGAAGCTGATCTGCGCCTTTGTTTTTGGCTACACAAATAGTAGAATTTCTGTTCTACTTAAATCCGAAATTTCAAGCTTCTAGCTTTTTTCTGAGACTATAGAGGTCGATTTGTGACGGACCTTGCCGGACCCCAAAACATCGGTTTTCTGGTATCACTGCTCTCATTTGTCAGTATCCTTGGATGTGCATTGGCAATACAGGAACTAGTTTAGTCTCATTTTAATCTACCTCTTTCTCATTTCTTACAATTATTGTAACGATTTCTAATTTGTAAAAAGTGGACTTTCCTTATTAATATGGACATGTCCTCTTCCATTTTTAGGCACACTATTTTTCACTGCTAGCACATATTTCAGTGAAATTTCTCTGAGCATACAGAAGTGCCCCAGCCCCTAGATAAGATGCTGCATTCTGTGGCGTCCCATCTGCAGAGTCTTATTTGCAGTTGTACAGCAGTTGAATGAAAATTAGGGTAGAACTTTGTAAATAGTGCTCATATAAAGACACCAAGTGTTCAGCCTTAGTACAAAAATGGTTAATCTTTCATAAATTAGAAATAAAATTACAAGCCATGAACCATGGTTTCTTGGAATCTTTGAAACTAGAATATCAGTGATTTTTTGTTAAAATATTGGGGTCCATATATTGTCAATTTATTTCGGAATATTGCAGGGGTATATTTATAACTGAAAGCAGCTGTACTGTTTGTCTATGTATGCCGGATTATGTGGATTTATGTGGATTGACTATTATTTTGACAGAAATTTATGGAACAGAACGGAGGTGTGAGAGGAGGATGGGATGAATACGATCATCAAACATTCCTCAAGTTTAGACACAGATATCAGGTATGAATCATCAGGAAAACATGTCCGTGCAATATATACCCCATAATATACCCCATGTCTATATAGAAAAAACTGGGGTGTGCAGGGGTATACCTAATTTTATTATTTTTGCTCCAAAACAGAGATCGTGGGTACTCAGCGAGGCGGTTCTAACGTGAACCAACAATCAATGTTTTGAGCAAAAATATTGAAAAAAAATCAAAATTTTTCCGATGGAATGTTCAATTTTTATTGCTGAAAAAATTCTCTGTATTTTGCATGGGCAAGTTATCGTAGTGATAAGAGTCTGTCATGAGTTTTTTGATAAGATAGACAATTCTGTCCCAAAGGCCACTCTTTAGCATCATGAGGCTTTCCAAGTGATGCCAAATGGTGACCCGAGGGACAGCATTGTCTGCAAACGAATGTTAGATTCAGTTTCTTGCACAACTTAAGCTGACAAGCTTTACTTTCATCAACATTACCACCGTGATCAAACACAGCTGAACGTGGAAGATCTGTAGCTTGTCGGGCTATACACTAGCTTCCCGTTGCACTATGGACGCCTCCAAGTTTCGCTAGATACTGTCACGGTGTGTTGCATTCAGTCCGTTTTATCATGGCCCATTACGTTTCTCATCTTCGCTGTGACTGCCCTGGCAGATTTTTAAACTGTCAAAACATTTGCCACGGTGTCCACAGTTATCAAGGTCTACTAAGTTTGCCTATCCCGTTCCCCTGCGTTGCCTCACCTTTGATAATTGTTGTCTGAAACGTGACTGCCGTGACCGCCATGTGTAAACGCTACATTAGAAGAATTTTACTTTCCATGTAGCGAAAACAAAGATGCTGATCAGCTTAGCAATCTTCGCCTGTGTTTTAGCATATGCAGAATGTTGGTTTTCACATGATGCAGCTCATGTGGTCATGAAATACTTCCAATGTCATTCTTCCTCCTGAATCAAGACGAACAGTTTTCAGAGAATTGTAAAGTGAGCCATGTCATGAGAAAACCAACAATGTGGTTTCAAAACAGGTTCGACACAGACCGAGCTGTGCAGTGGCAGAAGCAGGATAGAGGCTGGAAATTTTGGATTTAGAAAGTAGAAGAGTTGTACTATCTGTTAGGCGAAAACAAAGGCGCTGATCAGCTTCGTAGTTACTGCGAAGCTGATCTGCGCCTTTGTTTTTGCCCATGCAAAATGTTGGTTTTCTCATGATGTGGCTCAAGTAATGTTCAACAAGTACTAGTATACAGTTTCTTGGAGTTTTTCTGTGGTTAGGAATCTACCCCACTAACATAACTAATGCTGTTTAGTGGAGTAAGGTATAAAACAAAACAAATTGATTTGTTCTTCACTGTGGCTGATATTTTGAGCCACCGCATCAGAAAACTACCGGTAAAGATTGACTATTCGAAAACAAAGAAGCAGATCAGCTGTGGAGTAACTGCACAGCTGATCAGCGCCTTTGTTTTTGCTTAAATGATAGAACAAGTTCTCTTCTCTCTAAATCTGAAATTTCAAGGTTCTAACTATTTTCTGTGGCTACCCCACTAACATAACTAATGCTGTTTAGTGGAGTAAGGTATAAAACAAAACAAATTGATTTGTTCTTCACTGTGGCTGATATTTTGAGCCACCGCATCAGAAAACTACCGGTAAACATTTGACTATTCGAAAACAAAGAAGCAGATCAGCTGTGGAGTAACTGCACAGCTGATCAGCGCCTTTGTTTTTGCTTAAAGGATAGAACAAGTTCTCTTCTCTCTAAATCTGAAATTTCAAGGTTCTAACTATTTTCTGTGGCTGTACAGCCTGGTTGTGTCAGACCTGGTCACAAACCCAGATTGTTGGTTTTCTCATGCAGAGGCTCTTTTCCCCTGACAGGGTAAGCCGGTATTCCTGACCCATGTGCTGCCAGCCATACCAACTAGAACAGAAGAGGAGATTCGTGAACATGAGGACTGGTACCAAGAATACCTCTTCCTCAATGAAACCAAAAAAGATGCTATCAAGAAATGGAAAGAAAAGAGAGAGGTAATGATAATCTCAGTATAACTGTAAATTCGGAAATCTTCGCGTGCTTTGTATTACGCGAATTTTTAATTTCCAAAGGTTGAATTCTTGTACGAACGTTCGCGTGTCTTTTTGACTTATAGAGATTCTTTGTTCACGAGAACCTTAAATTCACGGGCCTTCTAATTTGCTAATATTTGTAAAAATCAATTTCTCTCGCCAACATTTCCAAACTTGCAGTATTGAGGATGAATGCCCGTCTTATGTATATATGGTTCGTTAGAGAAAACAGGCATCGATTATTATTGAACATGCAACCTCTAACCCCAGAAGTAAACAGCTCTATTAGATGAGCTTTGAGCTACTGCAAGATCCGTAAAGAGTTGGAGATGAGTAGTGGATAGGAGGATGTAGCCGTTAACTGAAGGATCAGTACTTATCTGCACAAGATGCCTTGCATGGACTTAAGCAGTGTATTTCCTATTTCCTTGTATTTGGTAATTTGAAGGCTTTTTCTAAAGTACTGCAAATAATCTCTTTTGGGGTGTCCATTCACTTTTGGTAAGACATCAGAATGTCTTGTAAATATTGAAAATAGTGCAGTGGACCTTAGAACGTTATATGAAATTGTCTATAGCTCGGTTGGTATTGTATTCTGTGGGAACACCCAAGAATCTGTGACATTCTTAGGGGTTTTATGCCTCGTTTTCAAAATACCATAACAATGTCTCAAAGGTTCTGGTGGTGGTATTTCATGATTAGGGCAAAAGTCCAATGTATACTGAACCTATAACTATTAAAAGTTTTGACTATTTCCTCCATATAGTGTAAAAAGGGCGATTTTAGTGGGGGTGGGGTCAAAATTTCATATGTGAGAAAATTTTAATTTTTCGCTTTTCCTTGCTTGTAGTCCTTTAATTCCACTATTGTATCATATTTTGTGCATGCAACACTGTGTAAAGTGCGATAAACATGCATAATGCCATTGAAATAAAATTGAAATATTACAATGTCAACATTTTGGGTACAAACCTTTAGCAGTTACCTGTACAATATTATTGTCTAAGTACTACCAAACATTATACAATGGGCACTGTTAACTCATAAGAAAACCTGCCATCTGTTATATGCAAAACCTTATACCCAGATCAGCGATGACCAGCCAGCTACACAGAATTGTGTCATTAATTAACAAAACTTCAATCCATCTTTTATGTCTTGCACAGCTTGATTAGAGTTCGATTTTAACCAGAAACATTTTCTTCAGACACGGCCCATTGTGACAAAACTGAGCAACCTTGCATGAATATTTTATTTACCTGTATAAACCTGTTACAACACGGCCTTCAATATGTTTATTTTTCTGATTCACTTTAATGCCCCTTTCAAGATTATTTCAGCTCGTATGAAGATGACCAATCAGTAGGTGGACGAAAACATGAGACCACAGAGAAAAAACTCCCGCAAACAGAACTTGGCTTGTCTTACACGTGTCTCGTTTCAGTATAATGGTTGTGCCGAAGTGATTATAATCATAAAAGTTATTTTTGATTTGATTGGATTATGGCCGAGCATCCTTTAATATGAACAGTTTTTCAGTCATTTTGGGATTGAGCCACATATTACTTCTTGTACCCACTACTCCGGGGGTGGGGGGGGGTGGGAAGGGGGGAGGGTAGTGTGTCTTAGGCACAGCACGGCTCCCCACGATTTGATCAAACCCAGGGCCTCTATTTAGAATCACTTTCATTAAAGAACTGAAAGACTCGTTTTGATGCCTAACGAGATTTAATAAGCAAATAGTTTTATGAGAATGAATGGAAAATTGTGTAAACACCCTTAAAGTTGGTGATTTGAAACTTTACGTCGCTGTATTGTACCAATGACAAAGACATTTTAAGTTCCCATGGTACTGGCTAATCATACCGACCTGACTGAAAAGTTGTTGATTTGGAAGATAATACATTTAAAAAAAAAAAGATAGGAAAACAGTCCACCAATGTTACTGTTTGTGGTGCAAGAGGTTATTGGCCATGTAAACAAGTGGACAATATTAGTATAGAACGATTACAAAAGTTTGTTCCACAGAATATACAGTACCCTCATTTTCTGGGGAATGGAACATAAAAAGTGGTTATAAATCAAGCAGATTTGGGTTAATTCTGGAAACAAATGTATATATCTATTTTTTGTACTTTATATATGGCATACAACTTAACTGCTGTTTTGTTTTCTTTTTAATTATAGCCCCGCTTTGAAAAAGTGGGGCTATACTGGATTCAGCCTGTCCTTCCGTTATTCCGTAATTCCGTAAATCCGTGATTCCGTGATTCCATCCTTCCGTGAACATTTCGTTTCCGTTCAATATCTTGAGAATGGCTTGACAGAATCTGACCAAATTTTGTATGCACATCAACATTGACAAGATCTAGCTTGGGATTGTTACCCGTCATTTTTTGCAAAATTTTGACAGAGTTATGGCCCTTGATTGACGTCAGAATCTCGTTTCCGCTCAATATCTTGAGAACGAATTGACAGAATCCGACCAAATTTTGAATGCACATAATCATTGACAAGATCTAGCTTGGGATTGTTACCCGTCATTTTTCGCAAAATTTTGACGGAGTTACGGCCCTTGATTGACGTCAGAATTTCGTTTCCGTTCAATATCTTGAGAACGAATTGACAGAATCCGACCAAATTTTGTATGCACATCAACATTGACAAGATCTAGCTTGGGATTGTTACCCATCATTTTTCGCAAAATTTTGACGGAGTTACGGCCCTTGATTGACGTCAGAATTTCGTTTCCGCTCAATATCTTGAGAACGAATTCACAGAATCAGACCAAATTTTGTATGCACATCAACATTGACAAGATCTAGCTTGGGATTGTTACCCGTCATTTTTCGCAAAATTTTGACGGAGTTACGGCCCTTGATTGGCGTCAGAATTTTGTTTCCGCTCAATATCTTGAGAACGAATTCACAGAATCCAACCAAATTTTGTATGCACATCAACATTGACAAGATCTAGCTTGGGATTGTTACCCATCATTTTTCGCAAAATTTTGTCGGAGTTATGGCCCTTGATTGACTTTAGAATTTCGTTTCCGCTCAATATCTTGAGAATGAATTGACAGAATCAGTCCAAATTTTGTATGCACATCATCATTGACAAGATCTAGCTTGGGATTGTTACCCGTCATTTTTCGCAAAATTTTGACGGAGTTATGGCCCTTTATTGACGTCAGAATTTCGTTTCCGCTCAATATCTTGAGAACAAATTGACATAATCAGACCAAGTTTTGTATGCGCATCAATATTGATCTAGCTTGTGATAGTTACCTGTCATTTTTTTTTTTCACCCTGCAAAAAAGCTGAGAAGCGGGGCTATAGTCAGATTCTCTGACAAATCTAGTTTTAAGTTAAAAACAATTTCACATACTTGGGCTCTTGTACTGAGATAACATTTGTGGCTTTAGGGTACTGTTCCCCTCCTCCCCCGAGTCCCAGAACGCCATTCACATATATTATGTATAATATGACAATACATTCATATGCAAAGGGATTTCTTGGGACTCGGGGGGGGGGGGGGGGGGGGGGGGGGGGGGGGGGGGCAGGGAACAATGTTAAATAATAAATACTTTTCTATTTTTCTATATGTTTAATACAAAATATGCCCATTTTAACCCAAAAATAAAGCAGTACTTCTTTTGAAACAAGAACCTCAATCCAATATTATAAACTATGGACTACCATTACCACCGTCAGAGGTCCTTTTCTTGATACAGCTCATATACAAGACCATCATGATATGAGCCACGTTAGGAGAAACATTTTGCATATGCGAAAACAAAGGCGCAGATCAGCTTTGCAGTAACTGCAAAGCTGATCAGCGCCTTTGTTTTCGCTACTCGAATAGTACAATTCCTCCTCTTCCTAAATCAGAAATTTCAAGCTTCTAGCCTGCTTCTGTGCTTGTACAGCTTGTATTGTGTCAGACCTGTCCAAAAGCCACATTGTTGGGTTTCTTATGAGGTGGCTCATATATCTGTATCTGTTATATTGCAGTTTGAGAAAGATGAACTACTGGCAAAGGCCTCAAAGGATAAGGAAGATGAAAAAGATGAAAAGAAGGAAAAATTTAAGGAACAAATGGAACAGGAGAGACTCGAACGCAAAACTCATCTCAATGCCTGGAAGGTTTGTTGGCTTTTTTGTGTACTCATAAAATCTGAATTGTTATATCCATGAATATTCATTCAGTTGAGATAATCTGCCGTGGTTGGAAGGTCAGGTTGGCAGATCACATGATGCGTAGCTTCAGTTAATAGCACAGGTATTCCATGAATGGTACAGTCTCTGATATACTGCGTCAGGGAGTCGACTGTTTGGCTCAGTGGTTAGAGCACAGGATTTCTATCCAGGGGGTCTTGGAATAGAATCCTTTTAAAGACGCTTTTTTTTTTTCATACTCTGCATCAGCTCTTAGTTACGAATTTTCACATTCATAATAGAATCAACTGAATAATACTGCGTTTACACTATGTTCCCGGCGGCCCCGGCAGCCCCGTTTGCTAGAAACGTAGCGTGCCGTGGAGTTTTGGTAATATATTTCTCTGATTCTCAAGATCTATTACGTTTTGTTACGTTTCCTTACGTTGTATTACGATATCCGTAACAAGCCGTGGTAGTGATAAGCCGGTGTGTCACGGAGGCGCTAAGGTACGTTACGGTTATCCACGATCTATCACGGTTATTAGCATGTTCTATTACGGCCGGTTACGTTCTGTTGCGGTCAGTTGCGTTTTGACCAAGGCGTAACACGTTTATTTCCGTCTGTCAAGGTCAGCTACGGTCAAAACGTAGACACCATACAATATAAAGAACATTTTTTTTTCCTTTTGTATACGAACAAGTCCTTTGAAATAATAACAGCCGCGCCCCTCAACAACCGACTGCAGAGTTGATTAAGAAAGTTCGGGATTGTCATTATTTTTCAATTGCATAGTGCAGCGTATGGTCTGTATTGTTCACTATAGTGACTGCTCCAATATGGAGGAACTTGTCCCCATGATATGCCATTATATGTCTATAAACTTTACGGGCCGTGATAACCGTAACAGAACGTGACATACGTAGTAGAACGGGGTGAACACCGTCAAAGACCGTAACGCACCGTAACTTAACGCAACAAAACGTGTTGACTATTCCGTAGGAAACGGGACGAGACGTGAGACGACCGTGATCAAACGCAACAGAACGTGGAAGATCCGTAGCATGCCGTGCTATTCACTAGCTTCCCGTTGTACTACGGACCGCCTCCACGTTTCGCTACGTGCTGTTACGTTCTGTCACGGTGTGTTACGTTCAGCCCGTTTTATTATGGCCCATTACGTTTCGCATTTCCGCCGTGACTGCCATGGCAGATTTTTAAACTGTCAAAAAATCTGTCACGGTGTCCACGGTTATCCCGGCGTGTTACGTTTGCCTATCCCGTTCCCCTGCGTTGCCTCACGGTTATCCCGTTTTGCTCACGGTTGTCTGAAACGTGGCCGCCGTGATCGCCGGGAACATAGTGTAAACGCAGTATTAGTGTCCATATTTCTGGCAGTCTGTTAAGAGTTTAAATGAGTCAAATATTGCAGTATATTCAGAAAAAAAATCTTTTTATCATGATTTACAAAATACAATGTATAGTTGGATTGTACCATAAAATCTGCTTGGGACAGTAGTTTGATCTGTAGTGTTCACGCCTTCTAATCTGTAGTAGAACACATCATAATAAAATACATAATACCATGTAAATACATTTTAACAGAAACAGAATGGCTTAAAGCTTCAACTGACTACTTATTTTTTGTGTGAAACTGATAAAATTCACATCAAAAGACATGAATATGGTATTTTTAGCTCACCTGAGCCGAAGGCTCACAGGTGAGCTTATAGGATAGACAGGCATCCGTCGTCCGTCGTCGTCCGTCCACAATTTCAAAGAAGAATATTTCTGAAGCTAGTAGGCCGATCTTGATCAAATTTAATGTGAACCATAATTGGGTTGGGGGATTGATGGCATTAGGTTTTGGAGCAGATTGTATCAAAATTGTGGTTTCCATGGCAACAGATAGGTCCCATAGACTTACAATGGGAAAAACTAAAAAAATCTTCTTCTCTGAAACCACTAGGCCCACAGCTTTGATATTTGGTATGTAGCAATGGCTAATGGTCCTCTACATAAATTGTGCCATTCATGCCCCTGGGGTCAAATTTGGCCACACCCCGGGGGTCGATAGTCTCCATAGACTTACTATGGGAAAAAAATTCAAATATCTTCTTCTCTGAAACCACAGGGCCCACAGCTTTGATATTTGGTATGTGGCAATGGCTAATGGTCCTCTACATAAATTGTGCCAGCCATGCCCCTGGGGTCAAATTTGGCCACGCCCCGGGGGTGGATAGTTTCCATAGACTTACAATTGGAAAAACTAAAAAATCTTCTTCTCTGAAACCACTAGGCCCACAGCTTTGATATTTGGTATGTAGCAATGGCTAATGGTCCTCTACATAAATTGTGCCATTCATGCCCCTGGGGTCAAATTTGGCCACGCCCCAGGGGTTGATAGTCTCCATAGACTATGGGAAAAAATTAAAAAATCTTCTTCTCTGAAACCACAGGGCCCACAGCTTTGATATTGTGTAGGTGGCAATGGTAAATGGTCCTCTACATAAATTGTGCCAATCATGCCCCTGGGGTCAAATTTGGCCACGCCCCCGGGGTCGATAGTCTCCATAGACCTACAATAGGAAAAAAACGAAAAAAAATCTTCTTCTCTGAAACCACTAGGCCAACAGCTTTGATATTTGGTATGTAGCAATGGCTAATGGTCCTCTTCATAAATTGTGCCATTCATGCCCCTGGGGTCCAATTTGGCCACGCCCCGGGGGTTGATAGTCTCCATAGACTTACTATGGGAAAAAAATTAAAAAATCTTCTTCTCTGAAACCACAGGGCCCACAGCTTTGATATTTTGTATGTGGCAATGGCTAATGGTCCTCTACATAAATTGTGCCAATCATGTCCCCGGGGTCAAATTTGGCCACGCCCCGGGGGTCGATAGTCTCCATAGACCTACAATAGGAAAAACTAAAAAAATCTTCTTCTCTGAAACCACTAGGCCCACAGCTTTGATATTTGATATGTAGCAATGGCTAATGGTCCTCTACATAAATTGTGCCATTCATGCCCCTGGGGTCAAATTTGGCCACGCCCCGGGGGTTGATAGTCTCGATAGACTTACTATAGGAGAAAAATTAAAAAAATCTTCTTCTCTGAAACCACTAGGCCCACAGCTTTGATATTTGGTATGTAGCAATGGCTAATGGTCCTCTACATAAATTGTGCCATTCATGCCCCTGGGGTCAAATTTGGCCAGGCCCCGGAGGTTGATAGTCTCAATAGACTTGCTATGGGAAAAAAATTCAAAAATCTTCTTCTCTGAAACCACAAGGCACACAGCTTTGATATTTTGTATGTGGCAATGGCTAATGGTCCTCTACATAAATTGAGCCAGCCATGCCCCTGGGGTCAAATTTGGCCACGCCCCGGGGGGTAGATAGTCTCCATAGACTTACAATGGGAAAAACTAACAAAAATCTCCTTCTCTGAAACCAAAAGGCCCAGAGCTTCTATATTTTGTATGTAGCAATGTTTGGTAGTCCCCATTATAAATTGTGCCAGTCATGCCTCTGGGTCAAATTTGGCCATGCCCCGGGGGTCAATAGTGTCCATGCATAGACTTTCATTGGTCGATTCTCAATTAATTAAAATCTCATGAGCTTACAATTCTCTCAGGTGAGCTACAGGACCAATGGTCCTCTAGTTAGCTCACCTGAGCCGAAGGCTCACAAGGTGAGTTTATAGGATGGCCATGATCCGGCGTCCGTCCGTCGTCTGTCCGTCCGTCGTCCACAATTTCAAAGATCTTCTTCTCTGAAACCGCTTGGCCGATCTAGTTAAAATTTTATGTGGAGCCTCCTTGGGTAGTGGCATTTCAAGTTGGATCACGAAATCCAGGTCACATGACAAAGATGGCCGCCACGCCCATATATGGTAAAAACCACTCAAAAATCTTCTTCTCCAGAACCGGTAGGCCGATTTCCACGAAACTTGGTATGTAGCATCGGGGACTTCAGCCCATCATAGTTTGATAAAATGATGACCCTTGGATGACCTTGACCTATTTTACGGCAAGGTCAAATTTGGAAACATAGGCTTTTACATGGGAAAAAGTGAAAACTATTGATTTTTTGAAAACTATTGCAGCCTGAGGCCTAAAAAGTGGTAGATGCAAACAACTAATGAAGTAGATGAAGGTATGTGATCAATATAGGTCAAGGTCATCTCTTGACCTTGGCCAGTCTGTTGTCCATACACACTTTTCAAAGATCTTCTTCTCTGAAACTGCTTGGCCAATCAAAGTGAAATTTTATGTGGAGCATCCATGGGTAGTGGAGACGAAAGTTTGATCACGAAATCCAGGTCACATGACCAAGATGGCCGCCACGCCCATATATGGTAAAAACCACTCAAAAATCTTCTTCTCCAGAACCGGTGGGCCGATTTCCACGAAACTTGGTATGTAGCATCAAGGACGTCAGCCCATCATAGTTTGATAAAATGATGACCCTTGGATGACCTTGACCTATTTTATGGCAAGGTCAAATTTGGAAACATAGGCTTTTACATATGAAAAAGTGAAAATTATGGAATTTTTTGAAAAGTGTTGCAGCCTGAGGCCTGAAAAGTGGTAGATGCAAACAACTAATGGAGTAGATGAAGGTATGTGATTAATATAGGTCAAGGTCGTCTTTTGACCTTGGCCAGTCTGTTGTCCATACACACTTTTCAAAGATCTTCTTCTCTGAAACTGCTTGGCCAATCAAAGTGAAATTTTATGTGGAGCATCCACGGGTAGGGGAGACGAAAGTTTGATCGCGAAATCCAGGTCACATGACCAAGATGGCCGCCATGCCCATATATGGTAAAAACCATTCAAAAATCTTCTTCTCCAGAACTGGCTGGCCGATTTCCACGAAACTTGGTATGTAGCATTGAGGACCTCAGCCCATCATAGTTTGATAAAATGATTACCCTTGGATGACCTTGACCTATTTTACGGCAAGGTCAAATTTGGAAACATAGGCTTTTACATAGGAAAAGGCGAAAACAATGGATATTTTGGAAACTGTTGCAGCCTGAGGCCTGAAAAGTGGTAGATGCAAACAACTAATGGAGTAGATGAAGGTATGTGATTAATATAGGTCAAGGTCGTCTTTTGACCTTGGCCAGTCTGTTGTCCATACACACTTTTCAAAGATCTTCTTCTCTGAAACTGCTTGGCAAATCAAAGTGAAATTTTAAGTGGAGCATCCATGGGTAGTGGAGACAAAAGTTTGATCACGAAATCCAGGTCACATGACCAAGATGGCTGCCACGCCCATATATGGTAAAAACCTTTCAAAAATCTTCTTCTCCAGAACCGGCAGGCCAATTTTCATGAAACTTGGTATGTAGCATTTGGGACTCCAGCCCATCATAGTTTGTTGAAATGATGACCCTATGACGACCTTGACCTATTTTACGACAAGGTCAATTTTGGAAACATAGGCTTTCACATGGGAAAAGGCGAAAATAAACTGTTGCAGCCTGAGACCTGAAAGTTGCTAGATGCAGACAACTAATGGAGTCATTGAAGGTAAGTAATTAATGAAGTCCAAGGTCATGTCTTGACCTTGGCCCAAGGTCATTTAAATATCAAAATTAAAATTATGGTTTTCTCAGAAATCACTGGGTTTGGAAACTATTGCAGCCTGAGACCTGCAACTTTGCAGATGCAGACAACTTATGAAGACAATAAAGGTGTGTGAGTATTCAAGGTCAATGTCATTTCATTATGACTTAATACTCCAAGATCAGGCTTCAGGTGAGCGTTCTCAGGACCAATGGTCCTCTGGTTACACTATATGGAGGAAATAGTCAAAACTTTTAATAGTTGTAGGTTCAGAATACATTGGGCTTTTGCCCTAATCATGAAATACCACCACCAGAACCTTTGATACATTGTTATGGTATTTTGAAAACGAGGCATAAAACCCCTAAGAATGTCACTGATTCTTGGAAAATGGACAGAATATTGAAGATTCTGAAAAAAGAAAATGGCCCAAGGGCTTCATCTGCCCCTGCACTGGAGTTAAATACCATAATATTCAAACATGTTTATTGGTATATGCAGCAGATCTCAGGTGAGCGTTTACAGGACCATTGGTCCTCTGGTTGTAGGCTTAAGCTACCAAAGATCAAATTTTGTTGCACTGAAATAGTTGGGTTTGCAGGTGATCATCAACTCAGTAAATAATGATCATTTTTACATTTCACATTGAAATTGAAAATTAAGAAAAGTAGTAACCGCGAAGCTGACCAGCGCCTTTGTTTTTGCCGCAGGGTTAGTACAATGTCTCAACTTTCTAAATCCAAAATTTGCAGCCTGTAGCCATCATCTGTGGCTGCACAGCCTGATTTATATCAGACCTGGTCGGCTCATTTGAGCCACCCCATGGGAAAACCAACAATCTGCATAGGCGAAAACAAAGGCGCAGATCAGCTTCGCGGTAACCGCGAAGCTGATCAGCGGCTTTGTTTTCGCTACTCAGATAGTACAATTCCTCCTCTACTTAACTCCAAAATTTCAAGCTTCTAGCCTGCTTCTGTGCTTGTACAGGCCGGTTTGTGTCAGACCTGTTCGGAAACCACATTGTTGGTTTTCCCACGAGGCGGCGCATTTGTTTTCTCTTTTTTGTGTTTAACAGGTACAGAAAGAACTAGAGAAAGCCCAAAGAGAAGAGAGAAAACTGAGAGAAGAGTTAGACAAACGGAAGAAGCAGGAAGACTGGAAGAAAAAACAGGTACTGTAAACCGTTGCATATTGTGTTTTGTTTTGACTTCAAGTTTTAGCTTACCTGAGCAGAAGGCTCACAAGATGAGCTTATAGGATGGTACTCGAGCTTGCGCCTGTGCATCCTGTGCAGCCCACTGGGCTAATTGCAATTACAGGGCTTTTATGTTTTGTGTGTAGCAATGTATTAGTACATGTACTCCTCTTTATAAATTTTGCCAACTATGCTCCTGGAGACCATACAGGCCACGCCCCGGGGGGCATCATTATCTTCTCTGAAACCATTTGCCCTATCCTGGGGACCATAAGCTTCCATATTCTTACAATGGAATAATGGAATAAAACAATATTAAAATATTTTTCTCTAAAACCATGAGCCCTAGAGCTTTTATGTTTGGTTGTAGCAATGCATAGTAATCCTCTGTATAAATCCTGTCAATCATGCCCCTGGGGTTCATATGTGCAGGCCTTCAGGGTGTGATCATCTGACCTTTAAACTTATTATGAGCAAATCTTTCAGGTGAGCTTCAGGACTTTGGTTCTCTTGTATTTATTAAACCTTACAATCTTTGTAGTCTGGACAAACTATCAATCAGCAAAAATGTGCTTTGGAAGTTTCAATAAAGCACCTGATATTTACCAACTGCATGCATATGCTAAAATCAAATTTTGTTTGTTTATTTGTATTGAGGCTTAACATCCCAGTCAACAATTTTTCAGTCCTGGCGGGACGGAGCCAACTCTTCCTGGGTTTCTGAAGGGAATTAATGTGTCTTGCTCAAGGACACAATATGGTGACTCCTGTTGGGATTGAACCCAGGACCTCTCGATTCGGAGTCCTATGCTCTACCACTACGCCACCGCACTCCCTAAAAACAAAATCAAGGCATAGAGCATCTGCTTAGTAACTGAGGAGCTGATCAGCACTTTTTGTTATGCTACACAGCATAAATGCAGACAGTAATGCAGATGCATTAGTTGTGTGCATCCCCACTTTTCAGGTCTCAGGCTGCAATAGTTTTCATAGAACAATTATTTTATGATTATAAATGACCTTTGTTTTATTGTAGGAAGAAATGAAGGCCCAGGTGGAACAACATCGTCGACAGAAACAGGAAGAGGAAGAGTTCTTGAAGCAGCAAGAGGCATTGTGGGAAGAAGAGGAAAGAGAGAGGAAGAAACAGATGTCAGCAAGGGAAATAACCAAGTTTAGACAGAGAGTAAGTTAGCTCACTTGATGATCAGGGTATGGATCCTCTACGACTTGGGCTTCTACAGGTCCTTCGGATGAGACTTAAATCAAGGGCAGTCTCCTTTGTTGTTGAGGGGCAGGTTAAACACAGAATCCACGGAATGCAATTAACCAATCCTTTATAACAGATTAAACTTAAATGTTAATGATGTTAGAGATTTTGAACATTGAACTGCAAACTTACAGTCACTCTATGCCTATGTTTATCTTCTCAGGAGGAGAAAACCAGATATTTGCATATGCAAAAACAAAGGCGCAGATCAGCTGTGCAGTAACTGCACAGCTGATCAGCGCCTTTGTTTTTGCTACACATGTAGTACAATTTCTCTTCTACTTTTATCGAAATTAACAAGCTTCTAGCTTTTTTCTTAGACTGTACAGGTCGGTTTGTGTTGAACCTGGTCAGAAACTCCGAAGACCGTTTTTCTTGAGACTCTGCTCATTTATGTTCTCAGGATGAGAGAGTGTTACAGACCAAGCTGGCCAAAGATAGAGCTAAACAAGAGGAACAGAAGGAAAAAGAGAAAAGATTGGAAAGATTAAAACAACAGGTAATAATGATAGTAACAATGAAAATACATGCAGTATGATGTTGCCAGCTTGATCCATCACCTTTTTATTCATGTTTTACCTTTATCTCTATATTTTGATAGTAACTGTAATGAAAATAATAATTATAATCTCGACAGGACAGTTACATAGAATAACATATTTAGCTTCAAAATGACATAGACTAAAGATAAGAGAGTATCTGATGTGTATTTGGCAAATTCGAGGATTATTGTGTTCCTTGTTTTGAAGGGAAATTGACATTGAAAGGTGTGTGCCTCTTAACCAATAGACCACTATAGGTACTAAGGTCAAAAATATTTCTAAAAAAAGAATTTGAATGGCACAGAACTGCAGTTTCTCACCTTTCCGAATTGTATAAAAACTGTCTAGGCTGCTGTCTACTCTCAGTCTCATAGCAAATCAAAGAGGTGTCAACCGGTTCCCAGACTGCTTGTTAAAAAGCGGAAAGCAGTGAAGAACCCAACAAAGCCGGCCCTTTCCTCCTTGTCAAATACTCTCAACCTTTAAAGATTGTTAAATGATGGGGAGCTGTGTCCCCCACACCCCTGCTCCCTGTTTGTCTTGGACCTTTTATTGTTGTTTAGGACATTTGCATTGAACATTATTTTGGTGAAAGCTTTGTAGAAACTTCAGGAAAATTTGAGTAAATCAAAGACATGTGCAAGTTTACTTTTATACACTAGGGTAATTTTTCACTCTATTTCAAATTTTCGGCACTAAGCCTTCATCAGGAAAGTAACTTTAAACTTCTGCAATTACCTAGTGAAATAGAGTGAAAAATCTGTTCCCTCCGGAATATTTATTTGAAAATATCTTTATTTTTATATTCATCAATTTCAGTCATTTCTTGATTAATAAAGGAAAATGATTTGTTTCATGGTTGCTTCTCAATACAAAGGTACTGTCGCATAGCCCAGGGTTAGAAATAAGCAGTTGCACCCTTGCCCGTCACGGGTTAAATTTATTGGGGGCAACCTGGCCCCCAGGACAACTTGATATTTTAGTTTTTGACCTTATAATTCTTAGTGGAGCTAAAGTACAAAACAACAATGAAAATTGTATCACATCTTTGAAGTTAAATCGTAATAATACACATGTAGATATATACATTGCACTTTAAAACTTATCTTCTCTTCTTACATACCATTGTAAAGCAAAATTGTTTAGGAATAAATTCTTGTTGACCATAACTTTGGTTTTAAATTCTTTGCTGGTTGCTAGGCAATTTAAGAACATGACTGAAAAATGGATACCTGTCCAACTTAAATGGTTGCCATGGTAACATACATGTTAACACCTGATCGATTTACTACTGAAAGTTAAGACTTTGTATTAAACTTTATTTAGAATTATGTTCGGACTTCATGGAACCAGGCAAACAGAAACTGCAGCCTTTTAAACTTTAAGGTTGGTTTTTGACAAGCAAAAATCACAAAATTAACATGGGAGTCAATGGGAGTGTCAATGTTCTCAAAATTTCTGCGGCAATTAAACTAGTGCCATTTTAAACTTTGTTATTTTAAAATCTCCAAGTGACTTTTACATAATAGCCTTATATCTTACCCTTCATCTCACAAAATATCAGGTGGTAATGTTCCCCACTGTTACCACAGCAACCACAAACAGCAGACTAATGCTCTATTTTGGGTAGTGTTCTAAAATTGCTTAACAACCAATTCCTTTTTCATCATAAATGCGACAAATATTTTAACTTTGTTTGGAAATGTTTCCCCTACATGTTGGCATGTAATACGATAATTTTTAAGTAATATGTACTATTTAATATTGTTTTGAAGACAAAAAATTGAGTAAAAAATCTTGCATTTTTCGACTTTGGGAACTCATTTATGGCCACTGAGTGTATATATAGTAAATGGCCACTGAGTGTATATATAGTAAAAACTACAAGACATTTGCTAGGGGCAAGTTCAAAACTTAGGGGGCAAGTTCAGTTTAATTTCAGATTGTCCGCTGGACCAATTGTTTCCTGGATCTTATTTCTAACACTGAATTAGCCTTTCTATTGGAAGTCAGTCATGGCCGACCGTGTTTACAGTTGCTGAACTATGCAATCGCAAAGCCTCCAATAGAATAGAATGTGCCCTGTAAACCAGAGACTAGCCTATAATTTGTTGATACTGCTATATTTAGGTAGATGTTGCTATATTGAAGGTGATATTGCTATATTGAAGTTGATATTGCTATATTTTATAATGTTATTAATCAAGTTATTTCGTATTGGACCAGTTACAGGTCTTAGGTTAGCTGTATTGGACGGAGGCCGAGGTCCTATACAGCTGACCGAGGACCTGTAACTGGTCCAATACGAAATAACTTGATTAATGAGATTTTTATTAATTAACTGTCAAAAGTTCATATCGGTCCATATCATCCTCCATCACATCAAACCTATCTTCGCCATTCTTAGCGCCAATGTCTGACATTCTTTTCAGAGATGTTGACATTTTTTTTGTTTGTTCACTATTACTGATCGGCTGAAACGCCGCCATTGCTTTTTCTCTCAACTCATTCAACGCGGCACTTGACCTTGCACGTGAATTTTGACCAATCAGATGTAGGGATTTCCATATAGATAGCAGGTCAATCCGTATAGATACGAGGTCAACCGTATTAGTGCGAGGTCAGCTGTATTAGGTCGAGGTGAAATCCAGTATATACTATACGAAAAAAGAAATGTCACCAGTATCACTCAGACCAAATTCTCCGTATAAGTACTATATACTAATAAGTTAATTAATAAAAGGTGATATTGCTATATTTAGGTTGATATAGAGGTAGAGAGGGACCCTAACAGATTGTTACAACCAACAGCAGGCTGGAGAAATCGTGCCAGAGATAAAACAACCAGTGGTGGTCAGGTTCTGCACTTACCTCATAGGTAAAGGAAATGTCATGAAGCATCAGGAAAACATATCTGTGCAATGTTTACCCCCTTTAATCCCATTTTTATATAGTAAAACTAGGGTATGCAGGGGTATACCTATTGTTCTTATTTTTGCTACAAAACATAGATTTTGGGTACTCGTTAGAACTGCCTCAGTGAGGCGGTACTAACTTGTACCCACAATCAATGTTTTGAGCAAAAATAAGAAAAACATCAAAAATTTTCTGCTGAAAATTTCTCAATTTTTACAACTTCAGAAAAATCTGTATATTTCATAATGGAATCTTTCTCTTGCTTTCTAACTAGTTGAAACATAAGCCAATCTGCTCAGCTTTTCAAGATAGTCTATAGCTCACCTGAGCTTAAGGACTTATAGCCGGTCACTGTATATACATAATTGAAGATTTACCTGTATAAAAAGCATTGTTTATTTTGTCAACATGCTACATTCTTTAGCATGCTTTATCATGGGACTATTGAATATGTTGCAAATACATGGATTTGTGTATACATGATTGTGGAATGAGTGGTCAGCTCAGAGCAAGTGAGTCATTTTTCAGTTACTTCCGGGTTGAAATCGTCGGACCCATTTTTCTTAGCTTTTTGAAAACAATAAGACAGATTTTTCGATGTAGTCATTGACTTCAATCATATAAGAACCTGAAACAAAAGGCATGTCATTTTTCAGCAAACAGTAAGCGCACACGATCCGCCCCAAGTTACCCACTTTCAGAATTTTCCAGAAAAACATGTTTACACTAACTTTTCCCAGAGAAATCCATTTCCATGACCCCAAAATAACTTTTAATTTGTCAGATTATGTATTCTAGACATTTAGGCTTTGCCTAATTTTTATTCAAATGCATTCCATTTTCCAGGAAATGGGTCCCACAAAAACCAGTTACATTTCCAATTTTACACCAAGCTATATAAAATTTTAAAATAATAACTATAGTGACTCATTCCTAGTATCAGTGACGTCTATTAGCAATAAATACACATCATCATTTGATTAACAGATTCAAGAAAACAGTAGATTTCTGTTTTACATACCCCACCCACTCATGTCAATATTGATAAATCCTTAAGGCTCATAGTTTAGCTTATAGGATTGGCAGGTACCCGGCATCCTTCCGTTGGTTGACTCTGGAACTGAGAAGACAAATTGCTTTCATATTACGTATGTGGCATCTACAGGTGATTGTAATGAATAATTGGCCGCTAAGAGCGCTGTTTCTTAATTGGCCGAGGGGTTAAGAGCGCTGTTTCTTAATCACTCGATCATCTCACCGCTGTGTCTGATGCAGGTTCCAGCCCCGCACTGGCCACATGTGAGACAAGCCAAGTTCTGCTTGTGTGTGTGCCAGGTGTTTTTTCTCGGGGGTTCTCCCATTTTCGCCTACCTATTTTTCGCCCACCTACTGATTGGCCGGTCTCATATGAGCTGAAATAATCTTGAAAGGGAAAAAAAATGAATAATTGTGTGTGTTTTTTAGCTCACCTGAGCCGAAAGCTCACAGGTGAGCTTATAGTATACCCATGCTCCGTCGTCCGTCCATCCGTCGTCCGTCGTTCACAATTTCACAGATCTTCTCCTCTGAAACCGCTTGGCCAATCAAAGCCAAACTTGGTGTGGAGCATCCTTAGGAAGGGGGAACGAAAGTTAATATAAATGGTCTAGGTCACATGACCAAGATGGCCACCATGGCTATAAATAGCAAAAACCTTTAAAAATCTTCTTCTCCAGAACCAGTGGGCCGATTTCCATGAAACTTGGTATGTAGCATTGGGGACGCGGGCCCATCATAGTTTATATAAATCATGACCCTAGGATGACCTTGACCTATTTAACGGCAAGGTCAACTTAGGTCTTCAATGCATTTGAATGGGAAAAAATGGTAAATTGCTATTTAATGGGTAAAACTTACTGGGAATAGGCAAATGGACATAGCTAGGCAGATTAAGTCAATTTTCAATAAAAATCGTGCATTTAGTGAAACAAGCATGAAATTTGGCATGTAGGCTCAGAATGCCCAACTGTTTTGAAAAATATCGTTGTCCAGCCAAAAATTCAAAATGGCCGACAAAATGGCAGCCATTTTCAAAATGGCCGCCCTGAAATACTACAGATCATAGTTTGCTATCTAAAACTTCATTGCATTGACTGATTTTCAGGTTTTTGGTGTCAATGACCATGTTTAAGAGCCCATTGAATCTAAATTTCCACTTAATATTCAAAATGGCGGACAAAATGGCGGAAATTTTCAAAATGGCCGCCACTGAAGGCTTGAATTACAATTTTTTATCTTACATTTCACTGCATTGACCGATTTTGATGCTTTTGGTGTCTAAATGTATGTAAATGAACCAATAGAATATGAATATACACATAGTTTTCTTGGTTTTATCATTTGCCATGACATATTTGTCAAATGTAAAGCAAAAACCTCATCCTTTAATGAGCAAAATGCAGTTTATATGTAGCCGTCTGACAAAATATAATGATTTTAGTTGCCCTTTATTTTGTATGAAGTTGATATGAATATGTCAGGTGATAATATTTAATGATTATCTCATTGCATTTTATGTGTTTAGCAATTTTCACCATTAAAATCAACTGACAATTCACCATTTTGATTGTAAAACGGG
Organism: Rugalucina vietnamica; assembly: GCA_964017185.1. Lineage (NCBI taxonomy): Eukaryota > Metazoa > Mollusca > Bivalvia > Lucinida > Lucinidae > Rugalucina > Rugalucina vietnamica. The sequence goes on from OZ024876.1 coordinate 35,483,366, forward strand.
ACCGTTGTATAAATGAGATTGTTATTTTTGCGCCTTATCTTGTGTAACGAGAGTGAAATTCCTTTTTTTAAAAACTTCACTACATTGACTGATTTGTTACGTTTTCGGTGTCAATGTCCATGATTACGAACCCATTGAATCTAAATGTTTACTTAATATTGATGATTTCGGACAAAATGGCGACCATTTTCAAAATTGACGCCACTGAAGACTTGAATGACAGTTTTGCATCTTACATTTCACTGTGTAAATGAACATATAGAATATAAATATTCACATAGTTTTCTTGTATTTATCATTGGTCATGGCATACATGGCAATATAAAAACATCAGCCTTTAATGTGCAAAATGCACTTTATATGGAGCCGTCTGATGAACATAATGATTTTCGTTGCATTTATTTTTGTATGAATTTGATATGAACATGTCAGGTGATTATATTTAATGACTATCTTTTTTTATTTTTTAGCAATTAACACTATTAAAAATCAAAATGGTGGCCATCTTTTATCCATACAGGTACTTTCCCTAATAAATTGTAATTCACTGTTTTGATTGTAAAATGGGACCGTTGTATAAATGAGATTAATATTTTTTGCGCTAATCTTGTGAAAGGAGAGTGAAGTCAGTCCTTCTTTTAAAATAAATGCACCATAAATGTCTGTAATTTACAATTATTGTATGGATTTATGATCACTTGAAATGCTATCTGTAAGACAGGTGTAAGTATCAGTGCCATTTTTGTGGTAGTTGCGTGCATTGGATACACAATAAATGTAATGGAATGAAGGGGCTTCAAGGGCACAATGTGCCCTTGCCCTGATTTCAACTGTGCTTCATGCTTGGGCTTAGCTAGTCCTATGGATGTAACAGACAAAATGGAAGTGTAGTTTGGTGATGAAAAGAAACAGAGGGAGAAGACCCATCAAGAAGCATCTAAAGAAGTTATGACGACTTGGATGGCGTCGAGGACCAATATGTCTAATAATGTGGAACATGTCACATAATTTTGCTATTTAGGGGTTTGGTCTCTGGTGATGGCTGTGAACTACTTTAACCCGATAGCGGGTATAGTCAACCTGCGTGAGAAGTGTCGTATTTCATGCTTCAGACACTTGGACAATGCCTGTGACTACTCTGAACCATATTCAATGCCATGGCAAGCAATGGTCCATTTGATTTGTAATGCTTAACAAAATGATGAAGCTAGCTCTTTCTCTCAAAGCTTTCAACTCTCGTACTTTGCACACTAACAGAATGAGATGATTTGTGTATGTCGTGTGTAGCGATGGAAAGATTGCCCAAGTACGCAAACTGCACAGAAGAGACAATGCAGGCAGGCCAAAGAAAACACTTGGGATGAATTATTTCGAGATGGCAGAAAGAAACTTGGAATTGATTTAACCACCCTGAAAACTGGTCTGAACAGACGAGGGCATTTGCAGGGAAGACTTGTCAACCCTCAGATGAGGAAAATGGACTATAAACTGGATATAATGATAGTATGATGATAAAATTAGACTCATGTTTTCAGACCTTTTCTAACCATATTCATGTTAGATGTATCAAATTTCTGTCATATCTAACAGTGATGTCACCACTGTGCCCTGCTTGTGTATAGACAGACATTCTTTTTCTCTACACCTACAGAATGTAATGGCAGAAAGTTGATACATCTAACCTGAATATGATTAGAAAGGCCTGAAAACCACAGTCAAATTCATCATCATAACATCATTAAATCCAGTTTATAGTCCATTTTCCTCTACTGAGGGTTGAACTTTTTTGCCAAGTCTTCCTCGCAAATGCCGTTCAGACCGGTTTTGAGGGTAGCTAAATCCATTCCAAGTTTCTTTCTGCTATCTTGCAATACTTCATCCCAAGTTTTCTTTGGGGTGCATTATCTCTTTAGTGCAATTTGCGTACTTAAGCAATCTTTCCATCGCAACAACCGTGCAAAGTGCAGCATCCAAAGTTTGGATGTCAAGCTTTTAGAGAAAAAGCTAGCTTTATCATTTTCTTTGACATTACAAATCAAATGGACCACTGCCCTGCCATAACACCGGAGATGGTTTAGCGTAGTAACAGGCATGGCACAAGTCTCTGCAGCATAAAACAACACTTCTCATACAGGTTGATTACACCTGCTATCGGGTCAGATGCGACAGTTTACAAGGGGATGCAGTTGGCGGGACTTTCCTTAAACTGATTTCCAGCGTGTAACAGCAGCCAGTTCACAGCCACCACAAGAGACCATATCCCTAAATAGCAAAACTATGTGACCCGTTCCACCATATTGGACATACTGGTCCTCGACGTCAACTTAGTCTGCAGGACTTCAATAGACGCTTCTTGATGGGTGTTCTCCCTCTGTTTCTTTTCATCACCAAACTCCACCTCCATTTTGCCTGTTCCATCCATCAGACTAGCTAAGCCCAAGCATGAAGCACAGTTGAAATCAGAGCAAGGACACACTGTGCCCTTCATGTCATTACATTTATTGTGTATCCAATACACGCATCTACCACAAAAATGGAACTGATACCTATACCTGTATTACAGACACCATTTCAAGTGACCATAAATCCATATATTCCATACAATAAATGTCAAGTACAAAGGGTGGCATGGGCATTTATGGTGCATTAATTTAAAACGAAGGAATTATTCCACTCGTGTTACACAAGATAAGGTGCAAAAATAACAATCCCATTGATACAATGGTCCCATTTTACAATCAAAATGGTGAATTGCCAGTTTTAAAGGAAAGTACCTGTATGGACAAAACATGGCAACCATTTTGATTTTAATGGTGTAAATTGCTAAACACATTAAATGCAAAGAGATAATAATTAAATGTAATCACCTGACATATTCATATCCACTTTATACAAAAATAAAGGCAAATATAATCATTATATTTTATCAGATGGCTGCATACAAAATGCAATTTGCACATTAAATGCTGACGTTTTTGCTTTACATTTGACAAATATGTCATGGCAAATAATAAATACAAGAAAACCATGTGTATATTCATAATCTATAGGTTCATTTACATACATTTAGACACCAAAAGCTTCAAAATCGGTCAATGCAGTGAAATGTAAGATGAAAAACTGTAATCCAAGCCTTCAACGGTGGCCATTTTGAAAATGGCCGCCATTTTGTCGGCCCTTATGAATATTAAGTAGAAATTTAGATTCAATGGGTTCGTAAACACGGACACTGCCACAAAAACCTAAAAATCAGTCAATGCAGTGAAGTTTTAGATAGCAAACTATGATCTGTAGTCTTTCAGGGCAGCCATTTTGAAAATGGCGGCCATTTTGTCCGCCATTTTGAATTTTCGGCTGGACAACGGTATTTTTCAAAATAGTAGGGCATTCTGAGCCTACATGCCAAATTCCATGCTTGTTTCACCAAATGCACGATTGTTTCACTAATCTGCCTAGCTAACAGAAGATTAATGTTAATGGAAAATTTAAGCCCCTGGGGGGTTGTCTGCCCCTGCCCCGGGGCTATATACATGTACATGTATATTTCCATAATAATAAAACATCTTCTCCCTTGAAACCACTTGGCCAATCAAAGCCAAACTTCATATGGAGCATCCTTGGGAAGGGGGAAAGATAGTTTATATAAATGGTCAAGGTCACATGACCAAGGTGGCTGCCATGGCTATTAATAGAAAAAAACCTTTAAAAATCTTCTTCTCCAGAACCAAAAGGCTAATGATTTTGAAACTTGGTGTGAAGCATCAGTGACTGGAGCTCTACAAAGTTTATATAAATCATGACCCTGGGATGACCTTGACCTGTTTTACGGCAAGGTCAACATAGGCCACTCATGCATTTGAATGGGGAAAAGTGTTAAAATGTCATTTGTAGGGAAAAACTTGCAGGAAATGGGCAAATGGACTTAAGATTGATGATTCTGAAAAAAATTGGACCCCAAGGGTCTGTCTGCCCCCACCCCGGGGCAATATACATGTATATTACAGTGATATTCAAAGATCTTCTTCTCTGAAACCGCTTCGCCAATCAAAGCCAAACTTTATGTGGAGCATTCTTAGGAAGAGTGAATGAAAGTTTGTATAACTGGTCAAGGTCACATGACCAAGATGGCCACCATGGCTATAAATAGCAAAAACCTTTAAAAATCTTCTCCAGAACCAGAAGGCCTATGATTTTGAAACTTGGCATGAAGCATCAAGCAATGGAGCTCTACAAAGTTTGTATAAATCATGACCCTGGGATGACCTCTTTTTGACGGCAATGTCAACTTAGGTTGCCCACACATTTGAATGGGGAAAATTGTTACAATGTCATTTGAAGGGCAAAACTTGCAGTAAATTGGCAAATCGACTGAATCTTTATGATTTAAAAAAGAAATTGACTCAAGAGTTTGCACTGAACCTGCCCTGGGGTTATATACATGTATATTACCATTCTAGTCAAACAAGTTTATTGGTATATATCTCAGGTCTCAGGTGAGCATTTACAGGACCATTGGTCATCTGGTTTTTGTTCAGATGGGATAAGAACTCTGGTTGCTATGGCAACTTAAGCTTCTCATGAATTTATAAGGGGAAAATGTGAAAATTTCTTTTACGTGACTTTTTTGCTGTTTCAGTGAAGATATTTGAATTTTGTTTAACAGAAATGCCTATTTATTAGTTCTCTGTGTTTCGTATGATTTTTGTCATGTACACTTATTTTGATTGGCTTCTGGGGCCCTCTAAAGGGTAAATATTCAAAGATCTTCTATGAAACTGCTTGGCCAATCAAAGCCAAATTTTATAGGAAGCATCTATGAGAAAGGGGAACCAGTGTATTAATAAATAATCCAGGTCACATGACCAAGATGGCTGCCATGCCAATATATGGTAAAAACCCTTTAAAAATCTTCTCCTGAACCACTGGACCGATTTCAATGAAACTTGGCATGTTTCATCAGGTACTGGAGTTCTACAATGTGTATATAAATCATCAACAAAATATAGTTGACCCTTATTTTTTTCTTGTCCGAGCTATGCTCCTTTGAAATGAGCCACCTCGTGGGAAACCCAACAATGTGGTTTCCGAACAGGTCTGACACAAACCGGCCAGTACAAGCACAGAAGATGGTTAGAGACTTGAAATTTTGGATCTAGAAAGTAGAGGAATTGTACTATCAGTGTAGCGAAAACAAAGAGGCGCTGATCAGCTTCGCGGTTACCGCGAAGCTGATCTGCGTCTTTGTTTTCGCATATTCAGGTTGTTGGTTTTATCATGAGGCGGCTCAAATGTTTTAGGGGAAAAACTTTGAACAGTAAATGCTAGGGTTTAGAAATGTCACATATTCCTCATGAGAAAATAGTTGAGCTATATTTTTTCATGTCCAAGTGATGGCCCTGAACTATGTCCCTTTTAAAATGAAACATGTAAGTCTTGTGTGCAAGATATCTCAAAACATATTTGAGCTAAAGCCTTTATTGCTAAATGGTGCTGAGTAGATCACCTTATTATCTTCTGAGAAGTTTTTGTCAAAATTTGAAAGAATTTAAGAGTTTTCAAATTTTTGATAGATTTCACCACTTCAAATTGGCATTGATAAACCATGCCACTTTATGGGCAAACCATTATATTGGTGGAAGGCACTCATTCAAACACTCATTTCGAGTTTACAATTAATTTTAAGAGTTTCACAGCTTTTCTGGCACAGTTTTTACAAAATTATCTTTTTCAAATGCAGCAAGCTAAATATTTACACTATCAGGAACATGTCATAATTACATTTTTGTTTGTGAATTTCAGAGCAATCCCATCTTGGCGACAAGGTCCTTGATGTTCGTGCTTGATCTTTTTCCTGGGTCAGAAAAATATACTTTTGGCAAGGACAACATTGAAAATGTCTGCAATGTAATGACAGACAAGTTTGTGACAATCCAGAGAACAAGATCTAAATCAGAAGGGTGCAAATTTCTCGAATGAATGCAGAGAGGAGCAAATGAAAACAGTCTTGACTGAGGATGTCAATGAATATTCAGATGATCAACAACTTGCATTTCATACAAATATTTTAATGCATTTCATGGATTTGAAATTTACATTATTTTCTTACCTGCAATATTTTAAATTGTATTCTTGCATAGATATCTATGTGCATAGCTGTTTGAAGCCGTTTTTGATTGGTCGAAAGCCGTGTTCAAACCGCAAAACCCATGTTCAAATTATGAAATTCACGGGCTGTTTGAACATGGGTTTTTGCCGACGTCATTGGGCAAAGTGACGTGACGTCATGTATTTTGTAGAAACAAAATGGCCGACGTTGAAGAAGCTCTGCGGTTTTTGGTGCGTTTTTACGTTGTTAATGTTATTTTAAAGGGATTAGAGTAAAATGCAAGAATAGCGATCAACCATGGTTTGTTTCAGTGTTCAAAATTCGCTGGATCACTCTGAAAGAGTTTGAACACGCGGCCTGCAGCCTTGTGTTCAAACACCTTCCTCGTGATCCATCAAATGTTTGAACACTGAAAACCATGGTTGATCCCTATATTTGACATGGGGAAGACTTCGAAGACCAGCATTGAAAAGTACATGTAATGTTGCTCTGAGATGTGTAAGAAATGAGCCTTCCCATGAGAAAACCAACAATCTGAGTTTCTGCCCATGTCTGACACAAACCGGGCTGTGCAGCAATAGAAGATGGCTGGAGGCTGCATTTTTGATTTACAATGTAGATGAATTGTACATTTCCTATAGTGAAAACACAGGCGCTGATCAGCTTCGTAGTTACGAAGCTGGTCTGCACCTTTGTTTTCACAAATGCAGATTGTTGGTTTTCTGATGTGGCAGCTCAAATATTGGTCAATTGCAAATTGCAATTACATTTAACAGTTTGATACTTTGTTGATACATGCTGGTAAGGTTATTAAGTCATGAAAATTTTTTCATTTGATCTGTGCCTTGAGAAAAATTTAAAAGTTGTTGGGGTAAAATGATAACTCAGTCCTACGGTACAGCCATCAGGAAAACATGTCCGTGTAATGTATACCCCCTTATAGTGACCCCACTTTCATATAGTAAAACTGGGATATGCAAGGGTATACCTGTTTTTCTTATTTTTGCTCCAAAACATAGATTGTGGCGGTTCTAACTTGTACCCACAATCTATGTTTTGAGCAATAATAAGAAAACATATCAACAATTTTCAGCTGAAAATTTTCAATTTTTTAAGCTAAAAAAATATCTGTTTATTGCATGGGCAAGGTTTCGTAATGACAGTCAAAACAGCCAGATTACTGTGCAGTCACATGATGACTTAAGGCCTAAGAACTCTTTATGGCAGATGAAAATGACATGCATACCCAATTCAGATAGATGCCAAATGAAAAGTCTAAATCCAGTTCAGCTAGGTACAAATGAAAAGTATATACATGTACATGATTCATCTAGGTACAATTGAAAAGTCTGTACCCAATTCAGACAGGGTCAAATGAAAAGTTTGTTCTCAATTCAGACTGGTGCAAATGAAAAGTCTGTACCTAATTCAGAGGGTCAGACGAAAAGTTTGTACCCAATTCAGACAGGTGCAAATGAAGTCTGTACACATTGCAGACAGGGTCAAATGAAAGATAGTCTGTACCTAATTCTGACAGGTCAAATTGAAAAGTCTATAAGTAATTCAGACAGGGTCAAATGAAAAGTCTATAGCCAATACAGACAGGTGCAAATGATACATCTGTACCCAATTCAGATAAGAAGAAATGAAAAGTCTATACCCAATTCAGGTAGGTACAACTGAAAAGTCTATACCAAATTCAGATAGGTACAAATGAAAAGTCTAAAACCAATTAAGCTAGGTACAAATGAAATGGCTTTACCTGATTCATCTAGGTGCAAATGAAAAGTTTTTACCCAATTTAGACATGTGTATATGAAAAGTCTATACCCAATTCAGACAGGGTAAAGTGAAAAGTCTGAACCCAATTCAGAAGGTGCAAATGAAAATGTTGTACCCAATTCAGATAGGTGCAATGAAATGTCTGTACCCAATTCAGACAGGTACAAATGAAATGTCTGTACCCAACTGAGACAGGTGCAAATGGAAGTCTGTACCTAATTCAGAGGGGTCAAATGAAAAGTCTGTACCTACCATAATCCAGACACTGTCAAATGAAAAGTTAACCCGATTCAGTAAGGTTCAAATGAAAAATCTGTGCCCACTTCAGAAGAGAGTACCCAATTCAGACAGATGAAATGAAACATCTATAAACAATTCAAACCAGTGCAAAGTAAAAGTCTGTACCTATTCAGATGGGTACAAATGGAATGTCTGTACATGATTCAGCTAGGTACAAATATAACTCTGTCCTTTTATGAAGATTTTTTGTCAGTTGTGGCATGTTGCTGAACAGCACCATTTCACAATAATAAAATTTAAAATTATAAATGGACAGCCATAAGATGTATAATGTGTTTCAGTATGGAAACTAGGTTTGAAGTTGAACAATGATGGATTCATAATTTGATACCTCATTTCTTGATCTTAAACTGAGTGGATCATCTTTATCATGACTTTGTATGGTAGTCGAGCCGTCGTCCATGTGTCCGTCCATCCGTGCATTCACATTTTCAAACTTAAGTATCTCTAAGACAACAAGGCCAATCGTGATCAAATTTTATCTAAAGCATCATTGATGAGGGGGAAAGGTTGCATTTGGGTTTGGGCCAGGTCAGATCAGAACTCTGGTTTCCATGGCAACAGATAGCTCCCATTTAGTTATAATTGGGAAAATGTTGTGGCCACTCTAGCAACTTCATTTTTGATTGGATCTTTTTTATTCTTGGGAATAACAAGGACAACCATAACATCTTGGATGAGTTTGAATTTCGGCTAGGTTCGACAGATTGCGGAGCTAGCTGCCATTGAGCATCTGGAAAAATCCCCATAGACTTATAATGGGAAAAATGTAGTGGCCACTCTAGCACCATTATTTTTCAGTGGATCTTCTTCATTCTTGCAGGTAACAAGGACAACCATAATATCTCGCATGGGTTCGAATTTCCGACCTCTGACTGGAGTTAGCTACCCTTGAGTGTTCGAAAAATCAGTATTTTGTGCTGTGGTCACTCTAGGGCCTTCAATTTTGATCGGGTCTTCTTCATACTTGGAAGTAACAGGGATAACCATAACATCTCGGATGAGTTCGAATTTCAGCCAGATTCGACCCTTTACTGCGGAGTTATCTGCCCTTGACTGTGTGAAAAATCAATATTTAGTGTTGTGTCCACTCCAGCGCCCTCATTTTTATTCGGATTTTCTTTATTCTTGGAAGTAGCAAGGACATCCGTCGAATTTCGACCAGATCCGACCTCTGATGGCGGAGGTATCTGCCCTTGAGTGTTTGAAAAAAATCAAGATTTAGTGTTGTGGCCACGCTAGCGCCTTCATTTTATTCGGTTCTTCTTTATTCTTGGAAGTAACAAGGACATTTATAACATCTCGGATGAGTTCGAATTTCAGCCAGATCCGATCCATGACTGCGGAGTTAGCTGCCCTTGAGTGTCTGAAAAATCAATATTTAGTTTTGTGAAAAGTGACAACTTGGTCTCAGGTAAGTGTTTACAGAACCAATGATCCTATGAAAACTATTGCAGCCATAGACCTGAAACCGTTATACCCATATATGGTAAAAAAAAAATGTCCAGTGACTCTCAGGTGAGCGATCGTTGCCCTTGGGCTACTTGTTAGTTAAGTTTAGGTAACGAGTGGCCACCTATTGGGAAACTAGCTGCTCATTCGGCTTACGATTTGTTTTCATGGTATCATTACCTGATTTTTTATTTAGTTTTTTCCCACCTCAGTTATCTTTCTGATTGCGCCTTTTCCTGATCTTTGCCTACTTTACCTTTTTCAAAATCATAGGCCTTCTGGTTCTGGAGAAGATTTTTAAAGGTTTTTGCTATTTATAACTATGGCGGCCATTTTGGTTATGTGACTTGGTTCACGCGAGCTTAAGGTAATAATGGCAGTGAAGCTTCCCGGGTTGTACTTTGAGGAAATTGTTACATTAAGTTCCTACTGAGTTGTCTCAAGTCCGAGTTGATCCGGATTTATGCACGAAGATCATGACAATAGCTCTACAGTTTTTGCTGGATTCCGACTCAGTATGCGATGCATGTGCACCTTAAGACCTAGCTGAATCCAGCACAAAAAACTATCGTAATAAGCCTGACGAATAACTGTATGTCGGTACATGTACATTTTGTTAATTCGAATGCATTCTAATGTAAAATAGATATCCCGTGCTGTTTCCGATTAAACATTTGACACCCCTACACCGCCGCTACGTCAAACGAGGCTGGATGCCAATCATTTCCGAGTCGCCTGTTTTTCATTGCATTAAATATTTCACTCGTTCGTTAACGTCATAAGTACGTCAAACCAAGGTGGATGCCAATCGCACCCATACTGTTCTTTCAGTAGAACATTTCAAATTCCACCACAGAAACGTCAAACGAGACTGGATGCCAATCATCTCAATGTTCCCTGCTCTTCTTTTGATTACTTTTATACACAAACACCATCATGAAACACGTCAAACGCGACTGGGTGCTTTTAAATAGCACGCATGAGACAAGGCTCATAGATGAGCTTATAGAATATGCATTCTCTGGTCGTCGTCGTCGATCCTAATGTACAAACATCATCTCCTCTGAAACCGCTGGCACAATCAAAGTTAGTGAAACGAAAGTTTGTATAAACGGTCTAGGCCACATAACCAAGACGGCCGCCATGCCTATGAAAAGCAAAAACCTTAAGAGTTTAAATTCGTATTCCCAAGAACCAGAAGCCCTATGATTTTGAAACTTGGCAAGAAATATCCAGGAATGGAGCTCTACGTTTGTATAAATCATGACCCTGGGATGTCTTATATTTTATGGCAGGGTCAGCTAAGGTCACTTATGTATTTGAATGGGGAAAATTGGTAAATTGTCATTAAATAGGTAAAACTTGTTGTGTTTTGAATAAGCAAATGGACAGAACATGTATGTTTAAGAAATTATTTTGGTCCCAGATGACTGTCTGCCATAGCCCTAGTGTTATATACATGTACATGTTTATTTCCGTAACATTCAAACATTTTCTTCACTAAAACTGCTTTGTCAATCAAAGTCAAATTTCGTATTTAGCCTCCTTGCGATGTGAGTATGAATGCCTTGTATACATCACCCAAGTGGTCGGCGTGACTATGCATAGCAAAAACATTTAATATCTTGTCCAGAATCAGAAGGTATATTATTTTAAAACTCGGCATAAAACATTGAGGAATAAAGCTCTGCAAAGTATGCATAAATCATGCCTTTGGATGACCTTGATCTATTTTGCAATTAGCTCACCTATGCGTTTGAACAGGGTAAATTTGTGAAATGTCATTTAATGGAGAAAACTTACAAAATGACAGAAGATGTATGCTGATAAATGAAACAAATGACACAAGAGGGATTGTATGTCCCTGCTCCGGGGCTAACCACATGGATATTTATATGGAACTATTGGGTATTTGCTAGAACTCAGGTGAGCGTTTACAGGACCATTAGTTCTCTGCGTGATAGTTCGTCTCTCACTAATGAGAAAGACCATCATTATTTCTTGAATAGTGCTGATGTGTGTTGGTGAGTTCTTTGATGGCTGACTAGGCCAATTCTGGCTCTAAACTGTCGGTTGCAAGTAGAGCAAGTCAATGTCATAGAGTCTGCTGGTGGCACATTTGTTTTGGCTTTGCGCTCTCTTCGCTTTCTTTCAGCTTCACAGATTCTCTTCTTTTCATAGAGAGCTGCTCCTTTGTTGATGAGACCTCGCCACTTTGATCGCTCCTGTGCAGTCTGTTCCCAGGACCCCATTGGTATTTCGAAATCCTTCAGAGAGGCTTTGAGGGTGTCTTTGTAGCGTTTCTTCTGGCCGCCTTGAGAGCGCTTTCCCTCCTGTAGTTCTCCATAGAAAACTTTCTTTGGAAGTCGCGCATCAGGCATTCTTATAACATGGCCAGTCCATCTTAGCTGTGCTAGCTTTAAGACTGTATGCATGCTTTGCATCCCTGCTTTCCTCAGGACCTCTGTGTCTGGAATCTTGTCCTGCCACTTGATTTTTAACAACTTTCTCAAACAGCTTAAGTGGAAATGGTTAAGTCTGTTTGCATGGCGTTGGTATACTGTCCAGGTCTCACATGCATACAAGAGGGTTGGCAGTACCACAGCCTTGTAGACTTTCAGCTTGGTGTCAAGCTTGATTCCATTTCGCTCCCAGACATTTGCACGGAGTCTTCCGAATGCCACACTAGCTTTTGCAATTCTGGCAGTGATCTCATCATCAATATGCACTGCTCTGGAGAGAGTGCTTCCCAGGTAGGTGAACTTGTCAACAACTTTCAGTTTTTGCCCATTCACAGTGATGGTTGGTTCATTATATGGTTTTCCGGGGGCTGGTTGGTGTACAACCTCTGTCTTTTTTGTGCTGATTGTGAGATCATAGTTATCACATGACTGTGAGACTTGATCCATGGCTCTTTGCATTTTTGCCTCTGTGTTGGCATTCTTATCCATATCATCTGCATAGAGGAGCTCATCTAGCACATCAGTCTGGACCTTAGTTTTGGCTTGCAACCTTCTGAGGTTGAATATGTTGCCATCAAAACGGTACCTGATTGGAAAACCAGTGTCACTGTCCTGAAAAGCATCCATAAGCATGGCAGAAAACATCATACTGAACAGTGTTGGTGCCAGAACACAGCCTTGTTTGACCCCATTTGTTACTTCAAATGGTTCAGAGAACTCTCCATCATTTTGCACACGTGCCTGCATGCCATCATGAAACTGCCGCACCATAGCTATGAATCTTGGTGGACAGCCAAACTTGGCCATGATTTTCCAGAGTCCATCACGACTAACAGTGTCAAAAGCTTTGGTGAGGTCAACAAACGTCATGTATAGATCTACATTCTGTTCTTGGCATTTCTCCTGAAGCTGTCTTGCTGTGAAGATCATGTCTATTGTCCCTCTGTCTTTTCTGAATCCACATTGACTTTCTGGGATAAGTCCCGTCTGATCAAGATGAGCATTCAGACGATTCAACAGAATTTTTGCAAGTATCTTCCCAGCAATTGATAGGAGGGAGATGCCTCTGTGATTGTCACAGACTTGATGATTTCCTTTCCGCTTGTATAGGTGGATTATGGATGCATCCTTAAATTCTTGTGGGATAGCCTCCTTCCTCCACATACAGTGAAACAACTCTGTCAGTTTCTCTGCCATGGGTAGCCCCCCAGCCTTGTAAACTTCGGCAGGAATTGCATCTGCACCTGGGGCTTTGCCAGATGATAGTTGTTGAACTGCTTTTCTTGTTTCCGTAACGGTAGGAAATTCATCTAACAGGACACAGCACTCTATCTGTGGAAGTCTGTCGATTGCATCCTGATTGATGCTTGATGGTCGATTAAGCACACTATTGAAGTGTTCTGCCCACCTTTCCAAGATAGCTTCTTTATCTGTGAGAAGAGTGTTTCCATCTTCACTGAGCAATGTGGTGGCTCCAGAACTCTTTGGACCATAAATGGTTTTCAGTGCATCATGAAATTTCTTCATGTCCTTTCTATCCGCAAAAGACTGAATTTCTTCTGTTTTCTTCCTCAGCCAGGAATCTTGCATGTCCCTAAGCTGGGTCTGGACTGTCTTACAAATGTTGCTGTAGGCTGCTTTCTTTGATGCTGAGCTAGTATCATCTTGATGTGCCTTGAGCAAACGGTGCTTTTCTTCAAGAAGCCTCTGAATTTCATCATCATTCTCATCAAACCAGTCTTGATGTTTGCGAGATGGATGGCCTAAGGTGCTTGCAGCTGAAGAAAGAATTGTTTTATGGAAAACTGTCCAGTTTTCTTCGGGGTCCTCTGAACTGAGATTCATTGCATTCAGTTGGTTGCAAATGTCTGTTAAGAAATCTTGTCTCATGCTGTCTTTATTCAGCTTTGAGACATCCAGTCTCTTAGGAGCTTTCTTGCCTTGAGGGCGCCTCTCAGGCTGTATTCTTAGGTTGAGTTTGCTGACAACCAGTCTATGATCTGTCCAGCAGTCTGCACCACACATAGTCTTTGTCACTTTAACATCCTGCCTGTCTGTTCTCCGCACTATGACATAGTCTATGAGATGCCAGTGTTTGGAACGGGGATGCATCCAGGATGTTTTGTTCCTATTAGGTAGACGGAAGACTGTGTTGGTGATTAGAAGATCATGTTCAGCACACTTCCTGAGAAGCAAGAGACCATTGCTGTTGCACTTTCCAACCCCTTCTGGACCTATATCTCCTTCCCAGGTCTGGTGGTCTGTACCCACTCTGGCATTAAAGTCGCCAAGAAGGATAAGCTTGTCTGTGCGGGGTGTTGCAGAAATAACATTGTCTAGGTCATCATAGAACTTGTCCTTGACCTCATCTGGATTGGTCATTGTGGGTGCATAAGCACTGACAATAGTTGCATGTTTATTGCCTGACATAGGAAGTCTCAATGTCATTAGACGGTCATTTATGCCTTTTGGCAATCCTGACAGCTTACCAACAAGTTCTGTTTTGATGGCAAAGCCAACTCCTGCTTCACGCCTTTCTTCACTTTTGCGTCCACTCCAGAAGAAGGTGTATCCAGCACCAACTTCTTTGATCTCCCCAACATCTGCGAACCGAGTCTCACTCAATGCAGCTATCTGTATATCATACCTCCCAAGTTCTCTGCCCACAAGGGCCGTTCTACGCTGTGGTCTATCTGACCCAGCACTATCCATTAAAGTGCGCACATTCCATGCGCCAATCCGTAAGGGGATTACTCTAGCTTTTTTCTTTGTATTTCGACCGCTTAAGGGGATCCCCGCTGATCGCGGTTAACCAGCCAGGGGGTTTGAAGCAGGCAATTGTTTAGGGCACCTTTTCTAGCCCCTTCCCCATGCTACGGGGGTGAGCAGTGCGGTCCTAAATAGGTCTGCTCAGTCACTCAGCCGACTGCCGAATTCTGCTTACTGCTTCTCCTCACAGAAAACGACCATTAGAACTGAGCCGCCTGTGTGCAGGTCTGCAACTACAGCTCCCAGTGTGTCCTACACCTGCTGCTTCGCCACTCGCCCATCGCCACAGGACTTTGTAGGTATGTGGGTGCAAGTGTGATGAAATTGTTGTGTATGCAAGTGCTTGTGTGTTGAGAAATAAGATGACATGCGCTATGAAATTCGATTATAGTGAGGAAGAGGTGCGCAACGTCAACCTCACTCTCTAGTCCTCGCCCAGCTGCGCCCAGAGGCAAGACACAGGTCAAGACGTCTGGAGTTGGGTTTGGATGCAGTGGATGACCGTAACATCTTTAGTGCCTTGTCACGCTCTGCATGTTCCACAACATGTTGCTGTATCGCTTTCTGAACCGTTGAATCAGATGATTTCTTCCGCTCCATCTACCGAAACAGTCTTTGCATATCTGGACTAGGCATATCCAGACACACAGGTTTGATTTTGGAGTTTCCTTCTCCTAGATGAATTGCTGGCCACAGCTGAAGAGCTCCATCTACCCTTTCTTAGGTTTTGTTTAGAGACCTGTAAACTCCTAGGAGGGCTGTCAACCAAGACTAATGAGTTCCCCCTGCCCAGCTAGATTTTTGTGTAGAGAACTAGCTTAACTCCTAGATGAGTTGCCTTCCAAGGCTAACGAGCCCCCATCTGCACCGCATGACAACAGGTAGTACTGATTACATGTTACAGTAGCAGTTAAACTGACCTGACCTAGTTCTCTGCGTAATATCAATTTCTCCGATGATACGTCCACTCTGTTCTCAAAAGATGCAGACATCACGTAAAAGTAAGCAATGATAAGGAACCGTTAGGGACTTCTGGATTTTTCTATACAGCCAAAGGACCAATGGTCCTGTTTACGCTCGCCTGAGATCTTCTTTATCCTCAAATTTATATCCTTGTGCATAAATCTTCAGCCGATTTGTCCGTTTTCTGCAATGAGTTCCCATTAAATGACATTTTACCAATTTTCCCCGTTCAAATGCACAGGCGACTTAAGTTGACACTGACATAAAATGAGCCGCGACGCGAGAAAACCGGTCTTCGGGGTTTCCGACCAGGTCCGACACAAACCGGCCTGTACAAGCTCAGAAAAGAGCTAGAAGCTTGAAATTTTGGATTTAAGTAGAGGAGGAATTGCACTATCCGAGTAGCGAAAACAAAGGCGCTGATCAGCTTCGCGGTTACCGCGAAGCTGATCTGCGCCTTTGTTTTCGCCTAGGCAAAAATCCGGTTTTCTCACGATGCGGCTCAAATAGGTCAAAACATCCCGATTTCATTATTTATATAAACGTTGTAGGGCTCTATTTCTCAATTTATTATGGTTTTGAAATTCATAGGCATCCTGATTTTGAGAAGATGATGATTAAAAGATTTTTTTTATTTATAGCCCTGACAGCTATTTTTGTCATGTGACCTGGATCATTTATACAAACATTCATCCTCCTTTAGCAAGGAGTCTATATATGAAACTTGGCTTTGATTGGCCAAGCGATGTCAAAGAAGAATATGTTAAAACACTACAGAGATATACATGTATATATAGCCTAGGAGCAGGAGCAGACAAACCCAAGGGGCCAAAATGGTTTTAAAATAAACATTATTTTTCTGTCCAATTTCAAGCAAGTTTACCCTTTAAATGGCATTTTACCCATTACCCCATTAAAATACATAGTCAGTTTTTCATAAATGTGTTAAAATTTTGCTAGACAGGACAAACAGACTGAATCATTTAGATTAATCACAACAGAACCGTCTTGAAATGGCGAGTAAAGCAAAATAGTGCAGATTGCAGAGCACGAATCGCTTTTGAGGGGCCCCCATCTTCGCCCTGCTGAGACTATACTTCCTTATTTGAGCCACCACATGGGAAAACCAAGGCGCAGCCACCACATAGGCGAAAACAAAGGCGCAGATCAGCTTCGCAGTAACTGCGAAGCTGATCAGCGCCTTTGTTTTCGCTACTCGGATAGTACAATTCTTCTTCTACTTAAATCCGAAATTTCAAGCTTCTAGCTCTTTTCTGTGCTTGTACAGGTCGATTTGTGTCGGACCTGTTCGGAAATTACATTGTTGGTTTTCCCACGAGGCGGCTCATTTCTTGGTGCACATGTGTGCTTCGATTTTTAAAGCGTCTTTGATTTCCGGATTTTCAATGTGCCAAAATGTAATGTCGGATATGGACTACTGATAAAAGCTTTGACACAGATTCTAACCTTGAAGCGTCAGTCGTGTCATTAGGGCTTCTGTCCATTTTCGACTGAATCAGCACAGAAGATGGCTAGTGGCTTGAAATTCGGATTCAGAATCAATTTATAAAATAATATAGAATGAAACTAAAACAAAGGCGCTTTATATAGCTGATCTGAGCCTATGTGTCTGCATATCAAAAGGGTCGTTTTTGCTTGATCCGATACATGTTATATCAGACTTCCTGCAACATGGCGGCTACTGGTTTGACCGTTCTTTTTGTCGCCACAATATTGGTTAGATGTAGGGGACAGAAACTCGGTCCGGAGCTATTCAAGAACCCAGGCATGGAAGATGCGGATATAATCGGGGCTTATGGCCCGGCCTGGGGCTACACGGTAGAGTGGACACGGGACAGCCATTCAGGGTCATATGCTGTCAAAATTTCCAACAGGTACTTATTATTTATTATAAAAACATTTAGCTCAACTGAACCGAAGGCTCACAGGTGAGCTTATAGGATAGGCACCCGGATAGGCACCCGGCGTCCGTCCGTCGTCGTCGTCCGTCCGTCCGTCCGTCCGTCGTCCACCATTTTCAAAAATCTCTGAAATCGCTTGGCCAATCAAATCCAAATTATATATGAAGCATCTATAGGAAGGGGGAACCAATGTGTATATAAGAAATCCAGGTCACATGACCAAGATGGCCGCCATGCCCATATATGGTAAAAACCCTTCAAAAATCTCCAGAATCGGTGGACCGATTTCAACGAAACTTAGCATAAAACATCGATGACTCAAGCACTACAATGTATATTTAAATCATGACCCTGTGATGACCTTGACCTATTTTACGGCAAGGTCAACATAGGTCGCCCATGCATTTGAATGGGTGAACTTTAAAAATGTCATTTAATTTAAAAGTGAAAGTCTTGCAGGAAATGGACAGTAGGACTGAATATTAATGATTCTGAAAAAAATTGGACCCAGTGGCTCATATTCCCCCACCCGGGGCAATATACATGAATATCTCCATAATATTCAAACATCTTCTCCTCTGAAACCGCTTGGTCAATCAAGGCCAAATTTTATGTGAAGCATCTATAGGAAGGGGTAACCAATGTGTATATAAATAATCCAGGTCACTTGACCAAGATGGCCGCCATGCCCATTTATGGTAAAAACCTTTCAAAAGTCTTCTTCTCCGGAACCAGTGAACCGATTTCAACGAAACTTGGCCTGAAGTATGGATGACTCAAGAACTACAATATGTATACGGTGGCATGAAGCATCGATGGCTCAAGCACTACAATGTGTATATAAATCATGACCATGTGATGACCTTGACCTATTTTACGGCAAGGTCAACATTGGTCGCAAAAAGCATCGATGACTCAAGCACTACAATGTATATATAAATCATGACCATGTGATGACCTTGACCTATTTTACGGCAAGGTCAACATTGGTCGCAAAAAGCATCGATGACTCAAACACTACAATGTATATATAAATCATGACCATGTGATGACCTTGAGTTATTTTTACGGCAAGGTCAACATAGATCGCCCATGCATTTGAAAGGGGAAAACTTTTAAAATGTCATTTAAAGTGAAAATCTTGCAGGAAATGGGCAGTAGGACCGAATATTAATGATACTGAAAAAATAGCACCCCAGGGGCTCATATGCCCCCACCCCGGTGCAATATACATGTATATCTCCATAATATTCAAACATCTTCTCCTCTGAAACCGCTTGGCCAAATCAAGTCCAAATTTTATGTGAAGCATCTATAGGAAGGGGTAAACAATGTGTATATAAATAAGCCAACGAAACTTGGCCTGAAGTATGGATGACTCAAGTACTACAATTTATTTTATACTTGACAGTGAAAACCAATGTATATCAAAACTTGATAAAATTGATATTTTCATTGATATGAAATTTCACTGATATCAAATCTCACTGATATCAAAAGTCACTAGTGATTGATATCAGCCTATATCTTCACTGTAATGACGTCAGATATTTTGGATTACTTCTGACGTTTCCATTTACTTGACGTCATTAGATAAGTCTCACTTCAGAAATTCAAACGCCTATAACTTCGTTATTTATGAACGAAAACATAAAGTGTGGGTATTCATTTTCTTAGTTAGAACGTAAGGAACAATGTGGTACCAAAATTATGTTTTCAAAAAATTTTGTTTTTGCATTTTCACCGCCTGCCTTGTGAATTGGAAAATGCCTGTGTATTGTATAAAATAAAAAGAAAATTTGCTTTTTTTCGGTGAATACCAAATATATTTCATCTCGTGAGTTGAAAACATAAAAATTTTCACTCGTGCTGCGCACTCGTGAAAATTCTGATGTTTTCAACTCACTCGATGAAATATATTTGGTATTCACCTAAAAAAAGCAAATATCCTCTATATGTATACGGTGGCATGAAGCATCGATGGCTCAAGTACTACAATGTATATACAAATCGTGACCATATGATGACCTTGACCTATTTTACGGCGAAGTCAACTTAGGTCGCCCATGCATTTGAATGGGGAAAACGTTTAAAATGTCATTTAAAGTAAAAGCTTTGCAGGGGCAGTAGGACTAAATATTAATGATTCTGAAAACAATTGGGCCCCAGGGGCTCAGCTGCCCCCACCCCGGGGCATTATACATGTATATTACCACAATATTCAAACATCTTCTCCCCTGAAACCACTTGGCCAATCAGAGCCAAATTTTATGTGAAGCATCTAATCTAGGTCACATTACCAAGATGGCCGCCATGCCCATGTATCGTAAAAACCGTTCAAAAATCTTCTTCTCCGGAACCGGTGGACTGATTTCATAGAAACTTGGCATGAAGCATTGATGGCTAAAGTACTACAATGTGTGTTTAAATCATGACCCTGTGGTGACATTGACCTATTTTACGACAATGTCAACATAGGTCGCCAATGCATTTGAATGGGGAAAACTTTTAAAAAGTCATTTGAGGTGAAAGTCTTGCAGGAAATGGGTAGTAGGACTGAATATCAATGATTCTGGAAAAAAATGGACACACGGGCTCAACTGCGCCCACCCTGGGGCATATACATGTATATTACCATAATATTCAAACATCTTCTCCTCTGAAACCACTCGGCCAATTAAAGCCAATTTTTATGTGAAGCGTCTATAGGATGGGGGAACCAATGTATATATTAATAATCTAGGTCACATGACCAAGATAGCCGCCATGCCCATGTATGGCAAAAACCCTTCAAAATTTTTTTTCTCTAAAACAAATTGACTGATTTCAATGAAACTTGGCGTGAAGCATCGATGGCTAAAGTACTACAATGTGTATATAAACCATGACCCTGTGATAACCTTGGCCCAGTTTATGGCAAGGTCAACATGGGTTGCCTGTGCATTTGAATGGGGAAACTGTTAAAATGTCATTTGAAGGGGAAACCTGCAGGAAATTGGCAAACAGACGGAATATTGATTATTATGAAAAAAGGAAAATGGCCCAAGGGCTTCATCTGCCCCTGCACTGGGGTTAAATACCATAAGATTCAAACATGTTTATTGGTATATGCAGCAGATCTCAGGTGAGCGCTTACAGGACTATTGGTCCTCTGGTTTAAAAATTGTTATTGCTATAAAATTGACTTTTTTTTTCTTTTGAATTTTTTTTTACTATATTTGCTCAAAACAGATTGACAAACGAGTACCGATAATCTACATTTTGGAACAAAAAATGCATTCTATGTAAACCCCCGTTTTTATGTAAAAACGAGATTTAAGGCGGAATACTTGTACATGGGCATGTTTTCCTGATGTTTTCTTTCTCATACGAGGGGCCGCAGTGAATTTTGGCAATGCACAGGATTCCAGAGCTTGAGGCCCTGGTTTCGATATACACCTCCGTATACGTAGTGTCCTTGGTCGGACACGTAAAGTACCCAAAAGTTCATTTGATACCAATGAAGCTTTGGCTGGGACGTTAAGGCATAACCATACAAATACAAATAAAAACCAAACCATAATCGTTCTTACAACTTTGCAATGTATCAGCCGTTTTCAACGCCGCAATAAAACGTAAAACATAAAGTTTTCCTATCTTTACGCCTTTATATAAAACATGTTCACGGGAATTAAATGAGGAAACCCGCGTTGCATGAAGAAACGAAGAAATTATCCCGTGTCATTAAGTGTATATTGTCATCATCTGGCCCTTTCGTGTGTAAATTGCAGGACCGCGTACTGGATGGGTATTGGCCAAGACATCCAGCTGAAACCGGGGGCAAGGTATTCTATACACGCCTATATCAAACAACTGAACAGTGCCACGAAACTATGGCAGCATTTTAGTTTCACCGCCTCTTACCACTGGTCAAAGACGGACGGTAAAATAATTGAATATTGTCAAAAATATACATGAGAATCTTTCACGAGTGGTCATTCCATATCACTTCTATGCCTGAGATGCAAAAAGTCCCAAAAAGCCTGTAATCGAAGTGTCAATTTTTAGCTCACCTGAGCCGTTAAGCTCACAAGGTGAGCTTTTAGGATGACCATGAACCTGCGTCCGTCCGTCCGTCCACAACTTCAACGATCTCTGAAACCGCTTGGCCAATCAAAGCCAAATTTTATATTGAGCATCTATAGGAAGAGGGAACCAATGTAAATAATCCAGGTCACACGTCCAAGATGGCCGCCACGCCCATATATTGTAAAAACCTTTAAAATCTTCTCCAGAACCGGTGAACCGATTGCATGAAGCATGGATTACTCAAGTACTACATAAATCATGACCATGTGATGACCTTGACCTATTTCACGGCAAGGTCAACATAGGTCGCCAATTCATTTGAATGGAGAAAACTTTTAAAATGTCATTTAAAGTGAAAAGTCTTGCAGGGAATTGGCAGTAGGACTGAATATTAATGATTTTGAAAAAAATGGACCCAGGGGCTCATATGCCCTCACCCGGAGCAATATACATGTATATCTCCATAATAGGACTGAATATTAATGATTCCGAAAAAAAAGGTCCCCAGGAGCTCATATACCTCCACCATAATTTCCATAATATTTCTCCTCTGAAACCACTTGACCAATCAAAGCCTATGTGAAGCATCTATAGGATGGGATAACCAATGTATATATAAATAATCCAGGTCGTATGACCAAGATGGCCGCCATGCCCATATATGGTAAAATCCATCAAAAATCTTCTTCTCCAGAACCGGTGGACCGATTTCAAGGAAACTTGGCATGAAGCATCGATGGCTAAAGTACTACAATGTATATGGGTCATTTTCAAAAAAATGTGCACATTTGAGGTAAGAAATGTTAAAAAATATAAAGTATTTACGTATCATCTTATATTGCGTTTATCACATCGGGAGTGTATATATGAACTAAAAAATAGCCATATGCAAGCTTAATCTCTGTTCTTTAAGTCAAATTTTACCAGAACCTAGGGTCATTTCAAAGAAACGTCAATGTTGTTACCACTTAAACAATCTTCCATCTAAATGGATTTGTAATCTTATCAAGAAACATAAGTATTTAAGCCATGTTCAACTGACTTAATCATACATTATCGACCTTAACTCACCAGGTTTAATATGAATGTAAGTAACACCAATGACATCGGTAACAACATTGACATTTTGTAACAACATTGAGATTAATGGTAACTCTATTGACATTTCAACACACAGTGCTGTTTAAATTTTGTCTGGTTATTTTTAGAACACTAAGACTACAGCTTAGTTCTCATTTCTCATATTCATATGCAACAAATCAACAAATACCGACCAAACCTTTGATGCTATGATGGTCATTTTTGTTACTATGCTGGTCAATGTTGTTACTATGCCAGTCAATGTTGTTACTATGTTTTTGGGAGAAAAATATAAAAACAATGATAGAATGCTATCTGATAAAACATACATTGTTAAAATGTATACATTTGTGATGCATTAAGCTACTTTTTAGCAATTTTTATATTTCCTGCTTCCAGCCTATGAAAGAAAAAGTCATAATTGTCAATGTTGTTTTCACATAATGGGTAACAACATTGACAGTAACATCATTGACAAAATTTGACAAATCGTCAAAGCTAGGGACTCTAGATGGATGTTTAAGCACAATGAAAATTTTAATGTGTTTTTGCGCCAAAATGCAATTAAGCATCGACCAGGATTTGAACATTTCATGAGTTAAGAAGTTTTTAATGAGTAACAACATTTGACATACTTACCGATCACACACCCAGCAGCCATATTACAATATTCAAAAACTAAGCCATAGTTGTCATAGTAGAGTCATCACGTTTAATCATGGTTATTAGATGCAAGTGGTTTAAAGAAAATTTAAAAAAGCATAAAAAACGCCATGGTGTATAACTCTAAGACGCGATTTATGACGCAGTAACAACATTGACACGATCTCATGGGACAAGCACTAATGCAAAGAAAAAACTAATAAAGCCGATTTGGATATGCCTGAAAATATTTGCTGACGTCTCTTAAATATCTGTCCATATTAAAAATTAGCTGAACCTTTGGCAACATAGTGACTTTGTCATATTTTTTTTCACATCTCAAATACAAGGGGTCAATGCTGGACAGCCCAAAAGTACTAATATTTGTGTACTCAACAAGGAATTTGGAGGGATTATCATACAAATGATAAACAAAAATTGGTGTTTCAACGTGCCCATCATGGTGCCTTTAAACTAACTAAAATAAATCACATCAAAAGCAGAAGGAAGTATGAAAAAAATCATCACGGACAGAAAAATGCACATTTTTTGAAAAAGACCCATACATAAATCATGACCCTGTGGTGACCTAGACCTATTAAAAGGCAAGGTAAACATGGGTTGCTATGCATTTGAATGGGTTAACTGTAAAAATGTCATTTGAAGGGAAAAACTTGTAGGAAATTGGCAAATGGATAGGATATTGATTATTCTGAAAACAAAATGGCCCCAGGGCTTCATCTGTCCCTATACTGGGGCTATTTTCCATAATATTCAAACATGTTTATTGGTATATACAGCAGACTCAGGTGAGCGTTTACAGGACCATTGGTCCTCTGGTTAAAACATGTGATCTATTAAAGCAAAATTTTAAACTGTATTATTGGGTATATAAGTAAGTTGTGGGACAAATGATTTAGCAGCGTTCCAAAATGCCAACAGGTGGAGATAACTCTTGGTTTCTTGACTGCAAGTTTTTTTTTTTTTGCTATAAACCAAAGCATAACTGATGTTGTCAATATTAACCAGTTTTGGTTTTGTTGTTATTGCGCATGCGCGTTTTAAGGCGATTCTGTTTCCGATCAAAAGATAAAAAATGGGGACCATTTATATTTCTAGTTTAAAAGTACATGCTTAGGCGGAAACAAGGGAGCAGATCAGCTGTGCAGTAACTGCTGGATCGGCGTCTTTGGTTTCGCTATATGGATTGTACAATTCCTCATCTACTTATACCCAACATTTCAAGCCAAGCTGCTGGCCTGCTTCTGTAACTGTGCATGCCGGTTTTTGTTGGTTTGTTGTCTATTATTGTGTTTTTTATGTTTAGTGAGTCAAGTCTCCTATGTCAACTACGCTAACAAGGCGTTTAGCAGTCCGAGTGACGGCTGGTTTAAACTCGGTGGTGATTTTACGCCGCCATCGAAACGTAAGTATATTCAGAGTACTTTCTAAAGATACATGTATGTATGAGTACAATGCGTTACTACGGGCAGGAATTCATGCTAAAAATGATGGAGCTTCTCAGATGATCTAAAATGTGTTGATGTCATACCAAACACCATCGTAATACAAACACACTTGACCATCGTTCAGTCGACCAAATCGGAAGCTGCACCCACTACATACGGAAAAAAAAGAAAGAAAAATAAGAAGAAAAAAACAACACAAAAAAACAGTTAACTGCTTGTCAGTACTTGAGGCAAGAATGTATGTAAATTTTGCGTCAATTTTTATTTTTTATGCTGGACACAATTTGGAAGGTAAGAGACACCTCTTTCCATATTTGATTTGATTCAAGGCCAGCAAACAAGCGTTTTCAAATAGAAATACGATTTCAGTTGTTGAATCAGTGATTTCTTTCAATTTTGTCGGCCGTAAACGACAAATTCTTGCTCGTTATCAGTCTCAAAGCCTATGGCAATATGTTCTTACATGACAGAACGATATAAATGGTTCCTTTAAACATATCGATTCTCATACCCATCTTACTACATTGTGGCCATACAGTTCAAATTAGTCAACTTTTGACCCGACCTCGTCATTTTGATGATTGAACTCTTAGCTGCAACTACACTCAATCATTAGCTGCAAATCGCGGAAAAAAAAACATCCGTACGATTAGCTGAAAATTTTAAAGTTAGTTTTTATGTCTGACTTCTCTGAAATACCTAAGAATGTGATGCAATACGTCTAAATTAAATATTAACTCCGTAGTATAGCAAAAGATAAACAATGCTTGTCCAATTATTTGGCTGGGAACCAGCGGCTAACTACAGTGGGTACAGCTTCGATTAGACCGACTCTACGATGGTCCATTGTGAACTAGCTGGGGTTTCGGAGTGTTGACCCGCAGCTTTGTTTTATAATAATATAAAATGAACTGGGCTTTTTCAGTCATAAACAGTCCGATGAAACATTTAAACGGACCCCACGTCTCCATATGAGCCGCGTCATGAGTAAACCAACATTTTGCATTTGCGAAAACAAAGGCGCAGATCAGCTTCGCAGTTTTCAATACCTAGATAGTACATGTAAAATTGCCCTACTTCCTAAATCCAAAATTTCCCGCCTCTAGCCATCTTCTGTGCTTGTACAGCTCGGTTTGTGTCAGACCTGTTCTGACACCACATTGTTGGTTTTGGCATGACGCGTTTACTGATGTCACACACACACACACACACACACACACACACACACACACCAGCGGGCACATGACGTCAGAATGACGTCAGATCGTCGGCGATGCGACGTCATGACGTCACATCGACGTCGATCTGACGTCATTCTGACGTCATATGCCTGCTGGGACACGTCTATTAGACCTTTATTTTACAGCATGGCACCAGGTTCGAGTCTACATCCAGGGTCCTGATCCTGGGATCGACTTTCTTGTGGATGATATTTCGCTCCGAGAGATCCCAGAGAATCCTTACTGGAGACAAGAGGCCAACCAAAGGATAGAAAACTTCAGAAAATCTAACTTCACCCTGAGGTTATTACTAGTATCATTTTTTTGTCCTTTGTATTGTTTGCAACATCACATTATGTTAAATGGCTGCTTTGATATATTGCTGGACGTACCGATAAACAGCTATGAATCAAGTCGGGACGAATCCTCCGTGTAAAATGTGCTATCGAATGATAAAAATGTCAGACTGAATTTACAGGTTAAGAGGTTTCACTCAATGGATTTGTTTGTATCAAATCTACTATGTATCCTCTCTCTATTTATAAATGCCAAACAACGTTTTCATGATATTATGTATAGAATACCTACCACCATACAACCGACTGTCTGGAAGACAGATTACTGTTTTGAAGACAGATCAAATGAAAATCGTCTTGTTTGTAAAAGTCAAAAAGTGAATCTGTTGCGCCCTGACGTTGATGGAGAAAGTCTTTGATGTTTAGGGATACTGCAGCAGCAACCATAATTTATTTCGTGCCCAAATAAGACTGCTGTCAATCCATGATTTTTTTTTTTTTTTTTTTTTTTTTTTTTTTTTTTTTTTTTTTTTTTTTTCAGAAAATTTCATAATTTTCACTTTTTCTGTTCCGGCCCTATGTCTAAAACTTTCAATTACACACCCTTAAACTATAGCTATTCAGCAAGAATTGTGTCATCTGTTTAATAAACGAAATGTGTGCGCATGAAGAGACCTAGTGTCTACAAAATTGATAACTCTACCGACAGATCACTTTTCAAATGGATGTAAAGGAAGACAGATCAGCGAATCTGAATGATAACATTGAAGACAGATTTTCATTTCAGTTTGTCTCCAGGAAAAGAGTATTATGAATGATATGTATGTCTTTGATATATACTTTTCTTTCAGAGTATCAGTTGCAGATAACTTCGATCCTCACCACGTGCAAATTGAGGTATAATGATATACTTTTTGCCGATACAATCATAGTACAGCCATTAGATATTGCAATTTCCGCGTATGCTGTAAAGCTAATGGAAATGAAAAACAGAGCCTAGAATTACAAGCATCCTTAACGTTACAGTAAGGTCATGCTGAGTTTGTCGTCGTTGTTAACTGGCATTTTTACCATTAAAACAACGGGATTTTAGGAAATAATCAAACAAACGATTCTGACCTCGGTCTGTTTTAATGCATGTTTTTGATCAGGTCAATAAAGGCGTGTTCATGTGCAACATTTGCACTTTTTATTGTATTCTATTTTCTTATACTTCTATTTATTCTTTTTCTTTTTAATTTCTACAGCAAATGACACCTGAAGGCTAATTAGCGGACTTTTTTAATCAATGTTTAATGTCTAATCCAGGGAAACATGGACATAATTTCGCTGCATATGAATGCGTACACAAGGGGGTGCAAAGTTACATCTGGGGGCAGATTTGCACCCGGGTGTATTTTTGCATCCGAGTGCAAATATTGCACGAACACGGCTCAAGTGGAACTTATGGTCAGTCAGCTGGTTTACCTTGAATCTATTTAATCTGCACGTTTTCGTTGAATAAAAGGGATTCTTGTCTGTTTTGTAACGGCAATACTACAGTATATGATATACTTTACCTTATTTTTTTTCTACAGGTTATTCACAAGAAACACAAGTTTGCGTTTGGCAATGTTGTCAGTGATAGCAAATTTTTAGACCCCTCGTATATTGGATACCAAAATTTGTTTTATGAATTCTTCAACTGGGCCACGGTACAGTCTTATAAATGGAAATACAACCAAGGAAACCGGGTATATATATCATCACGAAAACATGTCCATATAATGTATACCCCCTTGAACCCCACTTTTATATAGCAAAACTGGGGTATGCAGGGGTATACTTATTTTTCTTATTTTTGCTCCAAAACATAGATTGTGGGTACTCGTTAGAACCGCCTCGACGAGGCGGTTTTGACGTGTACCCACAATCTATGTTTTGAGCAAAAATAAGAAAAATATCAAAACATTTCTAGAGAAAATTTTCATTTTTACAACCAATACATTTTCTGTATATTGCATGGGCATGTTTTTGTAATGACAAAACCGAAATGTAATAAGAACAGAAAGGCAATTAGAGTAGGTTTTCACAAGTGTCTGAGTTTCACAAGTGTCTGAAAATGATTTTTCGCAGATATTCTACAATAGTCTAAACTGTTTAAATGTTGATGAAATATCTTCTTGGCATTGCAAAATGTGCAGCAAACATTTAGAAGATCAGTTGACAAACAAAAAAGCTCTGCCCAGAAACATTTTTGAATAAGGATTTTCTGTACAAAAATCTCATGGAGGAAAGAAAATATTTTCCCGCATTTTTTTTTAAGTTCTTGGTATTTTGTATTTTATTATAATGATCAAAATCATCATAAAATGATTTACCAGAGATGTAAATTTTGGCCATTAAAACTTTGTCTGCTGTCTCGGACAAACTAAGGTCAAGATTTTGACATGAAAATAATTTTCCTCATGTCCTACAAACAAGCATTTTCTGCGAAAAACCATTATCAGAGGCAAGATTTTAGATTCTGACTTACCCAAGTAAAAGAAAGCTAAACTTCTGCCATAAACGTCACATTGTGACTATTGCGTGTAGCTTTGTCAAATTGAACCGCCGCATGGGAAAACTGCGAAGCTGATCAGCGCCTTTGTTTTCGCTACACAGTTAGTACAATTCCTCTACTTTCTAAATCCAAAATTTCCATCTGTGACTGTACAGCTCCATCGGAACCCAAATTATTGGTTTTCTCATGCACAGGCTCAATTGTATGTCGATGTTTGTTTTCAGACTCACCCAAACTATGACCGCTCTGTCAAAGTAACTGATGAATTACGTAAGCATGGGTAAGTTGATGAGGTAAACTGCAGTAACTGATGAATAACGTAAGCATGGGTAAGTTGATTGGGGAATCAAAAATAAAACTGAGATCCTCTAAGAGCAGTGAACATTTTAATGAGAAAGGGAATGGGTCATACCGCGGTTTCGGCTACTTAAGCCTCTTCAGTGACCCTATAGATTTGGCAACACGGAACCTAACAATTACTGTAATTTTGTTTCTTTCAACAGAGTAGTCAATACAAAGACTTATAGAATCCAAATGGGGCCAAATATATTAGAAAATGAATGTATACCGATAATGATTTTCTGATTTCTCAGAATACCCTCGCTGATCTCAAAGGACCAAAAGGAAAATATAATCTGCACTATGGATTATGTACGGGGTGAATGTTTAGGGCCGCCACACGACACAACACCAGCTGCAGTAATAGCAAATAAAACTGAGATCCTTTAAGAGCAGTGAACATATTGATGAGAAAGGGGATGGGCCATACCGCGGTTTCGGCTACTTAAGCCTCTTCATAGACCCTATAGATTTGGCAACACGGAGCCAAACAGAATTGCTGTAATTTTGCTACTTTCAACAGAGTAGTCAATTCAAAAACTGCTTACCTTTAAAGAAACCTGCAGTTTATATTTGCCGATTAACCCATATCTGACGAATGGATTCGCCCATCATTATCGTTAGGGTGAGTCCACTCTCTTTTTTAGGGGCGTCAGGAGTAATTTTTAAATTTTATTACATTTTTCTATGAAAATTCTCTAAGCAAACAGAATAGCCCCAGATGGGACGCCACGTTCTGCGGCGTCACATCTGGGGCAATTCTGTTTGCCTATGTCCCATAAAAGGGAAGCCAGACTTAATGCCAAGATACAGGATCTTTATTTCGATTTTTTCGGCCAATATATATGGGGCATAGAAAGACGAGGCATATAATGTCAAGAACAAAATATATAAGTTAAAGTAGGCAATAATGAGGAAATGGCACAATCATAAAGAAATTCCCACTCCAAATAATCACGGAAAGAATTCCAAATGACAAACTACTAATAACAAAAGATTGAGATATGTCAAAATTAATTATAGAACTTTATCGCCTTGTATCTACATGTACGCTCTTTTCAACTTGTATATACAAATCCCTACCCAGTGTTTGTTCATTTTATTATTACTATTGTTTTATTTTATGCT